>WBNH01012630.1:521905-702707 GCA_013401255.1 Urocolius indicus
TTTTTTTTTGGGTGGGTTTTTTTTTTTTTTTTTTTTTTTTTTTGGTGGTGTTTTGTTTTGTGTATGCTTTTTTCTTTAATTTTTTTTTTTTCTGGAGTAGTTCTTTAATAGTGCCTTGCATAATCCTCACAAATCCTGTCAGGCTACTCTTAGAGCTTTTGTAAACCCAGGAACAAATTCTATTTGCCAGTAGGTGGAAGATGAAATCCTTTGATTGGAGAAGGCCATGTCAACCTTTCCAGAACTAAAAATCCCCACCCTAACAGTGTATACACTGGAACAGTGTTGTGTAAGAAATACTTGTGATTTGGCTAGACAGTAAACATCTTCCCTAGAACTGGGATAAAATGAGAATAATGTGTCATAGAGAACAAGCATCAAAACAGTGCAGTGGCTGTTTGCAACAGGTTGAGCTCCTTTTGCTGTCACCAAATATTGTCCTTAGATGTCTGCTGTGTGGCTTCCTTCCCACTGGAGCATCACTAAATTTGAAACATACTGCACAAAGGAATAAAGAAGAAAATACATGGTTTTTCATTGCTTTGTTAATGATGTGTTTAGAATCAGAATTAGTTTGTGTTTTACAAATAGATTTATGTCCTCCATTTTGTAATGGAATGTGCTCATTCTTCTGCTGATGAGCAAGTCTAATAAGCGATTCTTTTTTGTTTAGCATCATGTGGGCTTGGAAGTCAACCTGTGGCTTTCTAAGATGAGCCAGTGTGATGCTGTGTCAACCTTGGAATGACTTATAGGAAAGGGAGCTGTCTGTCACTTAGCAAACACCTGTAGTGGTTTTTAAAACTGTATCCCAATTTACTGCTTTTTATCCTTTATTTCAGCCCAGTGTCTCTCTACACACTCCTTTCCTTGCTGCTTATTTCAGAATCTAGCAGGCTTGCAGCTGCCTGTCGTTGCAAAAGGAACCAAAGTAAATCCCTTTCCAATAGGCCCATCTCACTAAGCCTGGTACCATTGAGGTCATGGCCACCAATTGCAACAATCAAACAATACCAGCATGTTGTATCTGCAAAAGCTTTCTAATAGAGTCTCTTCACTGCCAGGGACTGGGATGGAAGCAGTTTTATCTGAGATCCTTATACAGAAGAGCGCATTTGGTGTACCATTTTAACTTTATAGAGAGTCCAAATAATGCAGAATAGTGTGTCAGGAAGAGAGGAGTAGTTGACAAAATGTAGCTTGTGCAGGTGACCAGGAAAACCAATAGCATCCTGGTTGTATCACAGATAGTGTGGCCAGCAGGACTAAGGAAGTGATTGTCCCATTGTACTCAGCACTGATGAGATCACACCTTGAATATTGTGTTCGATTTTTAGGCTTTCACTACAACAAAGACACTGAGGTGCTGGAGTGTGTCCATAGAAGGGCAACAAAGCTGGTGAAGGGTCTGTAGAACAAGTCTTATGAGGAGTGGCTGAGGGATCTCGGGTTGTTTAGTCGGGAGGAGGCTGAAGAAAGGCTGTGGTGAGGTGGGGATCAGTCTCTTCTCTGAAGTAACAAGTGATAGGACAAGAGCAAATGGCCTCAAGTTGTGCTATAGGAGGTTTAGGTTAGATATTAGGAGAAAATTCTTCACTGAAAGACTTGCCAAGCATTGGATCAGGCTGCCCAGGAAAATGGCAGTGCCAGGTTAGCAGTTGGACTTGATAATTTTAAAGATCTTTTCCAAACTAAAAGATTCTATGGTGGGCTATGTGCTTTCAGGAAAGGGAGCAATGCTTCAGTCTGATACTCTGCTACTAGCCATCTGCATGCAGCAGCACAGATGCTATAAATACCAGGCTGCTTTCAGCAGTGGGGAGGTGCGCTCAGCAATTCTCCACTTCTGAAGGGAAGGCTACAGCCATGAGTTGTCTAAGGTTTTTATATATTATTTGAATCATTTTAACATTTAGACACACTGATCATAAATCAAGAGCACAGAAAAATGAAGATGACCCTTGTGTCCAAAGAGCAAGGCAGTGGGGCAGGATGAGGAATGCACCTGTGCCGTAGGAGAGGAAGAGCCCCTAAATATGGGTCAGTCATGTCAGTGCTATTCATGCAAGGATCATGAAGCAGGCTTGTAGCAATTACAAGATTAAAAAAATAGTAGAGTTAATGATCTCTTTATTGTCTCCAGACTTTCTGGCTTTTAGAGTTTCCATTTGTTTCTCAGCAAATGAGAGCATCTAAACTTTTTGTGGTGAAAGTTGATAGTCTCCCTGAATAACATGAATCTATAATCTGTGACATACAGAGAAATATCAGTTGTTTTACACTCATAGTAAATTTGCAAAGTTGACAATTCTGATGGATGTAATGGGAAGAGAAGATTATAACATGTTTTAATGTGGTGCATATGGGTAGGTAATTTAGGGAGTATAGAGAACAGGAGAGAGAAGAGGTCAGGCAGTGTGGGTATAACGAAGGCAGAAAACAATCAAAGCAAGCAGGAAAGCAAACAAAGTGAAGAAAATAGTGTTAATGTTTGACTGGCACTCAGGCTCTACAAAATCAGTGTACTCTCTGTCTCTATCTCTCCCTTTTTTTCCCCATTTAGTCCTTTTTTTTTTTTTTTTGAATTTAACAAGGCTTTTGACAACAGCAGCAGCAAAAATAATAGCTCCCAGGACTAGTATATTTACCCACAGCACGTGGTAACCCCTTTCTGTTGATTTTAAACCAAATTTCAAACAGAAACTGTGTTAGGCCCTGTAAAAACATGAAGCTTGTCAATTTGCTGAATGTACATTGTATAATTTGGTTTATTTTTTGTATTTTGTATAAAAACAAGCTCTTGTTCACATATTCTTTGTCCTCTAATGCATTTTATTAGCTTTTTCAAAGAGGTGCTGATATGAAGTATTCCCGTTCTGGAGTTTGGTCATTGGTTTTAGGATGAATAATTCTGGATATTAGTATTTTATGCTGGATCTGGGGCTTACTGCTTCAGGGATAAATTTGTTAGAAGTAGAATGTTTTTCAAACTGTACTGTTTCTGAGATTATCAGTAGCAACACAAATAGAGTTTTTGTAGTGTTTTTTTTCCCCTTCAGACTCTGCTAGTGTTCTTAGCAACCATTATTTTAGTAGCTCTTTATGTTACATTTCCTTCAGTATCTATTTGCTTTGACAGGATTTTCATTTTTTTTTGGACATATTTTCTGATGGACATGAGGAAATGCTTTAGCTGTATCTGCTTCATCCTGGGATCCTAGTGGTTGAATGATTCAATTTTTGTAGTTTCTTTGTAAATCTGAACAGTGGGTGATGTCATCCACTTCTGAAACTGAACACTCCCTGTGTGAAGAGCTTTGAACTACAGATTTGATTTAGGAATGTTGCTGCAAAGCTTCAAAAGACACTGCTCTATCCAGCTGCAATTCTGACTTTTATAGGTTTTGTGCAAGGATGATGAAAAGTTTGTTTATCCAGGCCTTATTTAATTCCAGTTTGGTTTTTCAGGGATGTTGTTGTGTTAAAAGCTTGCAAAGTCTGCTTTTTTTTTTTTTTTTCCACCACAATTAGTGAGCACATTCTTTTAAATTAGCCCCCACTATATACTCTCTAAAAAGTAAACAGACTTAAGACTTTAATTAAGATGGTAAATAAGTAGCCATCTTTTTCAACCTTCATTAAAGTTTTTGATTAGGGGTGAAATTTGTAGATAACCTTACATTAACAACCATCATCTTTCCTGTCATGTGTTCTTTCCCCTTCCACCATGTTACAACATTGCTAAGACCTCACCCCTTCAGATGTTTTAGAATTCACTGATGAAGTGTTTATCTTCCTTTTTTTTTTTAATCAGAACTCTTTCTTTCAGGCACATTTCCCCCCCTTAAACTGCATTCATAACTGTCTCCTGTTCAAAAGAAAGATAAATACTGTGCGCCTTAATTCACAGTGACTCATCTGTTGGGTTGCTCTTCTCTCTTCTCCTTCTCCCACCCCACGCTTCCTTTCAAAAGAGAGAAAGAGACAGGAAAATACCGATAAAAAAAGAAAGTGAATGCATGTGTAGCTTTCAATGAGACAAATCCCTGTGACAAGTCAGAGTTAAATTACTGCTAGAAGTGCTCTTGAGATACTGCCAGGGTCATCTGATATTATTGTGTGGCCTCCGTTTTGCCCTGGAGCGACATGTGCAGTGATGTTTAGGAGGAGAGCAAAGGCAATAACCAGATCAGCCAGACAGGGCAGCTGGGCCTAAAGGTACTGAGACATCCTTCGCTGCATCAAGAACATTTACAGTCAGATTGGTGAGCAGTCTCCTTAAATTTGGGACCCTCCTGCACATTGGCATCACAACACACAGCCTTGTGAAGACTGGGTTCCCTGGTTCCCTCTCTTTCTTTCACTTGCAGTCATGTGATCTGAAGTGGCACTAATGAAGATTTATTACTGAAATCTGTAGATTGAAATGTATTGCCAAAAACATCTTTTAAAGAAATGTCATGAAACAACTGCAGCTGGAAGATAACAAACCATTTGTGAGGAGAGATTCCTTTGGCACTGATGCTTTTGCACTTAACAAGAGTATCAGGGACCACGTTGTTCTTTCGGTTGGAGTGCACAGTTTGTTGCCATTTCTTGGCTGAGCAGAAGACAGTCTGCAGTAGTTGGATATTTAAATCATTAGTGCATGATGTTATGATGTGAGCTGATGTCCAAGAAGTAAAAGACAATTTTGCTCACCGTGTTGACTTGATCCCTGGTTTCAGAGGCTTTTTAAATCCCATCTTCCAGCACTGCTTGGTTTGTATTAGAAGGCAAGGTTTGGCTACAACTTTTAAAGGAGAAAAGCCCTCTTATTTATTCCTCACTGTTTATACAGAATGTGTGTTTGCCTTTTACAAAGACAGTGTCTTTGTATTCAGATATAAGCTTCTGCACTTGATCCAAATCCAAGGCAAATATCAAATAATATAAACCAGGTGAATCTACTAGAAAGCAATAGATATTCTAGAGTTAGTGTGAAAGGTTATGAAGTTCATCATGTGTTTAGATAAAGTTTTCCTTTAAAAGAAACAATGTTTTAGAGTTTTTCTTCTTTTACAAAAATTAAATGCTGGAATCATAGCATAGTTCTTTAACCTATACAGTTGGTTTCTGTTTGAGTGTCTTAGTTTTGGTTTCTTGTTGTCCTGAATAATGAAGTATTGTGCATCGTGGCTCAACATAAGGAGGTTAATGTAAGATAAACCATGTTGAGAGTCTTTTGAGGCAAGAACGAACTAAAAATTTAAAAGGCAATTCTTCCCACAACTGAAGCTGAGAAAAAGTAATTTTTGAAGGAGATTGGTTGAGGTGGTTTAACCACTTTATCAGATATTCATGTGGGAACAGAGAATAAAGGAATAAGGTAGAAGCCACGTATTTATTTAATGTTGAGCATAGTAATGGATGTTGCATAGGCTCAGATATCAGGTGTCTGACTACTATTCATGAAAGCAATGTAATTCAGATTGAATTTTATTCTTCTCCATCATTCCCAGCTATTGGAAAGAAATACAATGTGTGCAAAGTCTTCACGTCTTTGATGATCGTGCACAGCAAGAGAAGCAAAAGAAGGAGATCTACTATTTGTTTGATTTCCTATTTTCAGATTCTGAATTCAGTTCTTCATCATGTTTTATGGAATTTCTGTGATTTATTTACTTTTAATGTCATTGCCTCAACATTTATGCATCACTCATTCCGTCTTCTATGTGTTGTCATTCCCCTTTTTTTCTTTTGAACAAGAGGAAAAGAGAGTGAAGGCGATGGCAGACAGTTGTTTAGTTATGCTAACATTGCAATGAGGTGGGCATTGTCCCCAAGAAGTGACTGTACTACAGACAAATTCCTCAAGGTCTCATGGGAAATTTCAGCCAGAATTAAAAATAGACCTGAGGGCACTGGTAACAAACTAGCGCAGTGAGAGTGACATGTGGACCTGGTGGTGGTGAGACAGCTGAGTAGGAAGTTTGATTCTGACTTCCCACTTGCAAGTGGTTGAAAACTTTACAAATGATTTATTTGACAGATTTTACATTTTCTTCATCTCATAACTTTTTTTCATCAAAACCACATTTTTAATTATGAGTTGAATGAGTAGATTATTACAGCTAGATGAACTGTTCTGGTTTATTTGGTTACTTAGGTGAGTCATATGTTTTTATTTCTGTTTCCTTTTTGTAAATCCTTCAGCACCAATGATGGCATATGACAATCTTAATTTAAAAAAAAAATTAGTGAAATTTAGATACATAAAAATTACTTTCAAACTAGCACAAGACAGTCACAGGTGTGGGTAAATTGAGCTTCTTTAAACATCTTTGTTGTTTAAAGATTTATGGGTAAGGCAATTGCTTTTGAAAAGCTCCTTTGTAGTCTGAATTCTCTGTGCCTTCTTTAAGTGCTACATGTTAATATTAGATATGTTTGTTCTGGTGGAAGGTGAAATACAAAGAGCAGTTCAGTAAGGAAATGAAGAGCCACCAGTACAATCCTCTTGACAGTGCTTCCTTCAAGCAAGCACAGATTGCATCCACCTTGGCAAGTGATGTAAGTGAATTTTCTTTGTATTTGACATGCATCTACATCCTGAAAAATCTAATGTATGTTCTCAAGCAGGGTTCCTTTTTCCATCCTATGAGTTAATTTGAACATCAGTCTCTGCTATTTAGTGTGTCTGTGTAGCAGGTACTGTATTATTCCTTTCTTCCTGTGCATCTGACAAAGCCCTTCTCCAAGGGCCTGTAGAGTTTTTCATCACCATTTTAGATAAGATTAATCTTTCTTAACTCTATGTGTTAAAAGGTAGGACTGTTTAATCTGAGCTGATAACTTTGTACTTGGTTTCTTTGTATTTGGGAAAGAAAAAAGTGGTTCTAGAGGACAATTCTTTTGACCTGTTGTAGATGCCTGTCTTTAGAGGAGAGACATGTTGGCATCTCTCCGGTGGTTGTAGAAGGAGGCTATACGAGTAGCTCATTTATACCTTTTATACTTTCTTATACCAGCTGATCTTCTGAAAGGTGTTACATAGTACAGAAGTCAGTAGATTCAGCAATGGATGCCTGCTACTGGAGCCAGACTGAAGAAGACATCTATATTGAGTCATAATGCTGTTGAGATGGGTATATTTAACAGTATGTCTCATGCTAAAAATGTGAGTTCTTTGAGGCTGTGGCCTCAGATAGCCAAGAGACAAGCCTTCATTTTGCAATTTGACATCTCCCAAGTGTTGGATACCACTCAATGGAAACAGAGGAGCCGGCACTGGGAAGAGTCCAGCAGAATATGTAACTGTTTCTAGAACCTAAATGTTTAGTAAAAAATTCACTGAAGTAATTACTAAATGAGTGAAGAACATGATAGCTATGTGAACATGACTAAAGATGTTGATTTGAAAGATTTGGCATCCAAGATAGGTAAGGTAGCTAGTTTTCTTCCTCTAAAGATGAGCATCCAACTGTCAGAAGTATGAAAAATCCTCTTATAGGCTGGTAGGAAATTATTATCTGCTATTTCATTAAGTTATTGTCTTTTGCCTTAGATGACTGTATTTCCTATCCTTGCTGAAAGCGATCTGTATTAAATAAAACACTCAGGAGCACTTCCCTTAAACTTTTTTACATGCAGCTTTTTAATGTGGGTGGTGTAATTCCTAAACCAAGAGAAAAGGAACAAGAATCAACAGTATTTAAATGAGTAAACTCAAATATTGAGGAAGATACTGTTGATGCAAGTTTTCAGGATCAGGGGTGGAGATGGGGTGTGGATGGGTGTTGAGGCCTAAGGTGGAATTTCCTTCTAATCAGAAAAACCAATACAAATTGTGATTTTTTTGTTGTGTATTTTTTGAGGAAAGGTTTGAGTAGTTCCCAAGTACTTGTTCTGTAGAAGGAATAATTTATTGTTTAATTCCTTTTTCTCCAAATAATAGTAAATGACCACCATCTAGTGGCTGGTAGGGAATGTTCAGGCAATCACCTAATGTTTTCAGTTTCTGGATGGTCACAGTACAATACAAAGCTGTGAATTATTTTGTTAATCTTTATTTTATATAACCTGAATTCTCTTTCCAGGTAAATTACAAGAAGGATTTGGAAGGCCTGCATGATCCAGCCTCTGATCTACCAAACCTACTGTATTTAAACCATGCTTTAAATATCAGCAAAACCTATAGCGATGTAAGTTGCCTTTACAAGAATTATCTAAAATATATATGTAGAAGGAATATAGTACATATCATCAGTATAGGATGCATAAATTTTGGTAAGTGTTGTGACTTTAAGTGTGGTGGAGAGATGTAGTGAAGAAAAAAGGGCTTTTAGGGAGAGAAATTTTGATTATTGGAACAATTAATATGGTGAGTTATAATCACACAGACTCCTCATACTTGAGGATTACTACTTACACGTCTGAAACCTTGTCTGTTTTGTTCATTTGTTCATCTAAGACACTTCTGCCCTTGCAAATCCTATTTTGCCCAAGTTCTGCTTTCATCTGCAAGTCTCTGTACAGAAGTATTAATTATTGTATGATTATGCTAGTTTAATAATTGGACTTTTGCCATAAATAGTCTCTTGAGTACAAACTTTCCTTAGAGCTTCTTTGTCTAAACCTTTTTTCCCTTCTGAGTGTCTGAGGATTTCTTACACTGGTTCAGGTAATGAGCACATAGTCCATTCTGCCATATTAGAAGACATGCTCCTTGATGGGGCTGGTTGTCTATCGTAGGATAGTGATGGAAGTTGAAAAGGGGAAAAAGAGTTCTGGCTTCCAAAGAGTGCTGAAGCTTCTCTCTTACTCCAAGGGCACCTATGTTACAAATGCGCTGCTTGTAGACTGGTTAGCTGCATTTACTCCAAAAACCACAGAGGCACCACAGAACTGCTCATAACTGTAGAAAGTTATGAGTGGGTGGTGTTGGGAAGGAAAATTGCTCACTGTTGGCAGGAGGAGAGTCCTTCACACACAAAAGGTTAGCCCTAATGGCTAGGAGCATACTGTGTCATCTTATTAGTCAGTGCCAGCTTTATGAAAGCTTATGTCTGAAATAATTAAATAATCCAGCCTTCCCATCTGCACTTGATTTTTTTGTGTTGCTTTTTGGTCAGTTGAAGCTTGCTTTTATGTGTCTCTCTCTAGTATACGAAGCTCATACTGACTATCCCCTTTAGTATGGGTAATAAATGAGTTGATAGCTTTCACTTCCTGCATTCTTCATGTGCATTTTTGCCTAATTTTAGTTTCCTTCAATGTTAAGGAAATATTGGCATTCTTTTTGATGATTAAATGAACATCCTCAGAATGAACTTAATCAATTTGTCATCTCTAATGAGGTAAAAACCTGGACATACCCTTAAGGCAGCTCACTTGTTGGAAAATTTATTACTTTGTTGCCCACGAGGGATTGATTCATATTGTCTATGCCCTCTTCTGAGGACTCTGTAAATACTAAGTCTCTGATTTTTGCATTGTCCAGATGCTGGTGGATATATTTTCTTGCTATGAGCCAGAGGAAGAATGCTTTCCAGTCCCTAAGATCTCCACTCTCTATTTGTCTTGTAGAGAAATCCCATTTTCAAAATCCCTCTCAGATTTTATCTCCCCATGTCGTCTCTTTGATTTTAACATGACTTACTTTCCAGCCTTTCTTCATACTTTTCTAATATCTTCTTTATATTCTCCTCTATGTCTTTGCATGGCTCATACCAAATCTTTAAGTCTGCTTTTATCTTATGAAACAGACTTCCTGATAATGCTGTTAACTGATTTGCAAAGACTGATTGTGAGCTCTGCTGTTTGTTTGTTTTAAAATCTGTTAAACACAGAGCTACTTGCTAATTGCCCAGTTTTGTTGTTTCCCTCTAGTATACCTTTCTTCCTTGAACTTTGTGCTTTTCCATGTCTTTTGTATAATATAGCTGCACATACCCTGATGCGAAACATTGGAACCTGTATGGTTAATTAAACTCATAAACTATTGTAGTTGATAGAATTGGTTTGCTCATTGACCTAGAATATAAAATTGTTTGCAACTTTATGAAACACATACACTATAACACCAATACAAAACTGTTACACAAGTCAGCTTTCATGGGGATAAACTCCAACAACAAGAGGAAAGTTTGATGAGTATGAGTATGTTTGAACATGAATAGACTGATTTTGACAGGTTGAACTCAACCTATTTTTTTATTTCAGTGAGGAAGAGAGTTCATAAGGTGGAACTTTCCCCTCATATAGCATACATGTAATTGTCTTTGGCCTGAACTGTGGAGACACAAAATGATAAAAACCTGATATATGTACTCAACTAGTTTATGTGGGTTTTTTTGCACATTTTAAAATATCATGTTCCTGTCATGGTTTTGTGTGGAGCTGTTTCTGGTAATGGGGAAGGGACTGTAAAGATGACTCCTGTAAGAAGTTATTCGAAACTCTCCCCAGCTCTTCTCCACAGGATGCACGAGGGGGTCTGAGCTCCAGCACTGCTCCTACTCTCTTCCCTTACTGACCTTGGGGTCCTCATGGTCACTTCTCTCTCCTTCCAACTCCTTGTACCACCCGCAGCTGGAAAAGAAGGAAGAACGGAGCAAGAAGGAACAGGAAGAACCTTCCTCTTATGTGGCTACTTCAAAAGTGATCAGTGAGGCACTTGAGCCTAAACTATGCTGCAGTAGCTATTCATAGGCGCCATCCTGCTACTGACCAGCATGGGAGCTTTGACCTGCTCTTTCTCACACCTGAGCTGGCTCACCCCTCCTTAGTCAACCTGGTGAGCCACAGGGAGCCGTTAACCTTACACTTGCCAAACCCAGGACAGTGCCTAACTGGCGCAGCCCAGAAGTGGATCTGACTCAGAGCTGGGGAGAGTTTTGAACTTTAAAACCCATTATACAGATACCATCTTTACAGCCCCTTTCCCAGTACCAGAAACATCTCCACGCAAAACCATGACAATTGCTTTTATAGAATTTTTTTTTTGTTTAAAGTTTTGTTCCATGAGTTGAGGAATGGATTAAAAGTGTGAAGTCAATACCTGTAGATTGAGGCAATTTTCATTTGTTTCTGCTACAGAAGTGTTTTTTTTGTGTAGCAATTAAAAAATGATTTCCACTAGGAGGCAAACCCAGACCATCATATGTGTTTCTGTACACTTCAAGTGTAGGTAATAGTCTTTATTTTCTATTGAACATAATCGTTTGACTTTTGGATGAGCAGGACAAGCATTTTTTTTCTGGGAACTTAAAAAAGTTGGTTTTTAGGATATCCTTTTAAATGTCATCACAATTCTTAAAATTCAAATTTAATAGTAGAACTGAATTGGGAGGACTAAAATATGGTTATGTTGTTTCTCCTATAGTTATTTTAAATTGTATGTAAATTACAAAACCTTCTGGATTTTTTTTTTGTGAAAAAATTCTTGGGTATTTTTTGTTTCAGTAGGAATAGAAGAAATTATTTAAGCAAAGCATGAGCTTCTGTCATTTCACCCCAGATACAACTGACCAAATCCACCAAAAGAAAATGCAGTGATTCAAAGTCAGGTATACAAAGTCATAAATATATCTTGCAAAGAGAAAAATGCAGCATTCTAACAGTGATGACATCAGGCACAAAACTGCATGACACATTACTGCGATGTACAGCTCATTGAAGCCCTCTGTGATGAGAGTGTTTTTGCAGGATTGGAACCTAGTGCAGAGGCCTGACTGGAAAGAGATTTTTAATAGTTTTCTCAAATTCCAGCATTACTGGTTTTGAAGATAGTACTCATTCTGAATATCATATTTGATTTGTAGCTATTTGCTTCCTTTACGACTTTTGGAGAATATTCCGCATATATATATATTATCACAGGCTGGTTGATTGAGCTAAATAATGTGTTTGCCTACCTTAAAAGAATGGGAATGAATATGTTCAGAAAACTCCAGATTTCCAAACATTGCTGTTTTCTTTGTGAGTCAGAAAAAGTTTCATGTTGGTATCTTAACCCTGTGTCCTCCAATGTGGTTTTGCTGCCAGCTTTAAGGTCATGGTAATTACTAACTGTGAGGGTAGTGTTGGTACAAGATGTGACTGAGACAGTAGTTTTCCTTCCCAGAGGTATAAACAAAAGTGTGTTTCAGAATGATACTCCTGAGCCTGAGACACCTATGGGGGACTGAATGTGAAACGAATTTTGTTGTTCTTACAGTAAATGTTTAATGGAAACATGATGGGATTCTATAGAAAAGATGCCAACTCTTCAGACATAGTTAATTCAGCCAAAATCATGCAATTAGGCTAAGGATTGTGGTTGATGCTCTTTACTCCCACTATCTTCCAAGTTGACTGTTTTTAGGCCTGACACTTCAAAGCAAAGCAAATGACTCTAGAAGAAGTTTCCTTGTTTAGCTGCCCTATTTCTCCAACAGGTTCAGGAGGAGTCTTTGAAGTCAAAACCTGTAAACAGTATAGCTAAGACAGGATTTGTTTGTTTCTGAAGCAATCAAGCCTCACATTCAGCTGTTTAATAGCATTAATTTTCTTTTTCCCAGGTAAAGTACAAAGAAAATTATGAAAAATCTAAAGGCAGATCAATGCTGGAGTTTGTGGATACACCAATGTATCAAGTTTCAAAGGAGGCACAAAAGATGCAAAGTGAGGTTAGTAAAAATATCTGCTCAAACTAGCAAAATTTAGATCAACAGAGAAACTGACAGTCACTTTGTACTCAGGTTAAAAAAATGGATAAAGCTGATTGTGAAGGTTTTATAAATGAAGGCTATGGTAGAATATGGTACTAAGGGAATCTCTTTGCTCTTCTGTAGCTCAGTTCTTCCTTCAAATTTGTGGTTTGTTTTTTCAAATGTCTTGGTGATAACACTACTCAGTGAGCATCATTTAATTGAAAATCAGTTCAAGTGGTCATCTAGGTCTGAGATTACTAAGTTTTTAACTTTTCCCCTTCAATTCCATCTTCAGTGAGGAAAGGCTCTCAACTGAGAGCGAGTGCAGTTTGATTCCATTGTTTTTGCTGTGTGTCATGAAAAGTAAATGATTTTATCCTCTTGGTAGAATATTTTTTGTGTTTATACACATTTCCTTGTGTGCCATTTGTTGTCTCTTTTCTCTACCAAGGAAATTATTTCTTTCATAGATCAGGTTAAACATTCTCTTTGGAACTATCATACATATGTATTTTTGTCTAAATTGTGTGTGTCTTGCATAGATAACATAGGTAATGAAATGAGTAATGCACTTGCTTTTTAATGTGCTAACTGATTTATAGCATGGCTCATTTCTTGATCTCTTTATAGTATTTTTATTTTATATACTTGGAAGTCCTCAGGCATGTACCACTAACAGTTGTTTCTTCTTCAATAGAAAATGTATCGCAAAGATTTTGAAGAAGGGATCAAGGGAAGACCCTCAATGGATTTAGACAAGACTCCAGAGTTCTTGCATCTAAAAGAGGTCACCAACCTTCTGAAAGAGGTATAGGTTTTTCATTGATTTTTGTTGCTTTTAAGATTTAAATGAGCAATAAGCAGCACCACTGCAAGCCACTGAGTGCTGAGCAACTTAAAGTTAACTAAGTAGCTAAATACAAAAGTGATTTCATAAATAAATATTGCAGCATGTCATTTTGTATTCTGAATAGTCCTGTAGTATGACTCAGTACTGTTTGAAGTTTTATTATCAATGTAAGGAAATGATGAAGCTGAGCACAGCTGAACCAGAAAAGCAGAGTTATGTGAACAAATCAGATGTCTCCATAGAAAATGGATTGTTGGTAGGACATTCTCTTTCATGACATCAGGTTTGGAATTTGTTCCCACCCCCTGTGCCCCATCCCTGGGCTCAAAAAGCCCAAATTTGGTAACCTTCCAGGCATGCTGCAAAAGACATCTGTTTGATAGGATTTTGGAGAGGGCCTGGAGTTTGCTTTCCAGATAGATGAAGGGGTAGAAATGAGGATTTCTGTTAGTGTCCAGATGGCAGTTTTTCCTGTTGAGTAATTATTTCAGGTTTATGATAGTCTGTTGTGTCTATATGGATGCCTCAAGCTGTGTGTAGTCACTTTAAGCTAATTTAAGTTAAATAATTGTCTGTCAGTCATGTTATGGATTAAAATAAAGATGCCCAAAATTTCTTAATATAGCTGTGATATTACATAGTCTGCTTTAAGTAAATTTTGTTATAAGGTGCAGATTTTCTACATACTCTCTGTTTCTTGAATATTTATCCAACCTTCTTTAGTTGCATGTGGATTATAAATTAAATCCCTTTCCCCTTCATAACTGAGAATCCTTCTATCTTTGTTCTTTTGATATTGTTATTTAAAGCTATTTTTATGTCAGATTTTGATCAATTCTATAGATTAGGCTTACTGTTTGACCACTTGGACAGTTTAGAAGTAAACATATCAGCAAAATTCATAGCTAGAAATACCAGAGTTACTAGATAGCCTCTATTTGATTTTAGGACCCAGCAGTATCTTGTTTATATTTATTGTGTTAAGAATTGACGTTTTTGCTGTGGCCCAGATGAATGGAGGATGTTAGAATTAAAATCCCTTGAACCTTGTTCCTTTCTTTGTCCTTTAAACAACTTATCCCACCCTCTGCCAGATTTCACATGGGTAAAGAAAATGTTTTATTTTCAGACATTCTTTATTATTCATCCTTTAATAAATAATTTATGCCAATGAGCTTGGTTGTCAGGTAGACAAGTCTCATGCTAGATCTAGCTTGTGCAGCACTGTTCTGTGCATCCGTGTGCCTACTGATTAGGGAAAAATGTAAATGCTTGCTTTTCATTGAGTTAATCTTGCTTCATGCTGAATGGCCACAGAAGTGGTTAGTGCATGCATAGTGACAAATGAGCTGTAAATGTTCTTCTTTGAGAATTTTGGTGTAACTCCTACTGTGACATGCATGAAGATGTTTCCTAATTCTTACCTCCCTCAAATTTTATGACATTACTTACGGAGTAAACCATGCTTGTAAGCCACAGGGAAAGAATATGAGAAAATGGGAATGGTATTTTTATGCGTAACTGCATGAATTTTGTATGATTTTATATCTACATTTAAGGAACAGATTCCAAACCCAAAGATTACATAGGTCAAATTAATTAAGAATTACTTTTCAAGATTAAGCAAAATGATTGTATTTCTTCATATTCAGCGATGTAGCTCAGTATTTTTGTGTGAAGGTTCATAATAAAATTTAGCTAGAGGCTACGTGGAACAACGAGAATCTGGAGTTACTAAAAGTGGAAATATTTGTTCAATTACTTTTTTTCTTTTTGAAGTGTCAGCTTGTTCTATTGACTTCCCACGACAAAAAACCTGCAAATATTTTGCATTTTGTAACAAAAAGAACTTTCTTCTTTGGAGCATTTACAACTCTTTCAGAAGAGATAGCTGAATTTAATAAGTGTAAATTAATAGAAGTTGTTTGCTCCTTTTGTTGTAGGCAATGACAAGCTTTTGTTTTGCATACAGAGGCAAAGGAGCTCACTACTGATTATGAAATTTAATGATTAGGAATAGATATAAATCCTTCCAAAGAAAATATTGTATTTAATGTTTTTCTAGCTTCCTTGCTTAAAAAAAACTAACCCAAACCAGGAGATGGGAAAAGCAATTAAAAATCCTTACAACGCTTAAGCTTCAGCAGGGTTACATCACCTCTCTAGGAGCCGAGAAGAGAAAGAACCAAATGTCCATGAGCACATCCTAATGTGCTTTTAGTTTTGAGTACTCTGGAGGCTGCAGTTGCTAAATGTTGATAGATCATATCAGTGCAGTGTCTTGAGTGGCACAGAAGTGATGTGGTAGGAATATTGCTTCTACATTATAATCTATCAGCCACTCATTTTAACAGGTCCTAGTACAGTGTTCAGGGTATATCCATTTTGATTGTAATGCCATTAGTGGAACATAGGTAAAAGCTGCAGCATAGTTTGTCTTGGTGTATAAAAGCAAATGCTACTGCAGTTAAAATGTCTGTAGAGAGGCAGATGTGGTCCCTAGCAATATGCTAGTGCTGTATAGGAGAGGACTATTTTTCAAGTACACAACAGGAAAATACATGACTACATTAAAACCTTTCCACTTTTTCAACATTGTACCTTTTGATTTTATAATTTGCAATTCTATTTTAACTCTGAAACTTGTACTTCAGCTAATTCATATTTCATAGAAATTTCAAAGTGACCCCTTCGTACATTTAATAAGTGGCATTTCTTTTCGAGATCTTTTGCACAATATTAAGTGGAGAAATCTCTCTCTCTTTTTAAAAATCCTTAGAAAGAGTACAGAAAAGATTTGGAAGAAGGGATGAAAGGAAAAGGAATGACAGTGTTTGAAGACACACCAGATTTGATTAGAGTGAAAAACGCAGCTCAAATACTAAATGAGGTATGTCATGCTAGTCAAGGTTATTGATGTCAAAGAAAGTTCACTCTTTATGTTATACTCTACTGATTTTTTTTCTTTTTACATACTCTGCGTTGAAATACATAAATAATGAAACTGAGGATGTTTCTGTTCTGCTTTAAGAATATGAAAAAACTCTAGGAAAAAAACAAGTTACAACAGATAATTCATATTATCAGGCAATAAAAGATCAACGGAAATTGTTAGTGAGGTCAATAGATACAGCATTTGAAACTGTATTTGTTTGCTTAGCTACTATAATAATACTGGAATGGAAAGAGTTAACTGTTAATGGACTTGAAAAGTCAATCAGACGATGCTGAGTTTTTTGAAATGTCATACCTCTTATTTGAAAATAAATATTGGTAATGACTGCCAAGCATCTTGTGAAGGTCTTTTATCCAGACTATTCTACTTGTGAAAACCCTTTCCACAAGTAGAGTTATTCCTGATGCAAAGAATTTTCTTGACCTGCAGTTCATCCAATGCCAGTGAACATGAGGAGGCTTCTTCCAGAGTATGTTTTTATTTTGGTATTAGCTGCACTGGTCTAAGTTGCTCTGGAGATTATATGGAAGCATGTGTGGGACCTACTCCCATAGTGAGTGGAACTGAAAAATTCCTTGATCTCTGTACTGTCTCTTGAAGACCACCTTGATGAACTCGTGGTTGGGAAGCCTGTGTGCTCAGGAGAGCTGCAAGCTCCAGTGCTGGCATGGCTGCAGCTCCTAGGGATGAGCTTGCCCAGGCTGCCTGAGAAGCAGCAGTGGGGCTGGAGGGTTTGGGAAGGAAAGAGGCATGGCAAAGTTTGTGCTGGAATTTTGGGGAGTCAGTCTGTCAGAGCAATATATATATATTCAATTTAGTAATATTCATTTATATGTATATATGTTTATCTGCACACATGTACACACATAGCCATAGGAACCAGAGGGAATGCCATACATAAGGCCCACCTTACAAGTGTAAACAAGTTCAGGAATATATAGTTGTAACTCCCAGGATTATCTTTTCCTTGGCGTTTTACACAGTAGAAAGCTAGATGGAAACATCTACCATTCCACTTTTAGCAGAGAGGAAGAGAGAGATGACATCTTCTCACAGATTAACTTATAATTTTTTTTTTTCAAAACAGTGGTTTGAAAAGTAGAGAGTTGTTTTATCTGGTTTATTTCCATCTCGAAGTAAGACAGAAATAGAAAATGAAGTCTTTGCCCTTGTTCTTGTATGTTCATACCGTAAGTCATCAGGCTGTTGCATTGAATAGGATGTTTTCCTCCTTGTTTCAAACTAATATACAGCCTAAAAAAAGTTAACAAACAGAAGTTAAAAAAATTGAAATAAATTAGATATATTTATTTTGCAAAAAAACCCTATAACTGTTTTCTACAGTCCATCTGTGATAGGAATGATTACCCCTAGAAAGAACATTGCCTGGGAATCTTTGAATTTTTCAGTAAAAAAATACAACTGTTGTATACAATACCTCACTGTTGTCTTGTTCATCAGTAAATGATGTAAAATATATATATCTTTGCTTGGATAAGCTGAACAGTAATGTTTTTCCCTAGTTATTGGTGATTTATAATTTATGTATTGGGGAAAACGCAGTAGTCGTGCATGAGTACTGCCACTTGCCTCATGGCTGTGGTTCAAGAAGGACCAAGTAAATGAATAAATTACAACTTCTTGCTCTGAAAAGTCACTGGAAACGATTCTGGATGGTATTAAATTTCTAACATATAGTCTTTTCATAGAGAAAATATTTTCTTAAAAGTAAAATGTATTCTAATTACACTATTTTCTGACTAGCCAAACTTCCCCTTTACTTTAGAGGATAATTGTTGCAAGCCATATGGACTGATTTCCAACCCACACTCTGTCAAACTAAAAACCCAGTGGTAGGGTTTTATATATTCAGTAATTAACTCCTCAGGCTTCCCTCCTATAGTTGGCTATGTATTTTCCTGACAAAAGCTTGACAAGACTCTTAAAAGATGTGGCTCAACATTTTTTTTACAGACTCTAAATTGTGCAAAAATCTGCCTGTAAATTTCTGGCTATTGCGAAAATAACGTAAGAAGTTTTATCTTCACAGAAACAATACAAGAAAGACTTGGAGACTGAAATTAAAGGAAAAGGCATGCAAGTTGGTCCAGATACTCCTGAGATAAGACGAGCCAAGAGAGCTTCAGAAATTGCAAGCATGGTCAGTACCATACCTGATGTAAGATTTTAATTTCACAAAATGCAACAAGTAATTGTCATTGAGAATTGCAGGTGGTGACCAGTCTGGGCAGTAGCAACACCATACATTGCACCAAGTACCTGTCTGTTGAGCTGCATGGAGTTTAAAAGTTCCATAATCAGCGTATGGGGGAAAGTTAAAACTTCCCAGAGCTCTGATCTTTTTGTCATCTTTTAAAGGTGACACATGTTCATCACAAATCATGCCTGGCCTCGGCTGTGTTTCATATCTGCAAGCCCAACTGCCTTGTTTAGTTGGGACCAAGTGATAAACAGAGTTAGAGAGACACTAAAGCTGTACAACTCCAGTTGAGGTGGGAATGATTTAAGAATTTGTCTGACAGACTTGTATTTCCAATGCTATTCTTTGCAGAAAGAATACAAGAAAGACTTGGAGAATGAAATTAAAGGAAAGGGAATGGAAGTGGGCATGGATACCCCTGATATACAACGAGCCAAAAGGGCTTCAGAAATTGTAAGCCAGGTGAGTCCAGAATGAATTTATTAAGATTATTTTGGAGGTAAAAAACAATAAAGTGTTAAAAAGATAAAATCTCAGACATACTTGGGCTAAAATGAACCAGCAGTGCACAACAAAAAAACCAGTAAGTTGTTTAGTATTTTGTTTCTATTTATTTCTAAATATTTTATTAATATTATTTACTATTATTTGATATTAAGGTCTGATCAGTGCTATCAGAATAGCTTTGAAGATAGCAGAAACAAATGTTAGTTATGTTTTGGGGTTTTTTCCTTCTTTTTTTTCCTTCAGAAAGAATATAAAAAGGATCTGGAGACTGAAATTAAAGGAAAAGGAATGCAAGTTGGCCCATATACTCCTGAAATACAACGAGTCAAAAAGGCTTCAGAAATAGCAAGCCAGGTAGGCATAGTTCAAAGTCTGAACCTTTTAATTCTGTGTAGCAATGAGTGCCTGACATACATTGCTCAAAATACTTCTCCTCAAGAGTGTCGAGGCTTATCAGCAATAGGCCCTTTTTATTGTAGTTTGGGTGTTCTGTGCCTAAGAAAGCAGGAAAGAGACATTTTAAACTGATTTTTTCAGAAAATGTACAAAGATGAAGCAGAGAAGATGCTCTGTTACTATTCTGCTGTCCCAGACACTCCAGAGATGGAGAGGATAAGAAGTACTCAGAAAAACATCAGTTCAGTGAGTAATTGTGCTGCTTGCTTTGTTTGTGACTTTCCAGATATTTTTCAGTTTAAATAGGCTCTCTTGTGCCACAGCATGAAACAGGGAGTTCATGAGTAAACATCCTTTGAACTATTTGCATAATTTTCCTGGCAAAAGCTATATCACTCGTCTTTTGGTAAAAAGCATACCCAGCTTTTCTAGGTGTGACACTTATTTTGAATTGCTAAACCACTTATACCACCTTGCCAAGCCACAATTATTTTTAAATGAAGATTTTTTTTTTCTTTAGTTCTTTTTCAATCAAGTCCCAGGAAGTACTTTAATTAAAACGACAAAAATATCTAAGGCTTGTTACTCTGCATCTAATATTTTTCATCTGTTTCCTATTGTATGTGCAGAACATGAAAATTTGTGTATAAAAATTAGAACAGATCAGGTTTCATAAATATGTCTGATGATTTTATGTTATACTGGATGCTAAATTTAAGTTTCAGTGTATGCCTAGATGTCAGTAACAATGTTAAGATTTCTAAAATTGCCCAATTTGGGATGTGTTCAGTTCCCTTTCCGTTTCAGACCCATTTATTCTGCTGTTTGTTATTCTGCCTTTCCTTGTAATATAACAAAGAATAGTAGTAAATATAACCTCTGGCTGTCCAGTTAGCATTTGGTTTTTATGGCAACTATGTAGTACTGATAAAGCTAATGATTTGAGAGAAAGGAACATAAGTTACTTCCATATTTAAGTATTACCTGCCACAGATGTTGATCTCTAACTTAAACTAATTGACCTTGTACTCATGTGGAGTGGAGAAGCTGACAATATGTCTATCTTGAAGGTGTTCACCTGTAGCTATCCCATATGAGTGCAGCTTCACTCGAGAAGCAAGAGTCTGTGGGGATTGGAGAGAACAGTCTCTGAGGCTACTCTAGGCAGCGATCTCTCCTGTAATATCTTCCAGCCATTATCTGCTCCAATTCTCCCCTCAGTTGAGAGCAACTTAAAGTTACATTTTTCTGATAGGAACTGTTGACAGGCCCACTGGCCCCAATTTTGTTTCTTGTATTCTTTGTTTTGAATGGTGCTTTGCTGCATGTTGTGGCGGTGATTAGCTCTGTATCTCGTGTCACCAGCATCCTAACATCCTAAGATGAAACTCTGTGTATCAAAGTGCACCCAAGTTGGCATCTGATCTGCTTTCCTCTCTGCTCCGGTCTTGAATAGCTTTTGATTGAGTCCTCAGGTCAGCAGGTCTGGCAATATGGATTCAGTAAGGGTTAGATACAGGGCACATAATAACATTCCACTATTTAATTAAGCCTTGCCAAGCCTCTGATGCATCTGAACCCCTTGCAGCCCTGTAGGTCAGTTTGAGATTTCAGTGCCAAGGTTGACAGTCATCCTCTTAGTGTATTAGATAATAGGAAATAAAAATATTTTGTCCTTGGGGTGAGTTGTTTACTTCATTTTGCAGTCCTCCTTTTCCTGTTTCTGAACTGTGTCTTTCAAATATAGGAAAGCAGTTTAAAGCTGTGATTGAATGATAATGTTTTTCTTTCTCTACATTCTAATATTTTAACATTCTGTCCAATTTACATTATAACAGTAAGTTCCTTTTTATTAAGTTTAGATATAGCCGGGAACAGCCCTAGTATAAAAAAAATTAATGACCCCTAATAGGCTTCTGATTTTTGGGTTTTGTTGCAAGTATTTTCCTGCCTTAAGGGATCAAAAAAAAAATGTGGCTTACTCTGCAGATAAGATCAGTGCCGCTTTTAGCTCACCAGCACATTTGACAGATGATTTACAATAGGATATTTACTGCACAGTCATCTCTTTCATAGAAAAAAAATCCCAACTCCAGCATTTTTTACCACTCCTTCCTTGGATGTGGAAAAAAGTATATTTTAGTTCAGACCAATATTTAAATCTTTCTCCCTTGTACTGACATGTCGGTGCAGAAGAATTTTCAAGTTCTTACTCATAAGCTGTCTCTGTTCTCACATAGTAAACCAAAATTCTAAGTTGTTGAAGATTTTCTGAATATTTAAAAATTGACTTATGAGCACAAATAACTAACTCTGCTCTAGAGTTTTTGACAGTACTGGTCACCCTAGGTTACAGAGGACTTCAAGGAAGTAAAACTGTGTCAAGAATGACAGTCCATTGTTTAAAGTTTATTGATAGGAAAACAAAAAAAAAAGTTAAATAAAACTTTGATTAAGAAAGGCAGAGAGTCTAAATGGTAAAGATTCACTTTACAAACTCCAGGATCAGACTTGTTTTTCAACTGCATGGTGGAAAGGCAACAGCTGTGACACCAAACACTAAAATTAAGATTTTGCAGCATGAATTGGTACTTTATATTTTTTTTTAAATATAGTCATGTGTGGAATTTGTGAAGCAGTTATTTACTGTTTCTTTCAATAACTTTGAATGATTGATTCTACTGATATGCTTTGTGTTTTATCCTTTATTGAAACAATTGAAATTAACACGTGTGTCTTTTCAGAAGAGAGCTTTGTTTTTAGATGCAGTCCTCAGCTTTCTGGCTTGAACCCAGAAATCAATAAATTATATGATTTGGATTGTAGCTCTGGTTGATCTGGTTATTTCATTATGAATATGTAAATTTTCTAGTTTGCTAAATTAGAAACAGTATCTGTTCACTTCTCAGAGCATTTAAAGATCTGAAGATTAAAAAAGCAATTGATATCTTGCATGTACATTCATGTTTAAATACATCGAAATGAGTAAGATTCCTCAAGCATAAAGTTACATTTGTAAACATTGATAGATTATGATCTAAATGTTAATATTATTTCCGAAGTTAAAATCATCATTACAAGTACTTAAAATTTTTTGTGGTCGGTCTAAAGGTTGAGAATAGATTATCCAGGCTAAGTTGAAAACAAAGAGAATGTTATTATAGTTATTGATAATTGATCTGATTTATGAAAAATTAAAGTATTTGCTTTCTTAGCAACATTTGCAGTCAGACCAATTTGGAACTTGGCTAATTGCCCATCCTTTTTATGAGAACTTGTAGTTGCATTGCTAACAGTCTCATAATTGCTTTTTCTTTTGGGGAAATGAAGGTGTTTTATAAGAAGGAAGTGGGAGCTGGCACAGCTGTTAAAGAGACTCCAGAGATTGAAAGAGTAAAGAAAAATCAACAGAATATTAGTTCGGTAAGTGTCACTAATGTTAATTATTCTCATGTGAGTTAATGGTGGCCAATTTTTTTTCCATCTTGTTTACTAAAAATTCTAGATTTTCATATTGCACATTTCATTCAAATATGACTCCACTAGACTGTGGATATAGAGCTCCATTCTGGTAGAGTCACTGCTCCACTCTAGTGTAGTTCTTCTCTGTCCAAAGGTAGAGGTTCAAATGGAAACCTGATGAAAAATAGGAAAAAAAAAATAAACTAAATATTTGAGGAGTTTTGACTTTCAAGAGTGAGAAACATGAAATGTATTTCCTGAAGTGACAGTTTGAACTGCAATTGTAATTTCCAATTAAAGAAAAAATAGTATCATCAAGATAAGGAATAAAGTCTGTAAATTTCTTGTAGAGTCTTTATTTATTACGTAGAGATTGGTACAGTTTGCCCTTCAAAAAGAGAGAAATTATGTCTAGACTCAAGTTATGTGAAAAGGTGTAGTTTTTGCCTCTCTACATGCTGTTGACAAGATCATCTGTGGAGCTGATGAAACTGGTTCTGAATTGATGTTTTTTGTCTATGGATGCCCAATGTCTTTGGCACTTTAATGGATAACTAAAAATAAAACATCAAAATGAGATTTTCTGACAAATAGAACACACCCTTCTGATAAATTCATGGCAAAACTTGGAAAAAAGTGAAAAAGTGACTGCCAAGCAGGAAAAAACCTTGTAGCTATGTTGCTCACTTGTTTGGAATTTTTTGTGTGAAGTCCTTGAGGGCCATTTTTATGTTGTGACAGAACCGTCTTGATGATTAGATGTTCTTTTAAAGATAAATTTTGAAAGTAATGCATAGACAGGACACTAAATTATGTTTAAATATTAATTAGAAGTTCAAATGAGGGACTCTGGACATCTCTTTTACTAGCATTTCCTTGTTTACTAACAGTTAAATACTATACTTCCCACCAAAGTAAGGTCAAGTAGAGAATTTTCATAACATTTTTAAAAACTAATATTTTCCTTGGATTTTTTTTCTGTTCCATCATCACCTTTTATCCTGTTATTTCGAGTCACAGTGCAATTTGAAGATTCAGTGCAAACTATCATGTGTCCTAAGTCCTGAAGTAGTGCTGCTGATTGAGAAGCTGTAGGTTTTCTTGATTTGAAGGTGTGGTTGTTATTGTTTTTTGGGGGGATTTCATTTGTTTTTTTCCCACTTGCTGTGAAATTATAGTTGTTGTTGTTTTTTTTTTTTTTTTTTTTTTTTAAGCCAGATTTGTACTGGTGTCCTAGAAACAAAATCCTACTCTGTTACCTATTTGATTTTCCACTTACACAGACAGAGGTTTATTAGGAGTATTCTCAATACCTTTCAAAGGGACATGGGAAAACAGTGTATAATGCTTTTGCTGTTTCAGAAAGTCTAAACAGTGGGGAGGATGGATCAGTGGTGAAAGGTGGATTAGTATGGTCATAAACAGACTTGAACAAAAGCACATAAAGAGAAACACAAAATGTCTTGTGATTTAGTGGCATGATATGAGTAGTATGTCCTTTACCTTGCTTATCTGTGCATAGAGTTAATATTTTACAAAAGATGTTTTGTTCTATGTAGTGTACTTGAGATTACTTAAGTTTTTTTTACAATATTTATTAAAACTGTAAAATCACAGAATGGTAGGGGTTGGAAGGATCCTGTAGAGATCAGCTAGTCCAACCCCCTGCTAAAGCAGGTTCACCTCGATCAGGTCAAACAGGAATGTTGTCTGGGCAGTTTGTGAAAACCTTCAGAGAAAGAGTCTCCGCAGCCTCCCAAGCACTATGTTGCTTCATCCTCACAGTAAAGAAGTTTCTTCTCATGTCTGAGTGAAACTTTCTGTGTGTTTCAGCTTGTGCCCATTACCCCTTGTCCTCTCACTGGCCATTACAGAAAGAAGACTGGCCCCATCCTCTTGACACTCGCCCTTTAGGTATTTGTAAGTGTTGATAAGGTTCCCTCTCAGTCTCCTCCATCCAGGCTAAACAGCCCCAGGTCTCTCAGCCTGTCCTCATAAGAGAAATGTTCCAATCTCCTCATCATCTTGGTAGCCCTGGACTCTCTCCAAATGTTCTTTATCACTCCTGAACTGGGGAGCCTAAAACTGGACACAGGACTCCAGATGAGGCCTTACCAGCTCAGAGTAGAGGAGTAGGAGAACCTCCCTCGACTTGCTGGCCGCACTTTTCTCGTGGTACCCCAAGATGCCATTGGCCACAGAGGCAAGTTGCTGGCTCATACTGAAATGAAAATTATATTGTGTAATTTAGAGGAATCCCAAAAGAAGGGTAAATTACATGCACAATTTTGTCCCCATTAGATTTAAACATTTTACACATACCTTTGAATTTAGCCAGAAGGGCTTAGGACAGCTTTAAAACTATTTGCTGAGCTAAATGAAACTATGGAATATGAAGTACATCTGCAGTGCAAAAAAAAGTCCAGAACACCAAACCAAAATAACTCTCACTGAACAACCAAACCATGCAAAAAAGTCCATTGCATCATTTTCTGAAAGTGATCAGATTCTTCCAGATGACATATGTTGGGAGACAAAGATCAGAATGGTCTGTTTTCAGGTCCTAAAAAACAAGTTGGTGACAGCCAAGAGGGTTGAGTTGTTGTCGCCTGTTGTGATGATTGATTTGGAAGAGACAGCCTCCTAAATAGTTGGAGTCAAAATCTCCCAGAATTTTAAAAGTAAACATCAGGCCCATGTCACTGAATCTGAACTGAGGAGCTACAAATATCTAAGGATTTGCTAAAAAAACCCCACCTGTTTATCTTGAGGGACAAGGAGGGCTGGGCATAGTACTGGGAAGAGGGCTTTTAGGGGAAGATTGTGTTTTTGTTAGTGTGAAATACATGAGGAAACTCCTGTGATATATCAGACAACACCACAAAGCTGAGGTCTGACGAAAAATGGACATTTTGAAGCATTTTAAGGACTAGTAGCATTGCCAATTCTTAAGCTTACCTAATAGTCTCTATTAAAAGACCTTTTTTTTTTTTTTTTTTCCCCAGTGGTTTAGTACTTCTGCCAGTCTGGACTGAAATTTTCCATTCCTGGACTGTGCTTTGGGCTGGTTTTGTGTTATTTATTTATTTATAAATTTCAGTCAAAGAAGCTTCCAAGTATGAGCTTAGAGAAAAACAACTTGTTTTGTCTGTGTTAAAAACTTGGGCACTCCTCAGAAGTACCATGTCTTAGAGTTGAAAATTATCTACTGAGGGACTTTTGTCTGGTGGATTTGGGATAAAAAGAGGCCAGGGATGAGAAATTGAAAATACAGAAGTACTTAGTCAAAATGGACAGAACAAACGTGAGGAAACATGGTCAGGACAATGTATTCCTGTGCATAGATGCATCTTGCCAGAAGAGCTGTAACAGAACCCAAGGTTATTTACATTCATCACTGCCTCACTGTCAAGGGTCTTAAGGTGAAGACACATGAAGGAATCTACTTTGTAGTTTCTTAAATCATGAGAAATTGCCTCCCCAAGAGGTACTTTTAGAGTATGTTATTACGGTCACTAAACCAATACTCAAAAGCAAGAATCTGAATTTAAGTCCCTGTGTCTAGACCTGATGTTCCATTGCCAAAGCATATGATTTCACACTTTGCCATGGAGGTCTTTCGTTTTGCAAACTACAGTTCAATGGGAGTTCTCATTTGAATGCAATTGCTGTATAATCCCATGGTTCAAAAAACTGTTTAGCCATATCAGTTGTTACTTGTCTGTGCTGTCTAGTAAAATTAGTACTTTGTCACAATTCCATTTTTCCTCATTTTACAGCAAAATTAGGGCTTTAATGTGTGTGAAAAAACTCAGATGCTTTAGCAAGGAGCAACGTAGAAAAGTTCCTGAAGAAATCAGTAATTCTGTCATCAAAACAGGACCTTATATGAGTTAAAGAAATGACCATCAGTTATGATCCACATGCAAACTACTCACTGAGTAAGGGTCATTGATTATGTGTAATGAGTGAGGCAGAATTCTCTTAACGTAAACAGCTTTTTTGTAATAGATAAGGAAGATTATAAAGCACTTAGGAAGAAAAATAATGAAGTAGTATAAAATATATTGAAAGCTGTATATGCAATGTATTTGTACAAGGGGCAAAGCTAAGGCTGCATTTAAGTTGTGTTGTTTTCTGATTTTTTTTTGTCTTTTATTTTGCATCCTTAAAACGTATTTAACAGAAGTTTTGTACATTTCATGAATACAAAATTGTACAAATTAGTTATTTATGCTATCACCTTATTCTTAAAGTACTTTTTCTTCCTTGAGCCTTGCTAATGAAAAATGTTTCCAACTATTATGTGTCACTTGACAAAAATATTCAAAATTGTGTATGATTTTGCTGTTTCATTACCATCATAAAGGAAAAGAAAGCATATTGTATCACTGTAAAGGATGGCATAGTCTACAAGTATTGCTTATTTTATGATGGCATAAGAGATTTGAAGTTGAATGTGCTGAGTACTGGACAGATATTTAATAGGAGACAGTAAGACAAAGGCAATGCACAGATTTGTCCAAGATGACTCATTTGGATAGCATATGGAAAACCAGAGAATGTAATGTCTTTCTTTTTAGTATCGTATCCACTTAACCTTCCAATTCTTTCTCATTAAGCTGAATTTCATTTTTGAAACATATGGTGTATAATTGAATAAATTCTAGTCCTGTGGATCTTTTAAATTCTGGAATCTGCCCTGTCAAACATAGTGCAGTTTAGAAGAGATTAAGTTTATGTAATCTGCACTCTGCATTCTCCCTGATGTGTCTCTTGTGGTTTTAGAGCACTTGAATGAGATTTTTGAAGTCATTCACTCTTTTAAGAACAAATTTGTGATATGTTTTGTTTTTGAAATGGACTTCAATGGACTTTAGTGGACTTCATAGCAAGATAACAGCAAGACCAGATCACTGTCAGAGTGATGCAGATCTCCAAGTACTATATACAACATCCTAATTATCATAAAGATAGCCACAGTCACATGTGATGTGTTACTGCCACTGTAAGAGTTTTAGGATACTAGGCTTGTTCCATGCACTCTCTGCTGCATTGTGTCAAACCAATATGCCTTGGAGACAGCCTGTTTCAGAAATTAAATAATATTCCTATTCAGGCATATAGTGTTGATAGGTGTGGTCTAGCTGAGCTGTACGTGTAACAAAGTTTGTTGTGTTTAAGTGTTGGCTGTATCTTCTCTAAATTGCTAATATTTTGTAATATTTATTGTGCAGATTAAATACAAGGAGGAAATTCAGCATGCAACAACTATTTCTGATCCACCTGAACTAAGGAGAGTTAAGGAAAACCAGAAGAATATTAGCAACGTGTGTCCCATTTTCATTGCTTGCACACTTTTCTCTGCTGTATTAAATGTATTTTTGCCTCAGTGAATGTCAGTGGTGTTTGTGCTAGTTCCTGCTTGTCCACAAAGACTAATTCAATTAATTAATGGTAGAACTCCTTAGTCTTGCAGTTCGATTAACATAGAATCATAGAAATTATGTTGGAAAAGACTTAAAAGATTATCGAGACCAACCATTAAACCAGCACTGCCCTGTCCACCACTAAACCTTAAGTATTCCTGTTGAACTATCAATTGTCTGTGTCTGAAACAGAAGATATGCAAGTAAGTGAGTACTAAGTATCACATGGAAAGATGTGGAAATTTAGTACTAACAACTGGTATTTTCCATCCAGTTGCAGTGTGATTTTTAATGATGTCTTTGATTTATATTTGCTACTTGGAAGTTTCTGTTCATGTCTTCTGCAATGTTTGTTAGGTTCAATACAAAGAACAGCTCTGCAAAGCTACACCTGTGAGTGTTACCCCTGAGATTGAAAGAGTCAAGAGGAATCAGGAGAACGTCAGCATGGGAAGTTGCTCTCATATAATCAGTTGTATAATTTGTGGGTGCAAAGGCTGATTACAAATTTCTACCTTTAGAAGCTGTACCTTTTCTGTAGTTAGGTGTGGGCGCAGTGGTATTATTTGAAAACTGCCTTTTAGGAAGCAATTGTGGAAAGCTATTCCTTCATTTGGGAAATGGTATATGAAGCATCACATATTAAAGAAATGGCTGCAATGTTTTGAAATTGTACTCTTCTGTTGTATATTTGAGAGAAATAATGTCAGATTTTAATTTTAAAGCAATATCGCTTTCCAGCTTTTCTTCTTTTCATTTTTTCTTTACTTTGTAAAAAATTGGTTAGAGCTGTACTCTAACTCCAGCTCTCTCACCTGTCTCTTTCTGGTTCCTTGGTAGTCTTCCTGTGACAGTGTAGTATTTAGTGGTTTACATAACCATTAGAATGTCATACTGTTTGCAGGAGCACAGGGAAGAAGGTAAGGGCTTTTGGAGCGTGCTGTTGCCTTCCTGCATTGCTAAAGCTGTTAATAAGTCTTTCAGACATCAGCCATCGTTCTCACTGGGAATGGCCATCAGCAGCTCTATATCATGTAGGTACAAAGAGCTGCAGTGTTTCTCTGGGTATTTTCTGCCATGTTCCTCAAATTAAGATAGAGTTACAATTTTCAAGAAGACTGTCTCTCTAACTTAAATGTATGCAATTTATTCCTGGATTTGTGTTTGTCTCTCTCTCTCTCTCTCTCTCCTAAAATGCACACTGTTCAATCAAGCGATTTTTCCAATCAATCCAAGCCAGTCCGTGTATTTGTTCTACTTACATTGTTATTGTTTATCTTTCAACAGTTTTTGTATTGTGCAGATTTCATTAGAAAGATTAAATTTTCTTTCAGGTTACTGGAATAGCTTTGGGTGAAGATTCTTTAATTTCAGACATTTCTAGAAGCATCAAGTCTTGAATAGTGATTTTATCTTTATAAATGTCAGTTTGCAAGTTTAATCCATTTAGTAGTTTCAAGTTGTTTTTATGATGTTAATTTTTTCACTTGGAATATGTTGATGTGGGCAGACTAAAACTATGTTGTGTGGCTTACCCTAGTACACATACAAGATATTTCTCTATACTGTCAAAGACCAGTGTGGTAAATGTGAAGACATGTGCATATGGGTGTATATATCTACACAAATGCATTAGTAAGAACATTGTGCAGAAAGAAATCAAAGGTATGCTTCAAAAATCAAGTTTTATAAGCTTTAATAAACATAAAATGTATTTTAGCTTTTCAGTTGTTTCCTGGATGACCTTTGAAGTCATACATTTTAATGTAATATGATGTGATATTGCTTTAGCTGAATTAGTGTGTGCCATTTTATTCTGTTAAATAATAGGTTCACTACAGAGAGCAGCCTGGAAAAGCTACTGCTGTGAGTATCACTCCTGAGATAGAGAGAGTCAAGAAGAATCAAGACAACATCAGCTCGGCAAGTTGTTTGAATCTTTTTGTCATTCAGATTTTCAGTCATGGTAGGAATATAACAAGCATATGCTTTTCCATTTAGATTTGATGTGTCAAATGAATCCAACTGCATCATCCACTGATAGACTTTTTTTTTTTAATCCTTTGAGTACATGCACTGCACATATGTGCTACAAAAATATTCAGACTTGCCTGATTATTCTTGGAAGAAAAAGATGCAGCTTTGCTGGCACCAGTAGTTTTCAAGGAGAGAGTCAGTAGAGGTCAGTTGTCCTTTCAAGAATCTTGCTGACTTGTTACCAAGTTTTATTTACTAGCTTGCAGAAGAAAATTAAAGAACAAAGGAAGTTAGAATTTAGTGTTAGTACAAATTTCTGTTTTTCAGTGACAGTCATCCATTCCACTCTGTGACTTTCCATCTATGTTAGAGCAGAATAGTCCTAAATAGATCTAAAACACTGCAGAGGAAACATCTGTATTTTTCTTGCCTTTTATGATAAGACTTAGCCTTTATTTCTTTTTAAAAAGTCACAGTTACAGTACTGTAAGAAGTAACAGACAGTTCTAATACGAAGCAAAGAAGAAGTCAAAACAGGATAGTGAGGTAAAGGACCAGACTAGTTACATTACAGCCTGTGTCCTCAACACTGAAACATCAGTGACAAAGCCCCTGCTTCAGATAGTAAACAGAACAGGTTTCATGCAGAGCTGTCTCAAGGTGGCAGAAGAGAATTAATAGTGGAGATCAAGAATGGAGTGGAGGGAGAAAAAGTAAGATAGGTTGGATTTTTCAGAGGATTTCTCTGAGGACGAAGGAACAGCATCTGACCTTATAACTATATACATCTTAAGTATGTTCTTAAAATGCTCGTGTACGTTTGCCAAAGTCAATTAGTTTCAAGATCCATGGTTTAAAATGAGAGGGAAGCTTGCGAATAGTTCTAGACTGTAAATAATATTTTTAGTTCTGAAAACTAAGCATTTTTTTTCCCCAAATGACTCTTTCACTTCATTTCTTAAGGTTTACAGGGATAAGTACTGCTCTATGTTAATGAACAGCAGGTGAAACCCAAACTATGTTGACTGTAATAATTCTGTCCAGAAAATGCCTCCTATTCAAAAGTAGATGTAGCTGAACATATTTGCTAAGAAAATTTATTGTTTAATTAAGAATCATTTGAAGAGCATCCAGTACCACATGTTTCTGTTTCTCTGTACAATGTTTCAAACTTACCTATGGAATCTAGAAGCCAAGGCTCATATTTTCATTGGTATGTTGTGCTTAGCTAATATATAATTTTAAGGCGATTTAGACAATTTCAATACTTGGTTTCTCCCATTAAAAATACATATGGAAATAATTTGCACAATTGATTTGAGAGATAATAGTTTACGTATGAGTGCAGGTAAATCTCAATTATTTGCTAACACTCAGTGCACAGGTTACAATGCAATGTAGAAGTTAAGAGTATTAGTAGAAGAATCCAGCCAGCTGGAAGAAACTGTAAGAGTATTCACTCTAGAACCAAAGGAGTAGGATCAAGTACTTGTACTATTTTAGAATTTTGAGTATGGGTGTTATTTTGCCCCCCTTCCCTTTTTGAAAAAGATAATGAGCCTTGTATTTTTACAGGTCTGTAAAATGCCACGAAATAAGCTAATTAGGAGAAATCTGACATAGGAGATTCTGTACTTACTGATGCACAAAACCCGGAGCCCAAATTTTCTCTTGGAAAGCAGCATATTCAACTGTGTCCCAGATATTTTGCTTTTGTGCTGCTATCAAAGACTGACTGTCAAATAGGTGTAAGAGGGATGCCAAAGGACTAATATGTTTGTAAGAGCTGAATTCCCTGGAGACCCAAGATTTCTCAGCTAATCCCAACCTGGAAGCAAACAGGACAGGATGTGGGTCTATCTGGGTAATAAGAAAGTAATTAATCATCATCACTGCAAATATGTTTTAAAGATGTGAAAGTCAAAATGGTGTTTGCTTCTTATTTATCATCCTTTACAGCGGTAATTGAATTATTTTCACTTATGTCCTTTAAACAGTAAAGAATTTCAGCTTTCAAGTAAATATTATTTTAAGTGATTAATGGAATAAATGTGCCCTTTGGCCTTGTGAATATAACAGCTCATCTGTGTCTTCTGTCTGAAATAAGTGTACTTACTAGAAAGTAAGTGTAAAGAAAGAAACAAGAACAATTTGGCATTGTGATTCGGAACAAATATCATGGCATGGTATGATTCTCACCATCCTTTCTACTGTAAACAAAAACTTCTTGTGTGCTGTTGTTGCTGTTTTGCAGGTCAAGTACTGCAGTGATCAGAGGCAGATGAAAGGTAGACGTAGTGTGCTTCTAGACACCCCTGAGCTAAGGCATGCCAAAGAAACACAAAACATCATCTCAATGGTAGGGTACTTTCTTCCTATAACTATACTAAGGAATGGCACTTGACTTCCACTGGATTTTGACTTCCATTAATATAGGTAACTGATCAAACTCTGCTCAATTATGGAAGGAACGTTTTCTTATTCCTGTTGAGGGAGTGTTTGCTAACTGCATATGACTGTAATGAACATTTTCAAAATACTAATAAACAGTTTTCTAACAGCTAAATGTCTCTTCTTTTGTTGTTGGTTTTTTTTTCCTTTAAAAAAAATTACACACTTCATTTGAGCATCACACAGTTTGGCTGGATTAGGTGACACACTTCACCTTGTGCCTGTGCACGTTCTTGGTTTCTGTGTGACTTGTCCTTGGAATGAGCTGTTTTGTGTGTATTTGCTTGTGTGAGAATGTTTGTCAATTTAATTCTTTGATGATTAAGACTATTTAGAAAGTAAATATTCATAATCAGGGATACTACTTCATAACTCTTACTAATACTGGTTTTGTTCAAACACTTGGTTGTATAACAATTTCTATCTTAATTTTATGTAGTTTATTTTTTTAAAGCAAGCTGCTTAGAATAACTGCAGTTCTTCCTAAAAACCTGTGTTGAAAGCCAGCTGGCATAAACTCAAACAAAAGAGCACCTTTTGTATGAAACTCTGCATATAATCAAAATTCTCAGTGAATAAAAATTCTGGAGTTCTTTAGGACTGTTACTGGTTGAACATTTTATGCTGACAGATGTAGTTGTCTACATCAGTAGAGAGCTATCCTATGTTAGAGAAGAAGGGGATAAATCAGATGACTGCCTGAGGTCTCTTCCTGTCCTATGTGACTATATGATCATGCTTTACACTTTAAGTTAATGCCTAATTCAGTGGCAATCGAAAACAAAGGTAAAAATTAAAATAAAAGGTCAGGAGATAACTTAGGGAGATTAGAGACTTGGACAGCCACTCAGCCTGTCTTGTGTGTAACAATTCTAGTATGGTGCAAAACCCAAAGAGTGTAAATGTCTCGTGAAACAAACACGTATGCATTCTTGCATGGAATAACTATTTCTGTCATGGAATAAATATTTACTGTCATTTTTTTCCTAGGTAAAATACCATGAAGATTTTGAGAAGACAAAGGGCAGAGGCTTCACCCCAGTGGTAGATGATCCTGTAACAGAGCGGGTGCGGAAAAACACCCAAATTGTGAGTGATGCAGCATATAAAGGTGTGCATCCACATATTGTTGAGATGGATAGAAGACCTGGGATAATTGTTGGTAAGTTGTCAAATGCTGTTGCTACTGGAAACACTGTGGGGAAGATGAAATCCTCTGCTTGTTTTCCCCATTACAGCCAAGAGAAGGTGCTCCCAGATTTCGTTTTTACTCCTAGTAGGAAACATTGAACTGTTAGTTCAATGCCAGCTTCTAGTGAAGTAGTAATGGGGATGAACAAGAGATACATTTGCTCTGTAATTTTTTAAAATATGGATAGTCATTGCTATTACTTGGAGGTTTTGACTCTACAAGAAAGGGGGGAAATATCTGCAATAGTCATTATTTTGCACAGAAAAGAAATGATTAAATTGTGATTCTCCAAGATTTCAATGTTTAAATGTTGCAGACCTCTTTGAGATTTCCCTTTCTGTCAGTCAGCAGTTTCTCCAGAGCTGCACATGCTCCATTTACTTCTTGCTTTAAAATTTCACACATCTTTCAGAATATCTCAGGCTGTAATTCATCAGCTACTCATTAGATCTCTGGTAAGCCAAACACCAGTGTTGAGAAACGATGTTCTAAAAGATGGTCCAAGATAAGACCAGGTATTCAGGGGGTAGAATACATTTTTTTTTTTTTTTTTTCCAATGTAGAGACACAGTATTGCTTTAAGGTGTCACTTGGCATATTTGTAATAAACATGATTTCAAAATCAAAATGGATATTTGAAATCTCCTAAAAGTTAGCGAGTCTGCTATGGAAAAGGAAATGGTAGCCTGACACTTTCATTTTTTGATCCTTTTCTTTTGCTGTGTCCTTTTTCTGTTGTGTTTTTTTGTTTGTTTGGTTTTTATACTTTACAACAGTGCAGACCTCAGAGGATCTACATACAGAAAAACATTCTGAGATAGCACTCTAAAATCCTTCCTACATAGTAATAATAGCAAGGGTTGACTTTAAGTCTGCTTCTGAAAAATCAAATTGCAGGTCAAATGGACTAATAGATGGGTCATGTAGTCCATTCTCCTGCCTAAAACAAGGTTAACTATATCTATGTTATTCCTGGCAGATGCTTTTTCATCTGTTTCCTTAAAGTCTCCAAATGAGTCTCCACACTGTCTTGTTTATGTAGCTGTCTTTTCCATGTCTGTAGCTACAGGCTTATGTCAGAAGGGATTTCTTGAAACTGAGTATTTAGAGAGCTCTGCCTAGGAAAGGTACTGATGCTTTTAAAACCAGAGGTCTCAGAGGGTCACACATTCTGGATCTAGGGCAACAGCTTGTTCAGAATGTCATTGTCTCCAGTGACCCAAGCACTTGAACTCCCTTCCATAGCTAGAAATGGTGCAATTAAAGACAGAGAAAAAAGCTCCTGCAAAATTGTATTTCAATGCATAGTTTGCAGTATGCTGTTTACTGCACACTTCAAACCTATTTTTTACTGCATTGCGTGGATTCTGTAGCCTTATATAAGAATTGTGTGTGCAATTCTGTGTTCAATAACTGAAGACTTGTTTGCATGAACAGATTATGATTAACAACATCTCTGAGAGAAACTCTTGAGTTGTAACTGAAATATTAGTTTTGTTTACCACCTTAAAATACTCTAGTATCAAAACACATAGGAATTCTTAACTCCTCATGCTGGCTATACAGCAGAAATAGCACAACTATTTAAAGGAAAGAGGCCATAACAAATCGGAGAGAGTAACATCCAGTGATATTTCAGCAAATGGTTTTTTAGAGTAAATGGCAATTATAGTACCTGCTTATTTAAAAAGAAACACTGAGCTCCCTGCTCATGGAATGTCCTTGGCAAATAGAAAAAAAATATCACAGACTGAAAAAACCAGTTATGATTCTCTTGAGCTTTTTCCTAGCTGGTAATTTTTCAGCCAGTTAGGAAAAGTACCTCTGTGTCAGAGTCTATTTTGTTGGTTTTTAAAGTATTATTGGTATGGAACTATAACAACTCTTTCAGACACCTGATTGCTAGAATTAATGCCTCTACTTTACAAAATAGGTACTAGTTGTAACCATACTAATGCCATTCTAAACCCATCAAGATAAATTCATCTTTAGGTCTGTGACTAATGAGGCTCCATGTTTCTCCCATGACTATAAGGATATTTTAAAATGGCAAAAGTTACCAGGAAGCTAGAATTGATTGGTACTTTAAATTGCCAAGGTTCAGATTCTATGCATGTTATTTCAGATTAGAGATGGATAAAATCAATACAAATCAATGGCTGCTTCACTGATGCTACTGTGAAACCTGTATTTACTATGTTTTTACTTACTAGGGCGTGATCAAAGAAGAAAAGTCAGGCATTTGCCAGTTCCCCTACCCCTCTCATACCTGTCAGTATTTTATGTAGTTGCATAATTTATTGCCATTTGGACTAACACACAGTTTAGAGTTGCCTTTTATTCATCTTGTCAAGAAGGAGTTAGCACTATGCCTCACCTTATGGGAGTTGCAGTACAGAACATAATGTAAATATATTGAATGTATTCCTAAGCCGTGGGATTTATTTTAATAGTTCTCCCTGTTCTTTCAATTGCCTCTAGGCTATTAATCATTTGAAACATGTCATACTTGGGCTCCCCACAGTCTTTACCTATCAACCCATTATTTAGCTTGGTACCACTCACACCAACAAAAGGACCAAGTTGGAAAGAAAATTATTTTTCCTACTTCCAGTGTATTGAGAAAGTCTTGCAGACAGGTTTGCTCAAGAAGCAAGCCACCAGTAAAACTGTGTGATCCAGCAGCATTGTCCTTTAACTGATTGTACTTCACATCTGGACTGCATTTTAAACTGGTTTAGAGAGATTAAATTACTGTTATATTTTTAGAGTTAGAAGACATGAATTGTGTATATTGGACTGATGTGAGGAGACCAAGAATTTACATTGTAGCAGCTTCTGCTTTTCAAGTTTCTTTTTCCTTTCAATACCCGGTTCAAACATGTGAATTCAAGAGATATTATTAACTTACTTGTATGAATTAAAGCTGAATATCTTACTATTACTACTGTTATTGAACCAATATGTTGAATTCTAAAAATGATTTTCAGTACTAGTGTAGTGGACCAACAGTAAGTCTCTGTCCCAAGAAAGTTATTTAGAAGGCAAAGAGAATTGCTAGTTGAGATCAAGAGTTAACTTCATTTTGCAATTTGGATTTCTACATCTGAATTTGTCACTCTAATCCATTTAAAACATATCAATTAAGATGGATACTTTTGAGTTTATATTAATAGAGCAACTTGTAGGAATTTATTTTGGATTAGATGAACTATGTCCCCGACTCTGCTTATTAGACTACTGTACACAAAGGAGGGCCTGTAGTGCCTCTGCCAGCTGTAGAGATATGTAATGCCAATTGTCAGCTATAGGGATATATACTGCAGCATCTCCATGGAGTAAAGATACTGTTGGTGGACTGGGAAAATAATCTTCCAGATATGATGGTTTTGGTTCTTCTAGTGGAAAGGAGCTTCAATGTCTCACACACACACACAGAATCTCAAGGGCTGGAAGGGACGTTGAAAGATCATCTAGTCCAACCCTCCTGCCAGAGCAGGTCCACCTAGAGCAGGTTACACAGTGTAGTGATTTAGCCCTGGCTGGGAGCCAAGCGCACACCAAGTCAGTCTATCACTCCCCTTCCTAAAACGAATAGAGGAGAGGGAGAAAAAACCCAAACAAGTGGTTTGTGAGTCAAGATAAGGACAGAGAGATATCTCAGCAATTAGTGTCATGGACAAAACAGACCCAACGTGGGGAGAAAAGGGTTTGGTTTATTAATAAACTATAAGAACAAGGAGATGAGAAATAAAACTGAATCTTAAATTTGATGGAGGTGTTACGTCAGTCACTAATTGGCCAGAGCTTGGTCAGCTGTGTGATCCATCTTAGAATTGACTGGCATTAGCCCTGTCAACTACAGGGGAAGCTTCTGGCAGATCTTTGTTTAAATAAGCCACTCCTGTAGCCCTCCAACTACCTAATACCTGACCCACACAAAACAACTACACACAGGAGCTGTAATTAGTTTCAATTTATTTAGACTTAAGAAAATGCTATGGTCATCTTTAGAAAAGGAAAACAAAAACGGGGAGGAAAAAGTCTCCTTAAAATAATGTCAATGCTTAAAATGAATGCACAAAGTTCTTTACAGCAGGAAATTAATGCTTCCTGGTTCTTTCAGGTGAATATCTAGATCTTTTGGTTAATTTCTAGAGGAATGAAATTGATTGCTGATCATTAAATCTCATTCTTTTCATGCTTTTACTTACTTTGTTATCTGTCTTGTAATTTCTGTGCTTTGGGAAAGATCTCAAAGTTTGGCGCACAGATCCTGGCTCCATCTTCGACATTGATCCTCTGGAGGACAATATTCAGTCTAGGAGTCTGCATATGCTTTCTGGTATTGCTTATACTTTTCCCCAATTCAGCTTTTCTATATTTATGAAACTAAGTTGAAAATAGTACATTTTCAGTTCAATGTGCCAGCCATATGTTTTATAAGTATGTTTTCATATATGTAGAAAAAAGGGCATTATTTTAAAAGTGGTGTTTCATAGAAACTTTGACTTTAGTCACATGTACAGGTAGGAGCAAAATAAATCTGAGCCCAAACAAGTTATTTATACTACTTACAAGTAGTAATTTAAAAAGCATTGACCTCACTGTAAGTGGAATTTTCAAATAGTTGGACCTGACTAAAGTGCCAGAGATACTGAAGGTGGCCTGTTTCTGAAACTGATTTCTTTTCTATGCACATTTTGCTTATACAGCACAAAATATGATACCTTGTGCTATTATTTACAGCACTGTGTTCATAATTTAAGGGTACATGGAAAAGGAGAGGAGGTAATATAATAATAAGCAACAGTAGTTTGACTCTACAAGGTTTTGGATTGTTTTTTTCCCCTAGAGATCTTTTTTTTAAACATTTAATTTTGCACATGTATTTTCTTTGCTCCTAATAGTGGAACTTCAGTCTTTTGAATGTCATTCAATTGTATTTCCACATGCATTTGTATGCATGCTGGGGTAAGGGAACATTTTGATTTTTTTCAGTGGAAATTTTAATATGATTCATCTTCATTGCTTTTTTCCCCCCCAGTATCTCAATCCTACTTTACATTTCTGCTGTTCTTTTAAAGCAGAGAACAAGCTTAGTTGTGTCTGATTTTGAAGCGACCATTTGAACTAATGGTGTTCAAAATTGATACAAAATTGTGCACAGTTCACTGTTATAAAATGTTGGTGCCCTAAGTTTATGGATATCAGTATTAGCAGTGCTGAGGTTTTTATTGCTGCTCATCTTTGCACTTCTGTCATCTGCTTACTGTGATATTCTTTTTTCCTACCTTTGTAGAAAGAGCAAGCCGTTACAGTAAGCAGTACTTACATTCTACCACTTTGGGAGATTATAAATCAGACGGCTCTGACACGAACCCTACCTTTTCTTACTGCAGTGAGATAACAAGGCCCTCTGATGAAGGAGGTACCCCTTATTCCCACCTTTTTCACTAACAACACTATCACAGTGTGTTGAAACCTCACAGGCCTGTATTAACTCCACATCCTTGTATAGTCACAAATCATTAGAAACTGTGTAAGCTAATGGCTGACTGATTAAGGAAGCAAAGTAAAATCTCAAGACTGCAGAGTTTCTTGCATGCCATATTGCTTTATTGTGTATTCTTTGTCATCATTTTGGTAATGCAGTCAGTCCAAGTGCCCTGCTGATTCCCAGTTACAATGCTTCACAGAAAGTGTGCTGTGGGTTTGGAAAATGTATATGAACCTGTTGTTTCTTTTTTTCTTGAAAAACACACTGTAACTGAGAAAAATAAACCTCTGAACTGAAAAGAAAAATAATTGGGCAAATCAAGCATATAATAGTGTTTTAGTGACTGAATTACTTTGCCCCATATTAGACTGTGCAGGTGCTTCTGGGTGTCTGTTTCCACCACCTTGAGCACCTCCCACAAAAAATGTGTTTTATGTGGCAACTTTCTGACAAATTAAAAGTTTCTTAAAATCACTCTCAACAGTTTGGGAACCAGGGTTAATGTTCAGCTGGGAAGCTTATATAATTTGATATTGTTTAATGTAGATTAATATTTTGACAAACCTGCATTCCCAGGTACAAAACCACTTGATGCATCTATTTGATGTCATAGGTGAGAACAAATGATATGAAAATGATGAATAAAACATTGAGTCATCCTAGTGGCATTATAGTATGTACCACTTGACTGGTGAATTGTAAATATTCAGAAATGTTGCATTCTAAACCCCTGTGTTTGTAAAAATAGTGGATTCTACTCCTCAGTTTAGAGGAGTTGCAAAGGAGGTGCATGGAAAAGGTGGTGCAAAAAGGTTACTAATAATTGGGGAATTTTTAAAGAAATTGTGAAAGATATTGCTACCATTTAGTTTCCTGGCATCTCTGAATTGCCCATTCTTTTAGAAGATTTTAAAGCATCTTAATCGTAGACTGCACCTGTTTGTGTTCTACCACTCACCTGAGCAGTTGATAATTAGAGTAGCTAGTGTTCAGGGAGTCTACCTTGTGTTGAGTGCCACATAAACACACAGAAGCAACTCTGATTGAAAATAGGCAGGAGGAAAGTTTTCAAGCCAAAGAACTATGAACAAAGAAACAAACACACATTTTAGACAGAACTATAGTCTCTTATATTGTACCTGTCCATCTTTATTTGGCATTTTAACTATTTTCCCAACTCTTGCAGTAGATGATAGCAAAAATGCACATGGAGCTGGCTCCTATGTCTCTTCCTGTAATGATGCAAAGTCCAGTACATATTGTCTGTACTGATCTTTTTTGGCTCTATTCCATGGAATTTGAACAGGGCTTTGTCAGATTGATTTGATTGTTTTCAGATAGTTTTATTACTTGCCATACTGAAAGTAGGAAATGGACTTAATTTTCCTGGTTGTTTTGGTATTGGCAAGCTGGCTTTTTGTGTCTCTATTGAAATCTGTTGCGGTGATGTGTTGAATAGATCCTTGCCAAGATCAACATATTTTAGCATGATTTTGTTTTGGTATTTGACCCAGCTAGCTAGCCAGTGTTCACTTGCAGACAGTTCCCATTGTAGGAGAGAAATAAATGCCAAAGCAAAATAATTTGACATAATCCTAATGATTGACAAGAAAATGGCTTTTCTGTGAACATACTAAGAAAAAAAAAAAGGGATAAGATAACATCTGTTGTCATAAATACCAACCTTTTTATGGCAGCATCCCATCCAAAATGTCATTTAACACATAGCCACAAGGTAAGTTTGCCCTTGATTTCTATACAGTATCTCTTATGGCATACCACTGTAAATGAGAACCAAATCTGTTTTGCTGAGATTTCGTGGCTGTTTCAGATGGATTTTGTACTTTCACTGGCAAGTATTTAATCTGGTGTCATACAAACACAAAAGATAGTTGAAGACCTGTGACCAATTTTACAACTTCTAAGTATCTTTGGTCATTTTTCAGATGTTTCTATGTTGTTCTAACATATTTTAGATAAATTTACTGATATTTGACCCACAGTTCAAGTCTTCCACTGCCACTGCTGATGGAATTGTTCTTAATCTCCTTTCCCAACCTTTAGCTGGGTTAATAAGATATTAAAGGCTTATTCAGATCTAAATAACTCTCTTGACTTTGGGGAATTTCAGTAAGAAAATCATAGGGAGGCTACTTTTGCTGTTTGATTCCCTGAGCATTATTTTAGATGATGAAATAGAACTGAGCCAAGACTAACTCCCAGAAAGTTTTCCTTATGAAATCAGTAGATTTTTGTATGATGTAAATTCAGGAAAATCCCTCTTGTCCTTTTTAGACCACTAAAGGTGAAACTGAATAGGAAACAATTATTAATACTCTGCAGCAAACCTGATGTAGTGACATACTTTTATTTTGATATTCCTTTTGAAATTGCTTTTCAGCTTTTTCTGTCGTTTGGCAGCTTCTGTCACTTAGTGTTTCTCAAGGTTGACTTTATTACTTCATGTTATCACATAATTTTTTTGCAATACAGGACAGAAGGTTTTGCACTAGAGCTTCTCCTTCTGCCTAAATTCTTTGTAACTAATTACTGCCCTAACAAAGCTTTCCTTTTTACCTGTAAGCCATTCTGTATCAATTCCCAGAAACAGTTGGGTGCCACATTAGTTCTTGCAAAATGCTCAGCTGTTTTTCAAGTACTTATTTTCAGCTTGACTAAAGAGGAACAGAAGCTAATGATTTCTCTCTTTTGATCCTGGTTTTAACACTAGTGTGGCAATTTCTCAGACATGGAGCTATTCAATCATTTTTGAAAAGGTTTTTCAGATAATTTTCATCTGAAAGTTGAGATGGATGGATGTCAGATTTAGTTTTGTTTATAAAGACAGACCAGACTGTTCCTTCTTCCCAGAACACTGTAGAAATAAAAACACCCAACGTGAGACAGTTTATTTGCTTTCAATTTTTGATCTTTCTAGTTGACATTGTGCCTGAAAAATTTCTTAACTATTTTTTTTGGTGTTTCTTTTTGAAGGCTTTTATGTCTGTCCTGATTTTCTGTGCAGTTTTACACACTGTTTTTCTCCCAGTTCTTTTCACACTTACTGTCTTGCTCCCCTTCCTCTGCTACAAGTGATGTCCCATCCTGTGAGTTTACGTTCAGGAACCAGGAGAGGCAAATCTGGTTCATGCAGCTCAACATCTGTTCCAGACTTGCATTATTTTGGACATTGTGATGGGTTTGTGTGGAGCCACTTGGGCTTGGTAACAAGGGGAGGGGGCTGCAGTGCTGCTGTAAGCAGTTCCTGACACTTCCCCTGGCTCTGAGTTGGACCCACCTCCAGCTTGGCTGGACTAATCTGGCACCTCTGCCATCACTATTTAAGAACAGAAATTTGTAGTGGTTAGGAGGAGATGGAAGAGTAGGGCAAGATGGAGGAAACTGCAAGGACCCTGCAGTCAGAGGAGGAAGGGAAGAGAAGCAGTACTGTATCAGAGACCCCTCTGCAGCCCACAGCAAGAATTCAGGCTGTGCCCCTGAGACACATGGAGGGCAATGGCAGGGCTAATAGTTTCCAGCAGCTGTGGGAGAACTCCTTGCTAGACGAGGTGAGTACAGAGGACCACAGGCCAGAGAGGATGAGAGTTGAAGGCTCCATGTCAGAGGAGGTGAGTGTTTTGGACTCTGATCCAGAGGAAGTGGAGAGAATCTGCAGCCCTTGGGATAAATGCACGTCAAAGCAACCTGTTCAGGTCTGCCCGACATGTGAGGGATACTGAGCTGGAGAAGGAAGGACCTGTGAGGAACCCATCTGCCCTAAGAAGAGTTGTGTATAATTATGGGGTTTTCAGTGTCTCGTGACAGAAAGGAACACAGGTATCACCTAACTGGACTTCTTGTATTCACTGTCTCTACAGTGTTTCTCAGAAATTGTGTTCTTTTACTCACGCTGTCAATCCAGATACAAACATTTCAACAAACCATGAAATTTCTCTTGTGTCTTGAAGGTCTCAATTTTTATTATCAGCCTTAAAAGTAACCTGTAGGTTGTTATAAGAAAACTGAAAAGTCCTATTAGCTACTTCATTGATACCACATAACAAATGGTCAGATCCAGAATAGATTACTGCAAACAACCTTTAAGGAATAAATGTGGCAAATGGGGCATGCTGGCAGTTTGACTCCAAGGGTATGAGGATTGCAGAACACACAGTACTGCAATATTTTCCTGTGGGATATGGGTACTGAAAGTATTGAAGTATTTTTATAGTTTAGAGTGGAAGTTAAGACAATGAGAAATAGTAAGTCTTTTCATCTCTTTCCCTAGTGGCATGTCCTCCTTGTGTGATGTGAGCGTTCTGAAGCAGAAAAGCTCCAGAGTAGCTGAGCCTATTCCCCTCCCTTTCTCTAAACTCCAGAGGTTATCTTTCTCCTTGCCTCACAAAACCAGTAACATACTGTAGGCCATTAGAAGTACTAGTGTTTGAAGTGCAGTGTGAACACAGCCCTGCAAAGAGCAAATGTAGACTTTCTGTATTATTGTGTGTTGCTGGCAACAGCCTCTCACTGTGTACCAGCTCATGGAGAGGGATTTTGTTCCTTAGCCCGATGCTGCCATTTTAACCATTGGTTTCTCTCCCCTGAGCAGACATCAATATCTATGGCTCTATATCTAAAATATCTGTTTGTAGGATTTCCCTGACACTTCAGCATCTACCCATAAATACCACAGAAAATCTTAGAATAAGGAGCTGTGCTGCTTGTACTCCTGATTAGTCTGGTCAGAAGACGAACTAGTCAGATAAAATGGAGAAAAACCTCAATTCCATACACTGGTATTGCAGAGATGCTCCCTGGTACACAGACCAAGGAGTCTACTTGGGTTGGAACAACAGTAATACTTGTTTCTTCTGCCAATAGATTGAATAAGAAAGGGAAAGGAAACAGCATTTGGTTCTCTTCCTTGCTCTGTCCTTCTCATCATTTTCGGTAAAAATCTATCAGGTTTTGAGAATGGGAAAAATCAACATTATTAAAAGATGAGTCAAAGAGAAAAAGAGGGAGTAATACCTGACTGCTCTTTGTATTGTAATATAGAGATCTGTCATCCATCTCCAGGTGCAAGTGAAGAATACAGGGCAGAAATCCTTTGCCCCTTTTCATATTCATACTCAGTTGCTAAGCTCTCATTTTCAGGAGGTCAAGCAGAATGACACAGCAGTTATATTTTCTTCTCTGGTAGCTAAGGAAGAATGGTTATTTTATGCTAGGTAGCTGAACTCAGTTTCCATAACATTTTTCCCTAGAGTCCAGTAATCAAATATTGCATTTGGAGGGAGAGGAATTGTAGAGTTCAGAGGAAAAATACAGACTTCTGTGTGTTTCTTGTCCTCTCTCAATTGTATCAGCAGGCTGCAATAACAGAAAACTGAACATATCAAAATAATGCTCTATGTACTCTCCTTTGGTGAGGGTCCCATCCATACTTATACACCAGACTCATATATATTTCTTACTTTGGGTCTTTTGTTTACTTTGTTTTTGAATGAGATGGTGCTTTGATTTTGCTTATTTTATGTGCAAGCCCCCAGCATCTTTGCCGATCTGAAGCTAATATGTGGGGGAAAAAATAGTCTACTTCTACTCCACAGCGTCATGGCAAAACTGTGCTTTTCCACCTTGGTAATCAGATGATTTTCTGTTCTTACGTGTGTCATTTAGTACAAAGTGCAGTCAAATAATAAATACATCACCCACAAAGCTCTTGTATTTTAAAACTTAGGTTAAAACTTAGGTAAACGTTTCTCTATGTATGTAATAGGGGCACAAGTGCATGCATATGTTTGGTACCTATCTGATACCACAAATTATTTAACATTAGCAGTTTTCATTGTTAGAGAGCTTTCACTGCTTCAAAACTAGTGACTCTTGATCTTATGTTCTCAAATAGATTATTTTTTTTTTTTCTGAAAAGTTATAGTTTGCTTTGTAAAGATTTCTGTAATGAGTGTACTCTAAAAGGACAATACTTGTTCAGGCAGCAAGACAGAGCTTTCTTCCTTCTGAAGAATACATCTTTCATTTAAAGAAGGTAGTCATGCTTTTACACCTTCTGCCTCCTGTTTTGCCATGATTCCTGATACTCAAAAGGATACTTCCCCCCCACCCTCCGCCCCGATTAAAAGAATGACATTGCAGACAGAGGAACGTATGAAAACAGTGAGAGGTTTCCTGGTCTTAGAAAGGTGATAACTCCTCACCTCTAGATTTGAGATTGAGAAGGACAATTAGATGCAAGATTAGTTGTGAGAGTTTAGATTTCAGTTAGAAACAGAGTAGGTGTGTTCACAACTTGTGCTAATTACTGTATAAATTTCTGTGAAAATAAGATTTCTGACTGTTTAATATAGAATTTAGTCTCCTTCGAATAATTGATTTCATCTTTTTAATCCCTGTAAGTCTATAGGAATCCAGAACGGCAATTGGACCGCATTCGTGCACTAGGTCAAGCATTATCAAATCAGTCTCTCCTAGTCAGGACTGTCCTCTGTGAAGTGCTTTGTTAATGCAGAACATGTGGGAAATTAGTTCAGAAGATGAGATTTGCTTCTCTTCCATTACAAAGAAGTATGAAGTATCTGTAAATTCTTAGGTTTTAATGTAAAACTTGAAACTTCTTATGATGTTCCAAGTGAGAGTTAAGTTTTGATTAAGGTTTGATTTAGGACTCTGGGAATAAAATTAAGTATCCCACACTGGTTGTAATACATTAAGATATAAATCGTGATTCATCTGAAAGCACATTTTCATTCAGTGTGTGTTCACTGAGGATGAGTTAATGTTCCAGGGAGAGCTTTACATTTCACACTTTCAAAATGTTTCTACTTACATTCCCTCTGCCTCTCTTTGATTCCCATGCTTCTCTCCCACATCCCACATTTGGTGCTTCTTGACATCTGGCAGCACCAAAAGGCAATTACCACACATATAGATGCAGGAAAGTCCAGAAGAGATACCTTTTTCAATTTCTGTAGTGTGGCAGCAGTTCAGGGGATCCCTCTGTTTCACCTGGACAGCTGTCTTGAGTCCGATGTTTCTTTTTCCTTTAAGCAGTTAGTGAGCAGAAAGTGGAAGCGACATTTTCAAGTGGTGTAACAGTTGGATGTGTTAATGACTCCCTTGGCAAGCAGTTGTTTCAATTATTCATTGTGGTCCCCAACAACAGCTTTTGATGTGCCTAAGAGGATTTTTTTTTTATCCAGTAGACAATAAATACCATTAGTAAAATTATGTGCACTCTCATACTTGATCCTGGTTGATGCTGCCCTTCCACCATTGCTCAGATGGGTTATACTCACTGTGCAAATAACAGCTGCACAGATATCAAAGCACAGCTTCTATAAGAAGATCTTGCAGGCTTCTCTCTTTAATGCAAATGGGTAACAGTTGATGTTCAATAATTGTGAGTTCAAATTCTAATTGAAGGTGTGTGGTAGTGTAAAATGTTAACAAAACCTTCATTTTACTGTTTCAATTTATGAGGAAGCCTAGAGCAAAAACCTGACTGTTCACAGTTTAAGAAGGAATAGCAGCATCCTGTGGTACACTGTCGCCCCAGCAGGACTGAGGATGCCTCAGGCTGACTTTCAGACATTTAGTGCCTTCATAAATAAAAGAATACAATGCAATGGGTGAGGAAGGGAAAGGCTTATTGTATTGTTTTCTCAGGTGAGAAATGCTGCATCTTGGGTGAAGTGTCAACCAAAACAGTCAACTGGTAATAAAGTTTGTTAGTGCCACCAAGACTTGACTGCAGTTTGTATTCAAAACTCCAGAGCAGGATGCTCTGTGATTTGGTTGTGTCTCAGTTAAAATACCAATAGAAGAAATGGGGATATGTGTATTATGATACACACCAGTTACTAATATATAGACTAATCTCCTTGGACTGTGCAGATACCATCAAAGACTAATTCCAAATTAATGTTTGTAGCAGTTTCTGCTATAATCCGTATAAAATGAGTGGGGGCATCCCTTTTGTGTTTGAACTCCTACAACAAGCAATTCCCAAATGTCAGATATAATGTAATGTAGAATGTATATGTGGAAATACACACATTAGAGTTTGTAGAGATGAGTTGAAGACCTCATCTTTTAGAAATTATAGTAAAAGAAAAAGTCATTGTCACAATCCAGATAGATCAGTGGTTCTGCCAAGGCAAAGCTTGCAGCTAAACCCCTCCCCAGTCCCATAGCATCTGTATAAACTCCTCCAAATATACAATCTGTTCTTCTCTAGTCACAGTTAGTAATTATTTCATCCTTAGGTTGCAATAGAGCATTAGATGAATTAAATCTGCTTTTGTGAGAAAGATGAATGAGTTAAACATCTATAAAAGATGTTTTAGTTTGATATTCAAAACATGATTTTGTGTCAGTTACTACATTTAATTGGTTTTGAATATTCTTTGTTCATCATCATAACCCTAAAGCGACACTTCAGGATTGAAAACTGGAGAAAAATAGGACCCTAGTTTGAGAGTTATAAGCCTAATAGTTGAGATAGTTTAATTTTTACAATGCTGTGTTGAGCACTGGTCAGTGAGATCTGGAAGGAGGATAGTGGTTTGTGTTCTAAGCCAATTAAATTGTAAGTGAAGCTAATTGTTGCAATTGCCCATAAAAGTCTGTCAGTTATAGATTTCATATAGTTTTAAAAATCTCATAAACAGTTCTTCATAGAAGTCTGATGAAGACAATAATGGTTGTCATTCATTCTAAATTGTCATTTTGTGTTGTGTTCACTTCCATTTTATCCTGTTTTTTTATTAAAATCCGCAAGAATGTGTCAGTATGAGTGAACATTATAAACAGCCTCTACCTATATTTTTCAAAGTTGGTAACCTTTTGAAACATTTTACTTTCTGAATTTCTTGGGAGATTATTTAAGACACTATTTCATCACGAATACCTTTTAGCTTTTGTGTGGAAAAAAGCTTTTGTTTTTAGGGGCTGCTATGGAATGATATTTCTGAAATCCGTTCTTCTGAATCTTTATGGTCTTACAGTACTAAACGGCCTTTCCAAAGACTGTCTCATGAAGCTGATGGTATTTTCTGCCCATCAAAATCATCTGTGCTGCCAGGACAGGACTAGTTCATGCTCTTCGCAGGCTGTGAATGTGCCACCCACAACCTCACTGTTCCACAGTCAGACACAGTCACAGACAGAGACTATGGGATGTTTAATGTCTGGCTTCTCTCCTTTTGGCAGAGCACAATATTATGTGTATTTAATGCTTTACAACTCTGTGATGCTTTACAACTGCAATAATGTGTTAATAATTGCAAAGGCTTTTGAGCTGTGATTTGGTATCCTCCATCCTCTGTTCCTCAATAGAAATGATGTTCTAAGGAATATACAAAAGCACTTGCTGGCAAAAATACTCCCTGTGTTACTGTCTTTTTATGAAGAGATTGGATATTCAGTTGGCTGTCCTTTTTAATGCTGACAGGAGAAAACAGGACATAGTGGGTTTTTCATTTCAGGACATACTTTCTCTTTTCTGTGAACTATGACATTTAATATCTGCTTGCAGACATGGCTTCTGGACACTGTACCTGTCTGAATGTAATCTGAATATAGCCCTTTTGTTCAGTTCCTCTGAAGGAGAATGAGTGCTGTACTACTTAAAGTAAAAAATGTCCATGACAGACTGGCTTTTTGCAGTACAGAGATTTAGACCCCTCAGGGAGGCCAGAATGGGCTTCAAGAAATGGGCTGCCCTAAAAAAGAATATAGTGGAATTGACTGTTGACTGATCCACTCTGTCTCAAAATATGAAGACTTTAGAAGGCCTGAAAGACCAGACACACAGACCATGATGTACTGAAGAGGCAGTTTGCCAACTGTTCTTCCACTTGACTAGCTAATACTTCCCAAATTCCCACTCCATCTGCTATTGGATGCATGATGGACTTAAACAACAAAGACTAATGTAACCAGTATTAATGATACTGGATGTTCATACAAGTAAGGAATTTTGGAACAGGTGATTTTTTTTTTGTATGTTTACTATTGGAAATATGTGAAATATGAGATAGTCACCCCAAAAATGAAAACAAATAATGAAAAAGGTACAGAATTCCATGTGGTATGAGCACTTGAGTTTGTTTTTTGTCATTCCTTTCAAAATTTCTTTGTGTTCTTTCACATTTGCTAAGTAAACATGTGTGATGTTCTGTTGTAATTTCATTCAAAAGAACTTTGCTTTAAAGATTTATAATGATATGATTCTGCATTTCTCACATTAATCTGCTTCAGTTTACATGGTGGGTATATATAGTTAGGCTGAATTATTGCTAGCTGGTGAAATGATGTTCTAAAATAATGGTGCTTTAAACAGTCTAATCGTGACAGTGATGAAGTTTAGTTTAAAATATTTTAATCTGTTGGAATATGTCAGTAAGTAGTCACAAGAGTAGAGCTATTTTGATCTTTTTACATCACGAATGATTAATGTTAGTTATTTTAAATACAAGATTAATCATTTTACTTAGCCCCCTCCTGTATTTTTTTATCCCCAAGTATTTGAAGATTATATGGTGCAGTTCTTATATCTCTATAATTTAGGTTATGGAAACTTCCTAAGCTTGTAATGTTGTGAATTTGCCGCTAACTCCAAGTAGTTCAGAGCTTCAATTCTAATGAGGTCAGTGAGCATGGCAGATATTTATTAGCATCCCGTGTGAATTAGGCCATACTTTCAGGTTGTTATTTCAACAACCTAATTATATCTGGGTTTGATATTCCAATTTGCTAACTAATACTGACTCCTGTAATGGATAATATGCAGACAAACTGCTGCTTCTGACAGCACTGCTGAGGAATAAGCTTGGTAACTCCAACATTGTGAAAGCAGCCTGACGAGTAAGGGGCAAGTAAAAGAGGAAAAAGGAAATGAAGGGAAAGTTACTGTTACAAGAAAAAGTGCCAAGATGCTTTACCATGTTGTTTTCTACAGTTCTTAGAACAGCACTGGTCTGTATCAGGTCTCAGCATCTGCAGTCTTCAGGTTAGTGCTTTTTATATGTTTATGCAGTCTGACCTATTCCCAGTAAATCTGACTGTGCTGTGCTACTCTTTCTGACTAGAAAATAAAAACCCCTCTATAATACGTAAGAGTTATAGTCAGTTTAGAGAATGTGTTTTCATTTTCTGTCTCATTTGAAAAGTTAATGCTGAGCAATTGAGCCTTAGAGGTGGCAGGGAATTTTTCAATCTTAAACATCACCAGAAGACTAAAATTTAATGCCAAACTTTTTATAAGAATGAATCACTTGTGATTAATATCTCAATGCCAAAAATACTCTGTTTTATTCAGTTTAGAGATTGTTAAGGTTGTAGCTGGACATTCTTAAAGCAAAGAATCCACTCTTGGGTTGAAATATGTTTAATTTTGAAGAATCACCTAAATTATAATAAACGTTGGGAGTTATCAATATTAAACCTAGATCTTTTGAAATGATTGGTATAAAAATGTGGGTTTCTTTCCCCTGATTTAAAAAATTTCCTTTTGCATGAGCTTTGAGGTTTTCTTTTCTTTTCATACTATTTGGGACAGAAGCACTCTTGGCAATGTTTTCCACACTGGAAAATTATGACTGATGTTTTCCCAATGTGACATGTATTTAAAATATCTGCACACTTCTGTTTGTTCCTGTGACTGCTTTTTTTTTTTTATATCCTTTAGAGACTATTCCCTTGGTCTACACTATGGAGATGCTGTAGAGTTCTGTACCTTATCTCAGCCTCTTCACCATCTCTATCTCTGGGCAGTCCTTGCATGCTCATTGAAGTCCTGAAGTTCTCTTGTACCTGTTTTTACAGTCAAATGAGCTTCAGACTTAAGGAAGAAGGAACTGAAAGCTATGTGAGGGCCTTGTAAAGTAAGCCTGCTCTAGATGATGTAACCTGTAGAAAATAAGGCAGCAGAAAGGCAAAACAGGGAAAAGGACTTCAATACATGTGGAGCAACATGATTCCCATAAGCAGCTTCATCTATTTGGAGGAGCTAGTTATAGTGTTAGTAAAACAAAGACATACGATGGTGCTCTGTTCTGGCCCTGTTGCAACTTCTATGCTCCTCAGAAATATCTACAGCTTGATTGTTAGTATCTTACAGACATTAGAATTAATCCTATGATAATCTTTTTATTTTCTACTCCCTCTCTTGTTACTATAAAAGGTTGCAATATTGTTTGTGAGTTCTAGGAAATGTTAGTAATGAAACTGAATTGAGATAATAACAAAATATAAAATGAAAGAAACACTTGAACCTGCATGATATCTGTAAATGGTGAAAGTATAGTAGTTAGCAGTGGGTTACATTGTTTTACTGTGTTTGTCAAGATTCTACTGTACAAAAGAATTAGAGACTTTAAACACGGTTTTGTTAAAATGTATGTTGGAACCTACTCTTTAAATTATCTTTCTTTTTCTAATGCACTTTTTTTTTTTAATCTTCTAATTACTCCTTTCCTTTTTCCAACAGTCTGACCTTTTTCTTTCCCAGTCCTTCTGATCAGTACATACTCTGCAGACCTTGTTGTCTGCTGCAGCAAGTTGATACTTGCTATCATTCTTTCAGCTGCTGCTTTATTTGTGCAGGCTTTCTTTCTCTTGCCTTTTGTTATATTCGTTCATTTTCCTGTCTCTTTCTCTTTGAGGAAACCTATAAAGATATAGTAAGAGTTATATGGTAAATTTTGCGTACTTAATTTAAAATGAATACTTGCTTGTTAAGTGGGACAAGATGAAAAGTAAGTTTTGATATAGCAGAATGCATCTGGTAAAGTCTTAATGCAACAAGAGAAAGCATCCACCTGTACTTCTGGGAGCAATGGTCAGCCCTCAGCTCCCTCACTAATAAATCTGGCTTCAGCTAAATGAATTTCATGTTCTACCACTTTGTTTTATTGTTCCCTTAGGTATGGTGAACTACTCGCTTTTGCTGCTGCTACAGTCAGTGGTGTTATAGAACATTATACTTTGGTCTGAGCCAAAAGACTACAGTTGACTATGGGTGATGATGATGAAGAAAAGGAAAACAGATCTCAGTGAAGAGATCTATTGTCTCTTCACTAATCTGCATATTTATGTGATTCACAAATTATCTTCCAAGTAGAATCATAGAATGGTAGGGTTGGAAAGGACCTTTAGAGATCATCTAGTCCAATCCCCCTGCAGACGCAGCTCCACCTAGATCAGGTTGCACAGGAATGTGTCCAGGAGGGTCTCCTTCCTCCAAGGAAGGAGACTCCACACCCTCCCTGGGCAGCCTGTGCCAGAGCTCCCTCACCCTCACCGGAAAGAAGTTTTTTCTTAGGTTTAAATGGAAGTTTTTGTGTTCCAGCTTCATCTCGTTACCCCTTCTCCTGTTGCTAGATACAATAGAAAAAAGGGAAGTCCCAGCCTCCTGACACCCACCATTTATATACTTATAAATATTAATGAGATCCCCCCTCAATCTCCTCCAGACTAAATAGCTCCAGTTTCCACAGCCTTTCCTCATAAGGAAGATGTTCCAGTCCCCTGATCATCTTGGTGGCCCTATGCTGGACTCCAGAAGTTCTCTATCAGGAGATTTCTTCAACACTGATATATGTGCTCATATATATGATACCTAAATAAAGTGCTAGAAGGTAATTAACAAAGCTAATGCTAGAAATATCTTGATTTTATTAGTATAGAATATATATATATTAGATATTATATAGATATACTTATAGATATTAGATATACAATATCTATATTATAGCTATATATCTATATAATTATATAGCAATAGATATATTCTATAATATATATAGAATATTTTTCTAATATTTCAACTTCTAACGCTTTCCAAAAATTCTCTGACTTTAGGAGAAATGCTTTATTTCCCTGAGCTTATGCTTTCCATTGTTGCACATTAATTTGCAAACAGGTTTGCTGAGACAATTTGACAGAATTCTCTCAGTTTGTGAGAAGCTGATTGCAGAAGAGGAAAGCATATCTCAGGCCTGCTGCTGACAGTTGTCACAGAGGCAGGAGGAACGGCTGATCCTCCCCAAAACAAGCCTGTTGATTTGGAGGCTGTGATAAAGCTGACCATCAGTAGGCTTGCTGCCTTATGCTGACAGGGAAGATTGGTAGGAGGTGAGAAAGATCTGTTAGGGGAGAATGAATCAAGATGAAGAAAGTTTCTACCAGTGTCTTCACTTCTGTCAAGGTGCCTGCCCCTGACAGGGACTTGGGAATGGCTCCTAGCCCTTTGTGGCTGCAGAGCGGGCAGGGCACTGACTGGTCAGTGGCTCATGTCAGCTTCAGGTACTACTTCCTATTGTGTCACAAAGTTGAAACTGCTTAGTTTTCAGGCCACATAACCAATTTACAGCTGACATGTGGAAATGAGACTTCATCGCCTTCTATGAACTGACCTATGTTTATGATGGTGGTGAATTAGGCAAAGTGTATTAATTCTAGCTTGATCACAGAGCCTTTGATTAAATTGTGTTTTCTCTCTTTTCTCATGAAAGACTACCTCTGGTCATGTAGAAATAGCTTTGTACAACACCAAAATTGGTGAACTACTCCAGAATTATTATTATTTACAAATATCAAATGAGTGGATGTCAGGAGGTTGGGACGTCCCTTTTTTGTCTATTTTATCTAGTAACAGACAAGGGGTAATGGGATGAAGCTGGAATACAAGTTCCATTTAAACATAGGCGAAGGAGCTCTGGCATAGGCTGCCCAGGGAAGTTGTGCAGTCTCCATCCTCTGAGGTCTTCAAGACCCGCCTGGACATGTTCATGTGCAACCCGATCCAGGTGGAGCTGTTTCTGCAGAGGAGATTGGACTACGGATGATCTCTAAAGGTCCCTTCCAACCCCTACCATTCTGCGATTCTATGAAATCCTACGTCAGCTTTTGCTGCTTTTTTAATCTGTGTGATGGCTGCTTCAGAAGTGGTTCTTACTTCCCAGCAAGCCCAAGAGGTATATCTCAGAATGATGAATGTCTCCATGTTTGAAGATTTTTAATTCATGGGCTGCATGGGCTCTGTCTCTTGCAAGAGAAAGACAGTTCTTGTCATAGGAGTTAGAACACTAGCTGAAGGGTTCATTTGAAGAAGTGTCAACAGAAATGTGTTTTCATTGTAGCCGAATACATTTCCAGCTGAACTAGCAAAGTTATTGTAAATAACAGTGAAGATGGGCTACTACCCTCTGTAGAAGCCAGAAGTCTTTATTCTCAGAGTCCATGAGTCTTCCAACACATCCACAAATGTGTGGTGATTAAGCTTTTAATCTTTACACCTTGGAAACCACTTCTGTCTCTTAATTTTGCTTTAAAAGTACTTATTTGGCTTGCTGTGCTTATTTTTTGATCAACCATGTATTTAACACATTCTGTTTTGGTGTGCTGCTGAAGTAAGGTGTCTGAGCAGATATGGAAGGTTTATGGGTGCTTTCCTAGTAAGCAATAGAAATAGGGAGTCCATGTTGTTTGTATTAACTCTTTCAGCAGCTCTTGGTACAATAAAAGTCAACGTGTGAATGATTAGCATATGTAATTGTTAAAATAATGTTAGAATAAAGTGAATAAAATATGTGTCAAAGAGAGTAACTGTGTTGAAGATAGTAGAAAAGATGGATTTGAAAATATTTAAGTAACCATTAATCTCTCTTTGTTTGTCTAAAAATGTTGATGGAATTGGAATAAACTAAGAAACCCAACTGTGGGCTCACTTTTAAACATTTCTACCTCTTCATGTGAATCACAGTCCTCTGTGATAGCTCAATAAATGAAAGTTTGCAATGAGTTAAGAATTAATTGCATGGAGTTTTTCTACTGAAATATTTCAAAACTGGATTAGTGGGTAGGTTTTTTTCATCGATCTTTCATTACAAAATGGCAATTTACGGGGTTTGATATACAGCATGTCATGTATGGCTGTATCAATATTGACTAAGTGGTGTCTCAAGCTTTCATATGCCTTTTTATGGTCAGACTTCTTACAGGAAATGAAAGGAAGTTTTCCTTCCAACTAACACTGACAGTGTTTGTGGATATATTGCTATAGCTTTGGGTATGTTTATGTGTAGTACAACCCATGAAAAGCTGTACATTGTAAACAGAAATCATTCTGAACTATTTCAAGCTGAGGAACTGTTACTTACAGTGAAAATAATTAAAGTTTCTACAAAATGCTAGAAAAGGACTTTAAAAAAAAACTTTACTAATGTATTTGTATTTCTTTAACATGCAGCCCCTGTTCTCCCTGGGGCATATCAGCAAAGCCAGACCCAAGGATATGGATACATGCACCAGACCAGTATGTCATCCATGAGGTCAATGCATTCACAGCCTCATTCAGCGAGTCTGGTGAGTATTGGATTTAAAGAACACTTTATTTGGCAATCAACATAATCAACTATTGTGAAATCTCTTAAATATGAGTGAATTTATTCCCTTGAGTTCTATAGTTGGACTATTTGACTGTCCTGGTCCCAAATATAAATGATAATCCTCATGTACAAAAAAATAGGTGGCTGAGGGTAGTATCAAGAATTCTGTAAGTCAGAATGCATTAAAAAAAAATCATCTATTATCTCCAGAAAGCAGAAAAAGAACTTACACTTACACCTACTTAAAACAAATAGTAGAAGTGTTGACAGTATTTCACAGGCTGAACTTTGATGTTATGCTCTGACATGAATTTAGGCTCCTAGTGCTGGTAGAAAACCACTGATCTCTTAAGACCACTCAGTTGGTTTAAATTGGTTTAAAATTATTGTTTTTGTATTTGCAGGCTTCATATCTATCCATATTCCTTATCTCTTCTTGTATAAAGCTATCTCAAACTCTGTATTGGTGTGTCCCTTTTTTTTCAACAGAACAGTCATACACTCACTTGTGCCTTATCCAAATAAAATTAAACAAGCAACTGAGAAGAAGCTTTGTCATGAAACCATGGCCACAGCCATGAAGTTCTTAATTGTGGTGGATGGGAATGTAAAGCTAAAGTGAATATTTCATTTCAGAAGTAACTGCTCATGGAAGGAGAGCTGAATGGGTATCCAGCTGGGTTTTTTTGAGCTTTTTTCTTTGGGAACTGTTTGTGTATAAAGGTCAGTTTTAATGGTTATCATATCTTTAATCATATCACTGCCTGGAGATTTAATAGTTCAGATCCAATCCCCTTTTATGTTTAAAATAGTGACTTGTAATTTTGAATTTTAAACCATTTTGAGTGGATGTATATTTACTACCTCTGTCACTTTTTTTTTTTAAGATGAGGAAGTTTTTAGTTATGAACAAAATTCAGAGATTGCTTAGCTGAAAAAAACCCTATTTTCAAGATGAGCTGAAACTTCATGGCATTTTGTAAAGATCATGGCGTTCTGTGAGCTTTGGGTGCTTTTAGGCCTACAAATTTCTCAGTTGCTTGGGGATTGAGGGGGCTAACTTGCTGGGGAGACTGGGATCCAGATACCTGCATCTTTGTGTGAGCCTCTAAGCTGAAAAACAATTTGGACATGGCCATTAGAGGTGTGAGGCAGCTGATATTGGAATCAATAATTAATTTCCAAAGATACTGCAAAGCACTTACGAAAGTGTCTACTTTCCAAAAGAGATAGAGTCCAGAAAGTGGAACACTTATAAGCTTGGGCTTTGCCAGCAGATTTGATAGTGGGGTGCAAAGCAAATCCAGCAGATAGAGAATCGAGATGTCTACCAGTCTCAAATGCACTTAGCAGCCTTTGCAGCTATGTGGGCATGTAGATGGCTGCTATTTTTCCAATGTCTCTGTCTCTCAGTGGCTTGCCTGGTGGGCTACCTATTGAAAGAATATAATTTCAATACTCTCGAGAATCATCATTTGCCTCTCCCAGAACTGGGAAAGTGATGGTAATAGGAAAAGGAAGGGAGTGCTATTAAATCATCTTAAAAGTAAAGGATTTACTATCTCCTTTCAACAGGCTTTCTTATTTTTTTTTTTTTTGTGAAATTGTTGTAATTTGACATTATTTTGAGTGGTAATACTATTTATCACGGGGGAAAAAAAGGAAACAGCAAATGTCATGGTTTGAGCAGACCTTGTTGCTGGTAAAAAGTGAGTGGGTTTCCTTGAAGGCAATAAACTTCAAACAGTTTCAGGAGGAGAAAATCAAGGACTGCTGTCCTGATGCTGACTGCTAACTTGCCAGTCTGATGAGGAAGGCAGAGTGTGATCTTTTCACCCCCAGGGTGATGATTCTGCTCCAAAAGAGGCACCTCCGATGCAACTAGAAAGCTGGCAGGCTCCCTTGTCTCTCTGCCTTCACATCAAAAGACTATCTTAGCCTGTGCAGTTTATTCAAGTGTGCTGGGCATGCTACACTCAGCTATTGAGATGATGCAGAGCGGGAAACTCCTGTTTGGAATGTGTTTAAATGTAATAAATTTGCTGAAGACTGACAGCAGCCTTGGACTGCTTCTAAAAATGCATTGTGGCCATGCCATGGGAAATCTGACAAACTTAATGTTAAGTTTATTGCTTTCAGCTTCTTGCTCAGTTCTGAGCTTGGAGCTGTACTGCTAGAGATGCAGCTCTGTCTGGGCAAGCCACGCAAAGGCAAAGAGAAGGGGGAAGAGAAGAAAGTAAGAGCGGGAGGAGACTGGAGGGAAAAAAAAATCATAGCCTGAATCCTAATCTGAAAGCACAACCAGTTTTTGAGACTTAACTAAGAGCAATGAAGGTGACAAAGTCACTCGTCAGTGCCTGAGTTTGGCCAGGGCATCTCTAGGGCAAGGAACTTCAAGATGCTCTGGATTTTATCAGGATGGGGATGCTGCTGTAGTAAAACCTACCCCTTTCTGCTGTTTTGTTGCATTATTATCAATTCAAGGTCCCCCAAAAATATGACTTCAGTTTTATAATCATGTCCACCAATTTCCTGTATTGGTAAACACAAATTTTGGAATTTCTAAATTGACAAATTTTGGTTTATTAACTTTGAGATGTGTTTTGCATCAGGAATGATCTTAATACAGTCTTTGAATAGATTTCTCTCTTTTTCCCTACAGATAAATAGCATTCTTTCCTGATTCTTAACTTTTTTCTAACTCTCTATGAACAGGCCTGTGTAATGGGCTGAATTAAATTGTTGCTTAGAGTACAGAATATTTTAAAACAGACACCTGAAGGCTCTTGGCCTCTTTGGAAAAGAACAGAGGGTGTTTTCATGCCTTTAGATAACTAAAAATGGTAGGAAAACAAAACCTTGGTCCAAGTCACAAGTTGGCTACCCTTGGTAGCTGCTGTATGAAGGACACTGCAACAGGTACTGCTCTTTGCAAGGAGAGATTCATAGAATAAGTATAAACTGGTGGATGAAGTGGAAATGTGCATCTGTTAGCTCACATCTGGCTGGAGAGCTGGGAATATGACAGGTGGCTTCAGTTTTTTATTTGCACAAGACTGTTCTGTCTAAGCAATAGCTGAGAGTCAGACCTTTGAGGAGATGGGGCATAAGTGAATATTGAACTGTCTTACAAAACTCCAACGTTTTCTTGCATTCCGTTATACTCTTAGTACTTACTAAACTCAATACTGATAGAGGAATAATTCACTAAAATGCGTTTTAAAAATCCCTGCTTTGAGTCCTTTAAGCGTTGTAATTCTCAATTATATAGCCCAGGCTACCCTCTGAAGTGATAATTAGGCGTTAAATACTAACAGGATTATTATGGAGATTTCTCTTGACAGCCATTTAGCACCTAATTAGGTGTTAAAGCCCCAAATTTAGGTTTCTCTGCAGCACTTAGGGCTTTAATTTTTTTTTTTTTTTTTAAAGTTTGAAATTACCAGTTGTCTTCACAACTGTGCCAGCAGTGATGTACTCAAGCTGCCTTAAAGGAGACAGCAGTAGTATGTCGTGTGCCACGATGCTCTAAGGATGAGGGAGCATCCTTCTGAGCGAGCAAAAACTTCTGTGCTTTTCCAGTTTTGTGTTACTTTAATAAAACATTTAATCTCTTTCCCCAGCCTTTGCCCATTTAAGAATGACATATAAGCATGGCTCAGAGGAAATCCATCTCTGCCATACGTGAGATATAGATTTGCTACTGTTTTTCTTAAATGGACCTTTTTTTAGAAATAAATTGTTTACAGGTCTAAGTGCTGCTGAGCTGGTTGTAATAGCTTTTTTTTTTTTCATAGTTAGTTTCAAGGTTCAGTGGAGACATCAGTTGAAATAGTTGGAAAAAAACGATTCTCAAAGACCATTCCTTATGGTCTTCCTACTGTTTTTGAGTTTATGGATCTCTTAAGGAATTTTTGGTGATGATAGAACCTTCCATTTAGTTGCTTGGATGTAGTACATAAACAGTTATGTTTTTTTCATCAAATTCCATGGACACTTGAAAAGCATTAAGGAACCAAGGAGAAACCATATGCCTCTAGTTGGAAATTGCTGTTGTTCATTATATTACAGGACATGGTGGAGAACAATTGTACAAAGCAAGACTCAAATACAGTTCTGTGTAGGCTTATCAGGAAAGATAGATTTTTCCAGAAATTGATTTCTCTGTAGTGTTTAAATTCCCAATGATTATGAAGACTAAAAAAGTTATGTTTCTAGAATAAGAACAGTAATAATGAGTTGTCCCATAGTGTTTGGATTAGATGACCCCACATTTCCAACATATGACTTGCTGTATGTAGAAGAATCTACATGTTTTCTGAAAAAGAAGTCATTAAAACCCCTCAGAAAACATATATATGGTGGACTAAAACTAATCCAGATTTGTTCACCTCAAGGAGCAAAGTTTGCTGTTTCTTAAAAGGTTCAGACAATAGTACTAGATATTAAATAAAATATTGACTGCTTTTACTTTTTTTTTTCTTCTTTAAATCATTGTACTAGAAAAAAATTAATCTAGATATTGTGACATATCAAAAATTACTGATGGGGAAACTGAACATCATCAGTAATGCTTGAACCACTCTTGTCTTGTGTCGAGAAACAAAGTAAGGAAAAGAAAGTACACCTGGGACTTACAAAATGATGTAGTTTTGTTTTGCTATGAAGATATGAGGGGAGGCTATTCCCTCTGAGTTTTAAAATCCCCTTTGAATTCCACTAAATGATAGCATTTTATTGGTTAGAGTGAAAAGAAATACTTGAGGAAGAAAATGGTAATCTTGGCTTATTGTTGAACAGGAGTGTAAAGAAATTTGGCTTAGCTAATGGTAGGACTTTTTTTTTTCTGTTTAGATCAATCTTGATGTGCAAAATTGAATATTCATAAAAGTTATTTCTGCAGACTTTGAAATCTGTTTATAGATGTATATTTTTTTAGTAACTATTTTAGATAGTAACATATTCCTAATTCTTATTTTGAGGTAAAATCTTAATGAAATTAAGGACATTCAATGAAATGGCAAAGTTAATAGCCTGCATAAAGACTATGTTTCTTCTCTGCAGCGAGGACACAGGAGAATTTATTTACACGATTCTCTAATAGTAAGCAGAAGCACAGCTAGCCGTGTTTAGATGTAATGAACTGTTGCTAGCGAATATATGAAACAGCAGTTGAAATATTTCAAGAGACAGTGAAGGACTTGAAGTCTGTATGTAATAGGACTTTGGACAATGTGAGTTAACAAAAATAGTTATTTTGATACTTAAAGAAGGGTCTGTAATCATTGCATATTTGACAGGATGGAGGGTGCACTTTTCAACAGGCAACTTGTGATTTTCCTGTGGTGATTACTCCCTCTGTTCTTTTTCCTGCTCTTTTAATTTTCCTTGTGCAAAAAAGAGAAGGAATCTATCCCTGTTTAGACTTGAGACTTTACAGCCTTGTTTTCTTTCCTTCAACAGAGAACATACAGAGCTATGTACGACTACAGTGCTCAAGATGAAGACGAAGTTTCCTTCAGGGATGGTGATTATATCATCAATGTGCAACCAATTGATGATGGCTGGATGTATGGTACTGTTCAGAGAACTGGGAAAACAGGAATGCTTCCAGCAAATTATATTGAATTTGTTAACTAATTTTTGTCCCTAGTCCTTTGAGCTTTATTATGATTTACTCAAATTCTAACCTTTTAGAAAAAGTCAGAAGAATCTTTTAAGAGTACATGTTCATTTCTTTATCACTGCTATAACAGTCTGCATTTTCACTCAGAATCCAATTTAGAATCTTTTAAAGAGAAATAATCAACAAGAATCTTGGAGCTTTGAGAACAGCATTGCTTTTAGTAATGCTCCCTCAAAATCAAAACATATATGGAAGCCTGGTGCTGCCCATTCTATAAAGATTTCAGTCAATTAGCTCTAAAGGGGAAATATGTTTTCCCTGCACCTCAAAAATATTATTTCTCTGTAGAGTAACAATCAAAAACAATTCACTTCTTATGGCACTCTGAAGTCACAGGAGATTAACACACTGTGTTTGAATAGTGTGTTCAGATACAAGGGAGGTGTTTAATGTTTAAACAGTTAGCATCCTAATAAAAATAAAACTGTTGAATACATAATAATTTGAAGTAATGACAAGTAATATACTAAGAAAAAACAACCAGATAACCCCCCTACTGTTTAGCAGCCTTACAATAAGCAGGTCTAATTTGACTGCAAAAATTATCCTGACTTTTGCATACCTACATGTATTCCTGGATTGCCCATTTTATCCAGTTTCCAACAGTGACCTCTTCTATCAGCTTTGCTTGCATCCCAGTCCATCAGTTAGATCCATACTTGGATTCATGGTTCTTCAATATCTTTTTTCACAGAAAACTCCTTGCAAAAGACTATCTAGAGAATAAAACCTATCAACTCTTCTGTTTCCTTCTAGTAATACCTAGCATTTAAATAGAAACTTTCGTTAGGGCAATGTACAACTAATACTTCATGTTAGTTCCTTTACCTTCACCTGTACTGCTGTAAATAACTATCCTGTGTGAGGCCCCAGTGCTGTGCAGTCACACAAAGCCTGCAGTCACATCCCTACTCCTTACCACAGGTAACTTGCTTAATGGCTGCTTTGCTGATGAGCTAATGTACCTACCTACCCCTGCTGCAGAAATGCACCTCCATTGAGGAGTGGGGGAGAGCTCTAGTTATTGTAGTGCATTTCAGCTCAATGGCCTCTTGTTTCAGTTTTCTCCAAAAATCTTGGTGATCCAACAGTGGGTTGTACGCTTGCCAAATGATTAATGATGGAGAAATAATATGTTTTCTTTCACTGATTTAATCTTTCTCATAACTGACAATGAAGGGAAAACTAACCAAACAGAAGTCAAGCATACTGTATGCCATTATGCTTTAGTTTAGCCATCTGTAGGAAACATGATGTAAAAAATGTACAAATATTTTGCTGACAAACCTTTACATATTTGTTGTCCTTTAACTTACAATCAGAACTGGAGATCCGGGTCTCAGTCTGTGAGACTGAGGAGAGGATCAATTAACTGGTGACATAGTGGACCTGTAAGAGGGACTGTGTCAACAGGCTTGGGTCACAGAGACATTACTTTTGCTTTGACTGAGTGCCAGGAGAGTGCCGTGTTCCATCCCAGGGAGAAAATCTGGGAGGAAAGATACGAGAGTGAAAGGTTCATGTGGAAACTTACTCATATGGATGCATATATGTATAAGAAAGAAAATGTTTTTGTGGATAGTATCATTTGTAGTGGATAATCATTTATGTATCTCCTAGCCATGTACCAGAGCAGTTAGTTTCAGAGTAGCTTGCAGAATGTTGAGCCTGCGCTGACTTGCAATTTTTAAGGTAGAATTAAATACAGAGTTTATAGACAATTTTGTATTTCTTGTTACACAAAGTAAGTGAAACTGCAATATCTATTTAAAGAATAAAGAAGGAAGGCAGTATGGATTTGTTATGTCAACTGAAAGTTGTCAATGCGAACAGCTGCTTGTTCTATTTTTGCATAAAATTAGGAATTGGAAAGCCAATGCAATTTTTTTTTTAGGTGTCACTGACACAGGGCTGATATCAGCTGCCAAATAGGGTGGAATGACTGCATTAAACCCCCTTCCCCCTGAAAAAATGTCCATGCTTTCTTGTCACCTACCTAATTTCAATGGTAGAGCTGACCACGAGCATCTGACTTGAAACAATCTGGTTTAAACCCAAGGATGTGGGATATACATACGCAATCTCTGTGAGTGACACCACTGTCTTGGAAATTTTGCATATAGAGCTGCTGCTGCTGCAACAGAACCCTATGCAGTACTGGTGACTTCCACATTGAATTAGCAAGCTTTGCAAGTCAAATGGATTTTTCAAAAGGCTGATGGAATAAGGTGAGCTAGAAACCCTGGAACAAGCCCTCTGCTTCTGCGTTGGTTTTAATCACCAGCCTTCAACAGCAAGGAAAGGAATTCCATCTTAGGATGAGTGACAGGTTTTTTTTCTGATGATGCCTGGGACAAAATTGGTGAGCACTTGATGTTGTGCTGCTCAGTTAACTGTGTACAGCTGACAAGAAAAACAAATTGTCAGTTTCTTAACCAAATGTGAATATAAAGAAGTATAGAGGATACATTGGATCAAGTTGCAATTTTTAGTGACCTACAAAAAAGAAAGTCTCCACTGATAAATACACTAGTGTCCTTAAGAGAGGAGATGACTTGCAGTGTTGAACACTGTGTGTATAGTGAAAAGTAAATCAGAAAGTGGGCAGCTGATGACAACTGAGGACTATGATATGGTAAACAACAGAAATAACATTTCCTTTGTGAATTTGGAACGTTCATTAGCCTGGCAGAGCAGATAGAGCAATTTGCAAAATCAAAAAGGTCAAGAAAACAAAACAGGATACGAATTGTATTTCTCTTGAGAATGGTATGTCAGCAGAATCATTAAGATCTGATTTAAGTTACCCATTCATGTTAGTCATGTTTTTATGTTGTATATGCTCAGAAATTTGTGGTCATATGGAATGGTTCCTGCTTTTTGATATAAACCAAACTTGAGTGTCGTTATACAGGTTTGTTCTAAGCAATGCTAACAAAGGCCCAAATTTACCAAAGTGCAATCATAAAAATGGATTTTAATATCTAAAATTTATACGGTAGGGAAAGTAAGTGAGTGACCAAATTGTGTTAGCATAGGTTTTACAAGGCATATGTTGAAGCCTATTACATGCAGTGGATGTGAATATACTGACTTTTCATCTTTAAAGTATATATTCCTTTTTAACACAGCATGTTCCATTCGCTGAACTTTCCTCCTGTAGAAAACATTTATATCTAGGCAAAGGAAAAGACTTTTAAGGAGTCAGATGTCCTAAGATGTTTCAAAGTTCAGGTTAGAAGTACATACATTCCCATTTTAAGCATTTTAGAAATAAAGAAGACACAATGTGCTGTAATTCTTGCTAACGTGAGTATAAATGTAGGAAACAACATAGAGCATATCCTTGCATATATACCAAGAACAAATGGGTGCCTTGCTTTTCATTACTCTTTCTTGCCTGGCTAATCTTCATTTTCTAAACAAAGCTACTTATAACTACTGCAGTTGTAATTTCTCATTATGGAACATTAGCATTTAATGTTGATGAAACAGGGTTTTCTTGATTACGTTTGACATACCCATAAACCACTTCAGAAGACTGGGATTTGACAGAGAATCACCTCCCATGGATTATATTTTTGACAAATGTGTCCCTACTGAGTGTTCCTCAGGGATATGGAAGGTTTCCAATACTTGGGAAAAGTAATTCTAGGATTTATTTTTTTTGTACAGTGACTGCATGTCATGTCCAATACAAAAGAAATTACAAATACAGAAGTCTTTGGCAGAAAGTAGTACAGGGTATAAAATGTTAGGTTTGAATTGCATTGATTAATACTCCATTTAAAATACAGAATAATCTTTAGTTAGTAAATGTTTAATTAATATACTGAAACAGACAAAAGATGCTGTTGAAAGAAGATCTCCAAACTGATGTGCTGGCAAATGCAAAGTACTGGTGAGCTGTAGAAGAACAAACCATTTTGCCAATGCTTTAGTGATTTTCTCCAGCTGTATGACATAGGAACCCCATCTCTCCTTTTGAAAGAAAACCTAAAAGCTATATTTCCTGAACTGCCTGCACAACAAAAATATATTCAAAGGAATTTCATATGCTTCTTGTGTCTGATAAATAGAATTTTGCAAATTGTACTTAAGTTGTAATCCAGTTGTTGTTGACATTTGTTTAATTATTATTATTTTAGGGGGGAAATAAGCTATACTGTAGCATTTCAATCATGTGTATTTAATATTACTATTAGAAATTGCTAGACCATTGGAAGACAGCACTGACTGTATTGAAATTGATTAGCATGATGTGGAAACTCTCTCAGCTGTTGGTTTTTGCAGTGTGATATAAAAAGCAAAAATGAACCGCTGTGCAGTTTGGCTTATGTTTGCTTTAAAGTGTGTAAAATTTGAGTTATTTTGCAAAACTGTACTGTATTTGGGAGTATACAGGTATGAAGGTAACAACTGTTTTTCAAAGGACTCTTGGATCATATGATGTATCATCTTAATTTGGCGTTTGTTATGCAGAAAATTAACACCAGCTATTAAAGTATATTTTAGTAGAAATGCTTTAATTCCTGTTTCTTCCTCTACACTGTGAGTATTTAAGCCTTGGTGGACTAGAGCAACATCATGCTGCCCAAAGTACTAACCTATGCAAACTAGTTCACATTTTAGTTGATGTCACAGTGGATGTAACATAACAGTTTATTTTGCATAACATTAAACATCATTCAAATAAAACGTTAAACCCAGCACTATGTATGTATTATATTAATAAACAATACCCTGCAAAGCTACCATACCCATTAGTATAAGCTCTCAAAGAAAGAGGTGTATTGTTGGAACTAAAGAAGCTTTGAGTTTTTGAACTTACGTAGAATATTTAGCGCTATGATCCTTCAAGCTTGATCTCAGAGAATAGTTTCCAAACCACCATTTTATTTCAGAAATGCCCTCTCCTTAGTGGATTAATTTGCATTCTGTCTATTTGTCTTGGTTTGTTTAAATAAGCAAAGGTATTTAAGTGAAGGAGGTCCTGCTGATTTGACTGATACTGGTTTGCTGGTCTTTGAATGGGCATTTGGTTAGGTCGCTCTCAGTTCACCACTAATAAAAATGGATTACTGGCCTCTTTGGGACTGTTTTATATACAAATGTATTGTTCTTGGGTTATGTTTATTCACTTACACAAGTAAATTATTTTTACGACATTGTAAGAGAGTTCAAGTTAAAATAAAATCCTGAAGTATTGTGAAATTGCTCTGCCTCTAGTTAAAGAAGATTATTGTGCTTAGGAACATGTTTTGTTTATCTGTGTGTTAAGCATAAAGTCCAATGGACTGCAATAGAGTCTTTCAATTTTTATCAAGCGTTACTTTGAAGAACGCTGTCAGCAGTGAATGATGACAAACTGCAGCTACAAATAGAGCTGGTTAATTCTTTCTAGGTAAGTGACATACAATTGCTGCCGTACTAATTTTCTCCTTAAGAAATACACATTAACGTTTCCTATGAAGTTTAGTTAGTTCAAGAGCTTTGATGCTATGTTCTATGGTACTTTTATATATTGAAATGACACTAGTTTAGCAAAATCCAGTCTTTTAAAACACTGTTTGAGATACCAGTTTTCAATAAGAAAAAGATTTAAGAGCTGACAGAATGGACCTCAAACGCTCTGAATGTGTTTTGTTTATAAATCACTTCATGATCTGCTAGAGCAACTGGAGTACTTAATTTTCTGTTTCTATCCCAAATGTACATTTCAGGTGAAGATTCTCCTTCTGAGAGCCACTGATGTGAAGTTGGTAGGCGTCATGTGTTTGGCATCTGAAAGATTGAGTCCTTATTTGACAGCAGTGTCATATCTAACAAATGGCTGAAATGAAGAAAGCTTTCCTGTGTTTACTGACCCCATAGAGTATTACTATCAAAAGGACCTATGTACTGGTGCTTGAAAGTCTTGTGAAGACTCTCCACACTGTATGTTAAATAAGTTGAGAGTTTGTAGCTTTTGCTGATTTAAGGATGTGATTTCTGCTCTGTCACAGAACTGGGCTTTTGATTTTCTCTCTTGTGTTAATTATATGAGTAAGCTGGTTTTGTGGAGAGTTCTCTATACCGAGGGAATAAGTGCCCAATGCGTTGGCTTTGACATGTATTACCTGCCCTCTCTCTTTCCTCTCAAACCATCAAGCCCAACCATGTTTCCAATCCCGTCCTTCACTGTACCTGTCTCTTCTTTCTATCAAGCTACCTGTAGGACACACTGAAATGACATCACTGAATGATCCAGCTTTGTTTTCTCCTTCCAAATGATCCCTTTCAGTGATTCTTTCAGTGGTTCAGTTCACTGACAGTGAATTTCAAAGCCAGTAGTGTCAGCATAAGGAAAGACGTACCGTGGTATGGATGGGAAGACATGACTGAAGTGAAAACCCACAGATTTCTTAGTTTTTGCTGCAGCATGTAATACAAATCAGCTGTATGTCTGAGTGTGCCAGTTGAGCAACTAACCTGTAAGCTGAGCAATACTGTGTAGAAGTGCTTGAGCTGTCTCTGTGTATGTTTGTACTCTAGTGATGGAAGTGACTGTGGGTTAGTGTGCAGATACCTATTCCAAGTTGGTCTGAATCCCAGTGGCAGGCCATCCACTGGCATTTGGCATTTGTAAGGGCAAATTTATTCTTGCAGAAAATGAGACTTCATATGGTAGATAGAGGATGAATTGTCAGTTGGTTTGAACTGCGTATTCTTGTGCCCTGTGGGAAGGAAGTCACTTGTATATAGTCAGAAGATTGAGCTCCATGGCACAGAACTGTGAAAGTACCAGGATGCTACGGTGTGCTGCAAATTTGATACTGCATAAGGTGCTACACGCTGGACACATTGTGTTTGACAATGACAGCAGAAACTGGACATTCAGATTTATGCACCATGAGTCTAAGCAGTCCTTGATTTGAAATATTTAAACTGTGAATTCTTTCCCACCTGCCTGCTGTTGATAAAATCTATGTACGAAGAGACCTGTTCTCATGCAGAAGACTACTGGCTTTTTTGACTTCGTGTGTCTACAAAAGAGAGATCTCCAGGTATTAATATCAGCCTCTTAAAAAATATCATGTGGCATATAAATATCAGCTCTCAATAATTTCACAAACAGCTGGCATCTTTTTTTTTGATTTTTCTTCAATTCAAACCATAATTTTTTCATGTTTTTTCCTTCTTCTCCGTCTTTTTTCTCTTGACGTGCTGACAGCCTCTAGGACTGTAAGCAGCTTCTCCAGGACCAAAGGGAGATATTTTTAAAAGGCTTTTCAAGGCACTGAGAAGAATTTAGATTGCTTGAAAAATGCTAGTGTTCTCTCCTCATTAAACTCTTCCTTCCCCAGCAGATATACAGTGGTTTCACTGTACATCTTGGCCTTTTGCCTCCATCCTTCAGCCAGGCTCTGACATCTCTGACACTGGGACTTCTTCAGTCAAGTCATCAGACGACTTTCTGATCTCTATATAGTTCCTGCGTTCAGAATTGGAACTTTAGTATGGCTCACCTACCTATTCTCCTGTCAAGACCTTTGAATGGAACTCAGAGAATATTGACATGTGCTTGTTTACCCCAGGAGGTGTTTATATTGCTGTTGGCTTAGCTGTGAACTCTGTGAAGAGTCCTCTTGGCTGTGCTTTCACTGTCCTTCCTTGCTGCTGGGTGCTTCTGACTTCTGACCTAAGCTACTGGTTTCAGAAAACAAGGAGATCACATTTTTTGCTGTCTTATCAATACCCAAATAATTTCTTTTTAATTCTTTTCTTCAGAGAATTAGCATTTTCATTCTATTATCACTAATATTGGACTGCACTCTTGATTCAGGAGTCATTCTCTCTCCATCAGTGTCAGAGTGAAGGTCTCATGCCGTGTAGAGGGTTTTGCTCATTGTGGAAGCTGTGTTGATAGGCCTGATCCTGCTTCCTGCAACCTTTTAGTTCCTAGCACTGCTTGTTCTGAATTCATCAGATAGGATGTCTGTGACACAGGATTATCTACACCAAAATACGGCCTTTCTATAAATAAATATGTCATTATAAAAAAACCCACTTTTTCATGACATATTTCCTCTGATTCAAGATGACATTGACATCTTCCAATTTCATAGCTTGTGCTGACCCTAGGAAGCATAGATCTAAAATGAATTAGATGAATTGGCTCTAAGGGCCTGTTTGGGCAGACCTTGATAACTGCAGCTGTTATACAGTGTGGATATCTCAAGTTAAATGGGATAAATAACATATTGCTGGATAAATAGTTCAACTGAGAACTTAGTTCTTGTATTTATTTGAGCGACCCAGCTATTCAAGAGACTGTCATTTTCATTTCTACTGCAGCAGTTCATAACAAGAATTAGATGACATTTGTAATGAACTAAGTAGCTGTGCAGCTTAATTCCTGCATCAATATGGAAGTGGAGAAAGTGGATGGGATAATTTTGGTAAACCACATGCAAAGTGGAGCAAACATGCAGGCTAAGCATCAGGGTAAGTATTTGGATTGACATTCAGTGTGCTTGCACTTCCAACCTTTATCTTTCTGCCTTCAAAGTATTAAAAAAACAAGTGATGAGAAAGCTCTGCCCCTCACAGCGTGACTTATTGTGCTGTTAGACAAATTAATCTTTAATGGAAGAATGGACTCAGGAGTGAGTGTAAGGTCTGGAAGACATTTTACAGTTATGCTTTTAGATCTTAAAGTTACTTAATCTTTTCCTTGGTTTTCTTCTGGGCCTCAAAACCCACTATAATGATTTTGCTCTGCTCTGCTTTACTGTAGCATTCCTTGTGGCAGGTACCTTTGTGAGAAGGGAAAAAGATCAGAAACATTGGAGTACTTCAAATAACTTTTTCTTCCTACAATTTTTTATTGTTGTGCTAAATAACATCTGTGAAATATCCTCCATTCCAAGGCTCTTTATTTCACCCTCAAGCAACATATCAAAACAAGTTAACATATTTCCTGTCTAAATGCCACTGGCCATGATGCTCTGTTGCACAGCTGTGATTATTATGAAAGGAAGAACATGTGCTACAATGTCAAAAACTACAAGCTTGACATAGAATCATAGAGTCAGTATAGTTGGAAAAGACCTTTAAGATCGAGTCCAACCACTAATCTAACACTGCCAAGCCCATCACTAAACTAAACCATGTCCCTCAAAAACCCATCTATGCATCTTTTAAACATCTCCAGAGATGGTGACTCCACCATCTCCCTGGGCAGCTCATTCCAATGCTTAATAACTCTCTTGGTAAAAAAGTTCTTCCTAATGTCAAACCTAAACATTCACTGGTGCACTTTAAACCCATTTCCTCATGTCCTATCATTTATGACTGGACAGAAGATTTGACCCATACCTCACTACAACTCCCTTTTGAATAGTTGTAGAGAGTGATCATGTCTCCTCTCAGCCTCCTCTTCTCCAGGCTAAACATCCTCAGCTCCCTCAGCTGCTCCTCATAAGACCCATTCTCCAAACACTCTGCCCCAAGCATGCAGCACTGCATTGGGTTGTTATGGCCCAAGTGCAGGACCTGGCACTTGGCTTTGGCCTGTTGATCAGCCTGTTCAGGTGCCTCTGAAGAACCTTCCTGCCCTCAAGCAGATCTACATACCTGTCCAGCTCGGTGTCATCAGCAAACTTACTGAGTGTGCACTCAATCCCCTCTTCCAGATAATTGATAACGATGTTAAACAGAACAGGCCACAGCACCAAGCCCTGGGGAACATTTAACTGCATTCAATATGACTCTCTGGTCCTGGCTCTTCAGCCAGTTTTTCACCCGTCTCAGAGTATATCCACCCAAGCCAAGGGCAGCCAGTTTCTCCAGGAGGATGCTGTAGGAGACTGTGTTGAAGGCCTTGCAAACGCCCAGGAAGGAAGACTCCATCCACAGCCTTTCCCTCATCCACTACGCAGGTCATCTTGTCATACAAGGAGATCAGACTGGTCAAACAGGACTTGCCCTTCATAAAGCTGTGTTGGCTGGGCGTGAACCCTTGGTTGTCCTCAGGATGAGCTATTCTGAAACTTTCCCTGGCACTGAGGTCGCTAGAGCAAGTACCTAGCAAAACTGATGAGCTTCCCCAGGTCCTCGCTCCTTTGAAAATATGAGCCATCACTATGATACCAGTACTCTGTGAGATCAGTGCAGTTGCAACTTGGTTTATTTTCCAGATGCTATCAAGTAAACACAGCTGCGGCTGCTTTTGAACAGATTGATTTTAGATGTTGTTTTGACTAGTTGCTGCTATGTTTTTGTTGGTATTCTGTTGCTTTCTTTTTCTGTCTCCCATGATATGATGGCCAAGCCAGAAGAATACATCATATCTGCTCATTTGAGGGCCTTCTGCCAGTCTAGAGATATATTTTAAGCTCTTTTTCTTTTTCCCAGCACTGCCAAACTGGTTCTCAAAGGTCAAGGAGCACAGGAACATAATCACCCTCCTACAAGAAGGCTAGAACCATGGTCTAAGCTGATACAAAATAAAACAAGGACAAGTTCACTGATCACAAGGAAACTAATTTGTTCCCTAAGTTGAATATACAATCCATGAAGTACACACAGTCCTGTGCCTCTAAAAAATTCTCTTTCTCTAAACACTGCTGATCTAGTGACAATATACTTTAGGGTTACATGAGTCACGTAGGAGAAAAACACTTCGGTAAAATAACTACAGGCTTCTCAGGTCTTATTGCAATATGCTTTAACTTCCATGACTGTAAGTAACCTACAACTGGACCAGAGCTTCAGAGCTTAATAAGGTAGGTGGAACAAGCTTACCTAGTGTCTACACTGGTTTATTTTAAAAAGCTTTTTCTTATTTGAGTTCTGTACTGATATACAGTGAAGGGTTCTATACGAGACTGAACAGTTTTATCTGGTTTCAGAAAGCAACATTGGGAAACCATGGATCATATCAGAGTTAAATGGATCTGGTTTCTTGGTCTGCTTCTTAGTCTGCTGTATTTCTTATCTGTATCATTCCGAGTGTTCATCTGAGACAAAAACAAGGTTAAAGAGGCAGATTTTGTAACATAGTTAGGTTCAGATCCAAGAAGATGAGAGACAAATGAGATTTTCAAATCACATCTGAAATCACCAGCATTGATTACAGAATTATGTTGGAAATTTGACCCAATGTTTTAACACTCCAATGTGCTTCAAGAAATCATCCCCCTAATGACTCAACTGTAAGCAGTGAAATATCCAACCCCTACCATTCTAAGATTCTATGAATTAGGGATCATAAAAAATTTAGTTTACCCTTAAAGGACATATCTAACAACTAGAGCTATGTTGACTCTTTCCACCTCTTTAGTCTAAACAATGTTTAATTAGAATATACAACATGGGGTATCATGTGTGAAATTGATGTGCGTTCCAAATTCTCCATTAATTTGACAGTTGATGATACTCTTGGATGAGATACTTAATCTAACTCCCTTTGATGGTGAGAAGAACAAACAAATCCTGGAGGAGGTAGTTATGCTCTAAATAACTATCCCCTCCCCTCCTTTTTTTTTTAATAATAGGGCTGAAATACCCCTTCAGCAAGTGTTCAGGGCTGTGAAATATGAGTAGGAATGGATGAATGCTTGTGCCATCCAAGGTGAGATGCATCAATTTGGAAGTGTTTGAGATATGGTTTTAGCCTCAGTATTTCCTACCCACTGTCAAGAAACTGTGAAGAGCTAATACCTGGCATAGGAAATCCTCAAGCAGAAACAGGCCACCTGGAAAAAGTGAGGGCCAAATCCAAATTTTACATTGCAGCTTTGTTAAGGGTATGGGTACTCCTCAGAAAGCTCCATGGAAGTGAGAGATTTTGACCCTGATGAGCTGGTGATGCCTCTTCTCTGTGAGGTCCTGATCACAAACGTCCTTGGATGGACACCTTCCTCAGAAGTGCAGCTCAGCCCTGCCATGCAGCATTGGCTTGGTACCAGTGGATTTCTGAGGCCTTTTTTCTATTTTTTATCCTCTGTAATTTATTCTTTCTACTTTGCTGCATATTTTAATCTCAGGCAGCAGGACAGTAGGTGTGGCAGGAGGGATATGGGGATGTGTTATCTGGAGGTGGGATTGCAGCTATAGAGGAGGTGGCGATAGTGTGCTGGGAGATGATTCAGAGGTGGGTGAAGGAGGAGGAGCTGCAGAGCTGAAGAGACCCCAATGGGCTGCCATAGTTTACCTGGGAACTGAGCCTCACCACTCTGCTTATGAAGGGCAGAGCGGACGTCCAAGCACCATTTCTCATAAGTGGATATCATAGAATTGTTTTGGTTGGAAAAGACCTTTAAGATCATCGAGTCCAACCCATAACCTAATATTTCCAAGCCCATCAATAAACCATGTCCCTCAGCATCTCATCTACACGGCTTCTAAATATCTCCAAGAATGGGGACACACATCCAGGGATATGTGAACACTTGTGATGAAGATTTTTACAGTCTCTAGGTCAACTACAAAACACAGAAGAACAGAAGGAGCATTCCTGGAGTAAGTTTTTGGTTTTGCTTCAAATTATCCATGAAAGTACTCAATGGCTCCCATGGCCTACTCTTTTCCAAGCATGGTAGTTTCTACCATGAAAAACTGCCTTCGTTGTTGTTTCCTTCTTTCTTGTTGAAATGCAGAGCAAGCTGCTTCTTACTGCTTCTTTTATTTGGGCAGTTTCCTGCTGTGATGGGAACAAAGGCTTCACCTGGTGCAGTGAAGACATTCAGAAACTGCCACTGGCCCACAGCCTTTTGGCAATAATCATCCTGATAGGCATGCCATAGATAGCTATGTACCTGTGTGCATTTACATAAATCTCCCTGCATTTAAATGTCCAGGAGTTGAGATGGAGATGTACAACAACACCTATTTTCCTCTTTACACTGAAACGGAAGCTGTGGAGTGAAATACCTGCATGTGAGTTTTGAAAGGACTCTCTGAGCTGTAGTTCATTAGAAATTTAAAAAAACTCAAAGCGACGGTTCTGTGAAACGGGCACAAGAGGGCAGATGTGCACCGTTAAAAATCTTCAACGTTTTAAACGGAAATGGTATTTATGAATGAATGAACTGCAGGACATTGTCTGGTAATCGTCCTGTTATGTGCATAAGCGTCCATTTTTGTGTGTTTTAAGAAAAAAATTACTGTATATTTAATTAGAATGAAAACTCCCATTTCTACATAAAATCAAAAGGGTTTAGCAATACAAATTGATTTCACAGCTTGATTTCCAGTGCAGATCAACAGCAGAGATAACTGAGGAATGAAAATGTGTTTCATTAATATTTTTTACTGGATCAGCTGAGATAAGCCGTTCAACTATCATAATTCAACACTTAAAATAGAAACATATTGACATCATATTTTTATGGTCTTAATGATGTCCTAATACTTATCAATATATGTGTGCTTCTTAAACAGTGATACTTAGAAACATGTGGTAGTGCCTATGGTAGTGTCTTATGAATTTGTAGAGTTAAATGTACCTACAAAATGCTGTATAAGAAGAAAGCCAGTGCCAGAGGCACTATCAAGGAAAAGCTGCAGTAAGAGGAGCTACAGCCACAGAGATTTTGTCATTAAGATGAATCATTCTGCTATAGGGACAACTACTCATGCAGTGACAGGGTTTTCCTCCCCAAACCTCTTCTTGCTGTGATATGCACTGCATCTTCATTACCTGATCTGTTCCATGGTTCATCCAAAGCAAATGATTTTTTTAAATATTTTTTTTTAGTTAAGAGTGCTAGTGATAAAAGCAGTATTTTTATGTCATATGATTAAATTAAAAATGAACTTTTATTGCTGACTGGACTTGGACTTAGCATAGAACTTTGTTGCTCAAACATCAACTTCAAACTTGTCTCCTAGTTTGAAACATCTGAAATGTTTCCATATGCAGTACACAGAGATAAAACTTAGCAAGAAGAGGAGTATTTAATGAGAACTTCACCGTATCTCAGTTGAAATTAATGTCATTAATATAAAACAATATGCTATTTACACATACAGGGTGAATCTGCAGCTCAAATGTTCATTTGGGAGGATTTATTCTTTTATGAAAGAAAAAGGCATTCAAGACTGTTTAAAATTTCACTGGTTTATTGTTATAACATTGTTATGCCAGCAGATGATTAAAACTTGCTTTCAAGCAGCGAGAGCTCCGCTCAGCTGGAGACAATGTAGAGGTGAGTAGATGATGTTTCCCTGATGCCTTTCATATTTCCAAGCACATTTCTCAGCCTGGATTGTTGCAGGCCAGAAATGATGAAATCCACCTTGATTACATGTGCCTGAGTCCTCTCTTGACTGTTCATTACTTTTGGATATGTTAGTCTTGGAGATCCAATTGATGTGCTCCAAACTAGAGTTGGATAACATGGCAGTGTAAAAATGTTGATCATCAGAGAATTTGAGATGCAAGGGAATCCAAACTCAGTCCAATGTGGAGGCCTAGATTTGTCTGTGTGGTTTCACCTCTCTTAGTAGAAATGGAGGCTGGCTCCATCCCTTGGGAATGGGCCTCTGGAAAGCTGTGCATTGAAGGCCACCTTCTTCTACTTTTCTGTGTGGCATGTCTATTTGAGAGTGTGATAAAGTGGTTGCTAAATGGTTAGTTGCCATGATCGCTGTTTTCCAAGCTTCAGGTGTTGATGTTGCAGTTACTTTTAAGGAATCTCCATGGTCTTGAGTTTTCAGTTGCTTGTGGTTCATTAAATTCCATACTTATGTCCCTAGTTCCTTAGCCTGAATATCACTGGGATGCATTTTTAAACATCTTTCTATGCATTCTCTTTTCCAGTCATAATAACTATCAATTTCTACATATTTTTTTCTTGTAATATTTCCAAAGCTCCTTTCAGCTTATATTTTTGTTATTTTTCTTTTTCTCTACAGACAACAATTGACCTAATTAATTCTGACTACAGAGTTTCTGGATTCCTCCATGGTGTTTTGTGAATGTAATAAAGAACAGAGCAGAAAATATGAGAGGTTAAGTTTAATTCCAGATGTTTATAGCTAGATCATTGCCAAGATGTTACAGGGACACTTTGATTAAAATAAAAAAAAAAAACATTACTGAAAGCAAGAAGACAGGGTATTAAAATAAAGCTATTTAGCATGTCATAATCTTTTAAATGCTAGTTACCTGCTGTGTAAGCCTGGGCTAAACATGGTTTCTTTGCAATGTGATCCAGTCCCACAGGAAAGGTGCTAACATTTCAAAAGTAGTTTTAAACTTTGTATATTTTTTGCACAATAAGATCAAGACCATTTCCAACTACTTTGATGAAAATTTATGATCTGTGGAGAGGAAATGTCTGTCGTTGAAACAATTCCCCTGCTCTATCGTTCAACCCGAGTTTGTTTTCTTTCTTGTATTTTAGTTGATATTTGTTAATCTGCACTTGACACGACTTCTAGCTTCAGCCAATCTGTTCTTGTAGGTTGATCATCTCAGCCCTGGCGTATTGTACAAGTTGTTTCTGACCTCTGTTCTCTGAAAACAAGGAAAACGGTATTTCCCAAGTTTTAGTGGAAGATTTGTGTTAAACTCCCCTGTATTTACCAAGTGTTTGTAAAGTACCAAATTATGTTCTGCTAATGACTGTTTAATGCTGAAGTTTGGCATATGTCACAGGTGGACATTAGCTAATGAACACAAGCTGCTCTAAATGTAATAACAGTTTGTCCTCTCAAGAAAAAAAAAAACCCAAACACAGAAATTCTTGGTGAAGCCGTTAAACCAGACAGTTTTACAGACATGCTGTCATTCTTCAAATTAAGAATATTTCTGCACTGCCTGTCCATGCTGCAGGAGCTATGAATAGTGACTGAGAAAAGGACCACTTTCTGTGGCTGATTAGCTCAAAGGTCCTGATGTGATGTTGTAGAGCAATCCTCTGCCATGCATAAAATCAAATAATTTAAATAACGCACATGCTCTTAACCTACATTGTAGAACAGGAGGAGTACTATTCCACGTGTCTTGGCCCAGTTTCTGTTTGCATCATTATTTTCCCATTTCATAATTCTAATTATTTTCCATGTTCATAATTTATTTGTTTCAGTGGAGAAGATCCTGATTTTGTTGGTACAAAATTTTGGTATACTAGGTAGGATCCAGGCTACTAAACTGCCCACATTTTCCTAGTACAGAGTTGGGCTACTGAGCTCTCTGTTACACCAGAACAGCTGCTGCAAGCTGCTGGCTTGTTGGTACATTTTGTTTCCTGACTATTTCTTCTGGTTTTATATCTGTGCTTTCAAAAGCTCTTTCTGAGAAAGCAGACAGGTGATCTACTCAGTCAGCTTCAGCTTTAAACTCAGAGAAGTGACAGGCAGAAGAAAGGACAGAAAACAGGACAATAGAACATGTATCTGTCTTACACAGTTGAAAAGTTCTTGTGATATTTTTTCTTGTTCTTTTTTTTTTTTTTTTTTTTGGTAGATCTTTAAACATCACCTGTCAAATAGTTTAGATAAGTTCATTCTGTAACCCTTGTTGACTCTGTGCATCAGAATTCAATTAGGATGTGACAGATGTTTAGAAGTTGCACTGTAAAGACCACCTCTTGCTACCCTGGCTGAAAACATTCTCCCTGCCAAACAACTATCAGAGGTGGTAAATAATTTTCAGGCTTAGAACTGAAAAGAGTATTATGACCTTGTAGACGTCTCTTCAAATTCTTGATTCCAAATATTCAGTGCTTCATTTTGCTCATGGAGTGAATTTGTTGTGAAATGAATCATATATTTACATCTCTACATTCTGACTGAAATCTTACTAGCAGCACTATTCATCAGATGTTAAATACAGTATCTAAAATGGCATAAAAAGGTAATCTGTTGTATAAATTGAGGTTCATGAATGCTTAATTTCCGTCCTACCTGTAACAAAAGTGATCAGTATTGTCCAAAATGAAAGTAGTGCCAAAAAGTAAAAGACAATGTCAAAATATGTTTGGATACTTAAGATCAGGAGTGTCGTCTTATACCTTAAAAGTGCTTTATGACAGCTCTTCCTTGGAAGAAATACTGAGAAGCACAATTAATACCTTGTTGGTGGCTGAGTAGCTTTTCTTGGCAGCATGTCATGGATGCAAAACAAATTCCTCAGTGACTAATGTCTTTTAACTCTCTTAAAATTATTTGTTGGAAGAATATAAAGGTGTGAAACATTGACCGTTTCACATTTCTTAGGTTCTTATTCCTATCAGTTTGTATACAACATCAGGCTAGTTTCTTACTTTTGCATAAACTAGTGGAGAATGGTTCTCAATGTTTTTACTTCTAAACTATCTTTTAGTAAAGATGATGCTTTAGTTGCCATTTAGAAGCTCTCACTTCACCTTTTTTGAAGTATATTCTGATATATATGTGTGTGCATATAGACCTACCTCTCACCATTATAACAGATAAACAAGAAGTTAATTGGGACACTACTATTTTGAATTTTGGTTGTGTAAGACAAAGTGTAAAGAAGAGGTAAGTGCAGCTCTGTGGGTTGTTTTACCTGATGTAGTCTATGTCAGTAAGAAAAGGAGCCAGCCCTGCCTGACCAGCTGTTTGTTGTACACTAGCAGAAGTGTCTACACAGACATGTGGTGAACCAAATCTGTTGACTAAGCACTGCTACAGCTAACCCACAAAGTAAGTTAACCTAGATCAATCATCACAGGTCCTGGCATGGCTGATAAATGCAAGTTGCTACTCAGTAGTAGAGATCAGCCAGGAAAGAGCAAAAAACCTGTCAGAGCTTATTTGTAGAAGACGAATTTCTGGACAGAGAGACTCTTTCAGTGACATTCTAGCATTGTTTTTGCTGCTGTTTCCTTTAGATTTGTGTAGTTTTTTTTTTTGCTAAAAGGTTTTTCTTTCCCGTTTCTTATGGTACTTACAATAAACTGTATTGAAATTTCAGTCTTAGAATCATAGAATGGTAGGGGTTGGACGGGACCTCTGGACACCATCTAGTACAACCTTCCTGCTAAAGCAAGTCCACCTCAATCACATCACACAGAAATGTGTCCAGGTGAGTCTTGAGAACCTCCAGAGAAGGAAATGATGCAGCCTTCCTGGGCAGCTTGGTAAGGAACTGTAAGAGAAACAGAAATAGTAAAATCTAGACATCCTACCTTGCTAATACCAGTTTAATTTCATGAGATGTAGACATACAGGAAGATCCGATGTAGTGTGGTGTTTCACTGGAGATGATCATGTTGCTGTCACGGTACATTTGTCTAATGTCGATGAAATTTGAGCAAAAGCATAGCTGATGATTCACATAGTCCAACGTCAGTAAGAATTTTAAAGTCAAATTTTGTGTGAAAGCAGAAACAAAACCATTAGAATTTCAATTCTTCTGACAGTGTTTTGAGCTTATTCCTACTCGATAAGCTGAGCAGCCTGCTGCTTGGAGGAAGTTTGCTAAGATTGTTAAGCTAAATATGAGATATTTTGCTATGCAGCTTGGCTAAATGTATTGGAAGTATGTTAAGATAGCTGTCCTTGATCCTACCAGCTGTGATGCCATGATGTGCAAAGTAAAACCTCATTAAGGAGCTAGGTGAGAGCTTCAGTGTTTTGCTATGCTGAACTCTGTGCTACCTTAGCTGACAGTACTGAATTAGCTACATCAAGGCTAATTTGGACATGTTTACCTGAACCATGGGGACTCCAGCAGACATGCCCGTTGTGTACTTCCAGCAAATATGAGAGAAACTATAATGCAAAGTACTCATTAAAAGATAAACAACAATTCAGGTTCTGGTGCCAGCAACATTTAATGGGATTCATGGGTGTTAGGGAAAGCATTGCAATTTGAAGTGACTGTGCTAGGAAAAATAGAGGCTGTGTGTGGGAAATTGTGCTTGACTATTTTGCTTGATTATATCCAATGGGAAAAATGGAATCAAACATCTAATAAGCCCTCAAATCAGGATAGTCTGTGGCTTGATTTCACTTGAACTATACTGTTGCCAAATACTTCAGAGTGACCTTCAGACAGTATAGAACTCCCTGAGGAACATTAGTTTCTGTCCTTGATTTACTGTGTAAAAGTAATGCATGCTTAGGTGAGGAAGACTGAAAGTGTTTTGTTTTGTGGAAAAAAACACCCATTTTTCTTGCTTTTTAAAAGAGAGAAACTTCCTGGGCTACCTGAAATGTCACCTGCCCTTTCACCTGTCAGTCTTCAGCTATATCTTGAGCAACTTGTCAGGTTGTTACAGGCAACAGATGGGTATTTTTATTAAGATCTGTCATTATTTATCTGTCTATTCTGCATGTGTCGCCTTGCAGCAGCAAAATGTTCTATACCAACAATATCTGCTTCTTTGTTTTAATAATCCCTGTAATATTAGTGGCGTAACAGTAGAGTTATCTTTAAAACAAAATAATTTATCATTTTATGTTACTGTTTTTTGCTTTCAAGGTCTGTATTTAGAAAGAAGCATGTAAACCTCCTCTGCTTGGGCTAACAGATGAGAACAAAAGAAAATTACAAATATTGGTTTGCATGTGTCCTGATGTCCTGTGCAGACTCAAAAATATGGCAAGTTATAGAACCAGGTCTGATTAGAGGTGTTGGCAAACAGGTAGGGAGTTTTCTCTCTGATGACTATTCTTTTTTTCCTTGTTCCTAACCTGTGGGCATAAACTCATTAAAAATAATAGTCATTACCTTCAATATTTTCCTCTGCAGGAATCTAAATATATTTTCTTCATCAAAGAAATGATCATGAATGAGAGTGACTACTTTATAAAATAAGACATTCTAAAAGGAAAGGAAACTGTGATTGAATGCATAAGCTTTCTTCAGGCAAGCCCAATTAGCAAGAAAGGAGCTTTGACTTTATGGGAAAACTATGATGGTAAGTCTATTAGAATGAAAAAAGACAAACTATTTTCAGTCTTTATGCCTTTAAAAAGCTTATGGCCATTTGCATTTTTTTTTTTTTACTATTGAGTTTCTAATCTATTCATCAAGAGACAGACACTTTACACATTAAATTATGCTTTTGTGTGTGTGTATTCAATAGGTCTTTTCAGTCCTGTAAATCCACTATTAGTCCTATTACAGTGTTTGCTTATGTCTTTTCTGTGTCAGGAAGCTTCTTTCTATTCAAGTCTGCATGAAGTAACAACATTTCCTAATTTCATACAGTCATAGTATACCGGAGCAACCCACTGAGCAGTTGTTCAACTGGTGAATTAGCTGTATGAATTCAGTTCTTCACCCATTGTACATGCTCTGGTGCTCAGTGTGGGAGAAGTCCCAACTTTCCCATCACAGCAACCCTTTTAGGTGCCCTCTTCTCTCTTCTGCTAGACAAACAACACATACCTAAATGTCTTTGGTCATGAGGAAGGGTGCCTGTCTTAATTTTAAACCTGACATACCCATTGTGGTGGTGTAATTCAGGTCTTGTCTATCACACATCCTGTGGTCTAGGATACAGGAGGGTAAGACTTTAAAAAGTATTGAGGAGTTTTTCCTCTCCCCTCTCTTCCATCATCTCAACAAGTAAGTCCCATGTACTCATGAATAGTGTATGTATGATTTTTTTTTTTCCCAGTTATGCTATGGCCACAAAAGCTTGTAAATACATACATTGAAGGAATTTGAAAACTCACATTACATACACAAAGACCCTTGAGAGAGAGACTGAGTGAGATTCTCTGAGACAGACTGCAATTTAACAGAAACACCAGGACTCCATAATAGATTTTATGTCTGAAATGTGAAGTTCTAACTTATTGTGCATCCCCAGAAGGACCATATAACATCATTAAAACTGGGTAGATAGTGAGAAATTGTTTGTAAACATGACTTAATTGGATGTACACTGCTGAGTCATTCTTTTATTTCAAAGATTTAGTGAGAGGCAGGCAGCTAAAAAGAGACTTGAAGCCTCACATGATTTTGTAAGGTAGGCTTTTTGAAACAGAGAAAAAAAGAATTAATAGTCTATGGCTTTGCAAACTCAAGATATGTTATCTTAATTCCTCCAGTTCATCATTCTGATATTCATTTAATATAATGGAGTCTGGACAAAGTTAGCATCCCTTGTCCCACTATCACTAGCAGCATTTTGTGTTGTATCGGGTGAAGTTTGTTCAACATTACTGCTGGCCTTGGAGATCAGGCAGCAGCTGGCTATTCCAACAGCTATTAGTAGCAGAGTTAAAGTTTACAGACCCCTTTAAAAGCACAGCCTTAGATCCTATGCACTTTGGAAGTCTGACATGAGAAATAGTATACGAATGAAAAGAATCTGTAACCCCTCTTGCAGCAGAATGCACCTTTTGAATGCAGCAGGGGGAAAACTCTGGCCTGAATTTCAGTTTTGTGAAGTCAAAATAATTTTCAATAGCTCTAAAAGGGCAGCACGCTTTAGTAAGATATTTTAACTACTATAATGACAACACACTTTTAGAGATAGTGTAGGTGATAGAGTCTGTAGGGTAAACAAGAGTAGGAAATACCATAACAATCTGAGATTTGATGCTGCAACTCGCTCCAGGGAAAGAGAATTTAATTAAGTTCCAAGAGCTTCATAACCAAGCACAATCTAAGGCAGAGAGCAGCTCTGTCACTGTTTTCTTTTTTCTGCTAGCCAGTATTTTTGACTTCTGGCTAAAACATTAATATTCCAGGAACAAGAGGAGGAAGACTTTTCTGGACAGATGTTTCCATAGCTTTTAGTTCATTGCATCTTCTTTTGATAGTAAATTCGAATGGATTTTGAAGGGAAGATAATTGACATAGTAGTTTAAACATGATAATATATTAATATTGAATTTATTTTCAGACAATTGGATAATTTAAGCAATACTGTATGATGGTCAGGTATCAGGTTTCACAATGTACTGGAAATACAAAAGGATCAGCAGCATTGTAATGAATCATAGAATGGTAGGGGTTGGAAGGAATCTTTGGAGATCATCTAGTGCAATAGCCCTGCAGAAGCAGGTCCATGTAGATCAGGTTGCATAGGAACGTGTCCAGGTGGGTTTTGAAGACCTCCAAGGAAGGAGACTCCACACCGTCCCTGGGCAGCCTGTGCCAGGGCTCCTTCACCCTCACAGTAAAATAGTTTTTTCTTATGATTAAATGGAACCTTTTGTGTCCCAGCTTCATCCCATTACCCCTTGTCCTGTCACTAGATACAACAGACAAAAGGGATGTCCCAGTCTCCTGACATCCCTCATTTATGTACTTGTAAATATTAATGAGATTCTCCCCTCCTCCAGACTAAACAGCCCCTGGTCCCACAGCCTTTCCTCATAAGGAAGATGTTCCAGTCCCCTGATCACCTTGGTGGCCCTGTGCTGGCATCTCTCCAGAAGTATTCTTTCCCTTTTCAGCTGGGGAGCCCAGAACTCACACAGTATTCCAGATGAGGCCTCACCAGGGCAGAGTAGAGGGGGAGCAGAACCTCCCTTGACCTGCTGCCCACGCTCTTCTTGATGCATCCCAGGATGCCATTGGCCTTCTTGGCCACGAGGGCACNCTCTGTCCCCTCATCCAGGTTGTTGATGAAGATGTTGAACGAGACTGGCCCCACAACCAATCCCTGTGGAACTCCACTAGCTACAGGCCTCCAACTCAATTCTATGCCATTGATTACCACCCTCTGGGCTCTGTCATTCAGCCAGCTCTCAACCCATCTCACCATCCACTCATCCAAGCCACGCTGCCTCAGCTTTCTGATAAACATGTTAAAGTTATTGTTTCAGCTACTGAAAAGTAAAATCACACTAAGGATGTTACCTTAATGTTACGTCTATCTGACTCTGGTGTTCTGGTTGATCAGTGTGCACTAATAAGCAATGATCTGTTTTATATTGTCACTCTGATCCATCAGGCAGTGGAGAAGCAAAGTTTTGTTTGTTTTTTTTTTTTTTCTCACAGGACTAGAATATAGTGGAAATAGCTGAGTGTACATAATGAAGTGTATCAGTAATATTACTATTACAATTCTCTTTCTCATTCTTTTGGCAGCTAGGTTTAGGCTATGGTTACAGCAGGGTGACATTTTGTTATGACAAAGCCATTGGAAGCAGAATGTGAGGTGGGTGCTGTAATTGCTAGGATGAGCTGCAGAAAATCAAGTTCAACTCTGATATCAGTGTTACTGATTTTAATGATAATGTTAATTATATTCACCTGACAAGTATTTTAAACAAGTAAAGTGGCCTTTGGTTCCATTTAGTAATATCCATCACTTTAATAATAACACTTATCAGTGGGCCAAAGCCAATCGTTTGAGGTTTGACAAGACCAAGTGCTGGATCCTGCACTTGGGCCACAACAACTCCAGGCAAGAGTACAGGCTTTGTGCAGAGTGGCTGGAAAGCTGTCTGTCAGAAAAGGTCAACAGATACCTGAACATGACCCAGCATTGTGCCCAGGTGACTGAGAAGGCCAATGGCATCCTGGCTTGTAACAGAAATAGTGTGACCAGTAGGACCAGGGAAACAATTGTCCTCCTGTACTCAGCACTGATGAGGCTGCACCTCGAGTACTGTGTACAGTGTTGAGCCTCTCACTACAATAAACACAATGAGGTGCTGGAGCAGTCCAGAGACAGGACAACAAAGCTGGTAAAGGGTCTGGAGCATGAAGTCTGTGAAGAACAGCTGAGAAAGCTTTCAGAAAGCAGCTGAGAAAGTGCCAGCTTTCTTTCTGGAGAAATGGAAGCTGAGGGGAGACATGACCACTCTCTACAACTGCCGGAAAGAAGGTTGTAGTGAGGTGGGAGTGAGTTTCTTCTCCCAAGTAACAAATGATAGGATGAGAGGAAATGGCCTCAGGTTATACCAAGGGAGGCTTAGATTAGGTATTAAGAATAATTTTCTCCACCAAAAGGGTTGTTAAACACTGGCACAGGCTGCCCAGGGGGATGGTGGAGTCACCAACCCTGCAGGTATTTAAAAGATGTGTAGATGTGGCACTTAGGGACATGGTTTAGTGGTGGACTTGGTATTGTAAGGTTTATGTTTGGACTCAATGGTCTTAAAGGTCTCTTCCAACCAAAATTATTCTGTGTTTCACCTCCATAAATTGCTGCAAAAGTAGCATAGCTAAGTTGAACATAGAGCTCTGGTCTCTGCCACTTCCCAGAAGGAGAGAAAGTTTACTTTACTTTAGGACTTGATTCAAGTGCTCACACAGAACTCACATTCCCTGGGGTTTCCTACCTGACCTCCAGCTGGCACTGCAGTGAGGCATGAGTCATAGATCCTTTGTCTTATCTATAGACCTAAATAAATAAACTCTGCTTTAGGAACCAGCAATACCAGCTCATCTGAGTTGATCACCGTAAATCTCTCTTTATAGCGACTGCAAACAGCGAAGCTGTGGAGTGAGATTTGTCTGACCTATTTTAAATGTCTACCTTAGGATGAGAAGAATTGCACCCTGGAGTCTACTGACCATTAACTCATTCTCCATTGACTGAAGAAGACTGGGAAGACTGACTCTGGAGATGTGTGATTAATCATATGAATTTTGTTGCGTGTGACTGAGCACTGACAGTTTGGGGCAGCTGATCTATCACCTTGTTATTGGTTTCGTGAGATGCCACTTAGCATTACATTTGAATTTAACTGCAAATCACTTCTGCATCCAAGCTGATGTGCAAGGAGGAGACTTGCCATAAGATTCTCAAGGTACAGCATATTCAGCTGCTCTACAGGAAATTTTCATTCCTTTTTGGCCACTGTAGAACCAGATAAATCTTCAAGTGTGAAATTCAGAATCAAGGTAGTTCTCCTGCATAAAGTTGGCAAGAACTTATTATCAGTTCAGCTGCTGTTTTCAGTCAGAATTTATGCATCTGTGCCACTGATTAATATGGCTGCTGACTTAACCAATATTAACAGACCTTGCTGAAGACATATTATTACATTAGAAGTGATTAAACATATATTCCAAGAAGCAATGATTCTCAGAACTATATTTGCTATTGAAATGTTGACAACATTGATAACAGAATTTTAATATCCTGCTTGATAATTAAACTACTGTCTGGCTAAGATTTCCTCTGAGTCTACTCTATGGGAACCAGATATGACTTTGGAGTTACTGAAGAGAATTATATTCATGTACTAGTCAATGAAAGATTGCCACTAGTCCTTTTGTCCTGATAATGTTTCACAAAGATGAGCCTTAAGTTACAAAGAGCAACTGAGGTAAAAAATTTTATTTCTCTAGTCTTTGAATCTTTTAACTTGTTTTCATTTTCATGCTAACATGCTTTAGGGTACTCTGTGCTGTCAGATTTTCATTTGACGTGGGGGAGTGATTAAGCTGAAGAAAAGAAGGAAGCTTTATAAATGAAAACAACATCAAAGAATGATGAGCTCCTTGCAGATGTCAGTATTCTGTGGCACATTTTATGTGAATTATTGGTGTTGAATCTCTGCTGGAGTGCAGAGAAGAATGGGACCTGCTTCAGTTCACTACTCAGTTCTTATTTCCCTTAAAATAAATGAAACAAAAGACAGCTTATTAAATAGGAGGTGTTATTTGAAGACTGTGGGGAGAGAGGAGCCCAGGGCAGAGCAGGTTTGCTGTCAGGACTTGTTTATGTGAGGGACTCGGGCTGGAACAGTTAGTACCTGAAGGATTGTTCTCCCTGTGGGGAACATATGTTGGGGCAGGGTGTGAGGAGCTGCCCCCATGGCAGGCCCTATCCTGTAGCAGTTCATAACAAACTGTAGCCCATGGGAAGGACCCACATTGGAGAAGTTCATGAGGGACCCCACACTGTAGCAGTGGGAAGTGTGAGGAGTCCTCCCCCTGAGAAGCAGCAGTGGCAAAGTCCATCTGTAATGAACTGCCTGCAACCCCCAGCCCCTGCACTGCTGAGGGGGAAGAAAGGAGAGTTCTGGGAAGAGGGAGGGGTCTGACGAGGTGTTTTAAGATTCAGTTTTATTTCTTATCTCCCTGTTCTGATAGTTCAATAATGAATTAAACCTTTTTCTCCCCAAGTTGTCTGATTTGCCCGTGATACTAATTGCTGAGTGATCTCCCTGTCCTTATCTCGATACACAAACCTATCGTTATATTTTTCTCTCCCCTGTCCATTTTAGGAGGGACGGTGATATTATGACTCAGTGGGCACCTGGCACCCAGACAGGGCTAAACCATCACAGCTAGCCAGAGTATCTTGGATGAACATTTCCCTTGCCTGCCACACCACAGGACAGCCCTTCTTTTGGCAGCAGTTATATAAAACTTGTAAACCATACTATCTCAAGTCCTATCCAGAATCATTTCAAAGCACAATTAACAAGGTATTGAATAACTGTCTCTAACAGACAGAACTTTATTGGAGAAGGAAGAAAAGGAAAAAAAAAACCCAGCTATAAGTATGAGAATCTGAATGGCTAACGACACCTAGGATTACCAGAGTCTTTGCCCTTTCCCTCACTATACTGGACACCTGTACTCTTTGGTGTGCTCATTGCTAACTGGGCTCACCCTTAATTGTGCCACCTAATGCTCTTCCTCACCAGCCTCTCCTGCCTGATTGCACTGGTAGTTGCTTGTGGAGCAATGCACATAGCCAGCCCCATGGTTTGTCAGCAAAGTCAGAAAGGAACAACTGTCTGAATCTTTCTCTTCCCATTTTTCTCTCCTATCTACATACCCTCTTGCCCCAGGGTTACTCATCTGAAGGTCAAGGTGCACCTTCCACTCCACAAGAACAGACTAATCACTGGTTAGGTGGATAATCTTAACTTTATTGTAGCTACTATGTATATATGTGTTTATATAAATCAGAGCCAGCAAAATCTGTCAGCATAGCTCTTCCGCCACTAGACAAGAGAAAAAAAGTCGTTTTCTGACTATCCAGTGAAACTTGCACAGGATTTGAATGTTCTTTCTCAAACATCAGTCCATACCCAGAAATGAGATTAGATACTTAAGTCCCATTGATTTCCAATTGTTTCCTGTGCAAGCTTAACTCCCAGACAGAAATTAGATTCCCAAATACCTTAATGAATGCGGATCTTATATCCTAGTTTTATGAGACCAAGTTAGGAGAACAGAAAAGGAGAAAAAATAATATCCTAAGATTATTTTTTAGTAACATGAATGTGTTTCCTTAATTGATTTCCAGGTTATTTTGATTTTTTTTGAGGCATTTTAGTATCTACATGTGGAAAATGTAAATCTAAGTGGCTAATGTGAATTGTATTATTCCAGTCATGCCTGGGAAGGGCAGTATATAAAAAACTGTGCCTATCATAGTTTAAATCTTAATATCACGTTTCTAGAGATTTATGAGTGTCCAGTTTTAATCTTGAAATTGAAGTTCTAATGTTCTGTATGTAGATCTTATGGGTGATTTATAAAGTTATGTATTTTTAGTGCATTGTCAGGCTGGGTCTTTGTAGGATAGTTTGGCCATTATTGCTCAGAGTGACGTTGCATAGTTATACAAATTTGCATTCAGAAGGACAAAGTCCATTCTTTTTTTGTCCTTTGATAATAGCATACTTAACAGGTGTGTTGTAGGCTATTAATTCTTGGACAAAAAAGTGCCTTATAGCTTTATCTAGTAGTTTTTATGTGTGGCTAAAAAGGAATGGGTAAAATTTGAAAGTGAAAGGGATAAGGGAGAATGATCATAATTATGCAAATACAACTTTTCAGTGAAAGGAGGAGTTTTTGCTCTCTAGTGGAGTCTGGCAAGAATTTATGTAGCAGAGGGTTGGAAGATTGTGTAGATAAATTATAATGATCTCCACACTTCAGTATTTAAATTTGCAGCTCATTCATTTTAACAAGATTCTTAGGATAGAGGACTCTTTTCAAACCTTTGTTTAGAGTTCAGAAAGTTGAATATCTGAGCCAAGGTGCCCCACTGAGCTACAGAAAGGCCAGTTTTCTGTGGCTGACAGCACACAGAAAACAGTATGGCTATCACCACATCCATCTGCTTTTGATGCCTCAGTTCTATTAACTTTGTATTATTTATAGCTTCATAGAGCAGGTTTGCTTCATCATCAGTCTGAAGGGAGGTCTGAACTCTTGCCTCTTAGTCTAGAACAAAAGCAATTAAAGTGCTCTGTCATGATATCTTGCTCTGGGGTTAGTGTGTAAGTATATTTGCTATATGTATGTAAAACTATCGATGTGCACATTGATAATTTTATGTATCACAGTCTTGCTTGAATAGGCCATGTGTTATGATGTAGAGAGTCTGGAAGGTCTTTTTGTTTAATATGTCATCATAAAATGAAAAATTATTATTTTCAATGGCAGTCGATTTTAGTTTTTAAGCTGTTGATGTTTATGAATGTATGTTGTTGCAAAAAATCCATTCACACAAGGATGCATCCGGTGTTTTGAGGGAAACTAAAAGAAATGGTATATCTAGGGAATAGTGAATTCAGTTTAAAGAGCTCAGTGTACAAGATCCTCCCAGTGGACTTTATTAACTATTTTGACAGGATTCAAAGTCAGGATTAACACTTCCACTTTGTTGCCAAAAGAATGCAGAGGATCAGATTCCTTGGGCTGCTCTGGCAGCTTTGCGCTGTGTCAGCAACACAAAGCAATAATAAAGCTGGTTTAACTGGCCTGTTATACCTGGTTTACAGCTGCTTCACATCACTGGAGTGGTACAATGTAGCTGGCATCCACCGTTAGTCTGACTCTACATGCTTAGTAGTCTGCTGATTGTGTTGCTAGTGACAAGATGGTGGTGAATTACCCCAATGTCAACTGCATGAGTGATATCTGGTAATGTTATAGTTGGACTGCTGGCAAGAAGTTGCTACATTTTATTCACTAACGAGTACATTGGCTAAGCACCCTTTCTGGATGGCTGTTTCTCGTTTGTTACCCTTTGAAGCAAAGAAAGGTATCAAAAGGCAGAGAAAAACTTTTTGAGTGCTAGAGCTGAACTGACTTGCAGTGAAACTTAAAGTCACTTTTTTTCCCTTAATGTTTCTTTTATCCTGTGCAGTGTTTCTCTGCTTCACAGACTCTTTTCTAAGAATCCCTTTGGACCAAGTTTCTCATGAGATAGAGCATTTTTCAGTAAAAGTGGAAAGCCTCTGTCTCTAATGCTCCTGCTTTCTTTTTATGGCTCCTCTAGTCTGAAATGGCTGCCACAGCATCGCTGTGCACATCACCCCTTACCAAAGTGCTGTTTTGTTCTTTCGTGGCATTTCCTTGACTTGAAATCACAGGCATGGCAAAGCTGTGTGTGACTTAGGGCCAAACCCCTGGGTTCCACTCGTGACAAGGAGAAGTTGTCTTGTTTGCTGTGCTTGTTGCTTGTTTGTTTTGTGAATATTTTCTAGAAATATTTGCTTCCTCATATAAAACTATGTGTTCTGTGTTTATAAATTCTTGTGCAGTAAGCATGTCCTCTTTAGAGACAGGTTTGTAGGCAAAATCTTTTAAGTTCATGAAGCTAGAACTTCTCTCGGGCCTTTGTTAAATTGCTGCTTTGTGAGCTGAGGAGACAGTGTTAAATAGTGGCTTCAATAGGCTTACTCTGGGTGGAAGATGCTAATGGTTGGAGGCTGTGCCCCAGGCTGGAGGCTGGTAACATATCCTTTGAAAAACTTTTGCAGCAATCTACAATCCCAGACATGCTTTTGTTTGTTTAAAGATTGGGTGAAATGCAACGTACTTGATACCTGCAAATGTTGTCAACCTTCAGCTATTTGCATATTCACTAATAAGGCACCTAAAAACTCACTTTGGCTTTAAGAAATCATCTTTTGTCTGAGCAGTGACCTCTTCAAGTAGATAGAATTAAAGCAGAGAGGGAAGGCACTGGAAAGCTACCCGAGACCTTGTTTCTCTTCCTCTGAAGCTCCCATTCATCAGAGCACACAGCATCTTGCTGCCCTCCACACTCAGCTGGGGTAACTGGGAAATGTCAGTGTTTAAAATTGCCTTTTTTGCACCTCCAGCTTCTCAAGAAACAGCCCTTCTTTTTGAGCAAAGAGCTCTCCACAGCAAATACTGAATGAGCACATTTGTCACAGCGAGCCATTTGTCAGCTCCAATTGGGATTACGGTATAATGCTCTTCCTGCTGGTACACAATATGGCTCAGGCTGCCACATATTCCAGTTCCCATAGTGATTGCTGGGCTCCTGATGACTGTTTAGTCTCCTGGTTCGCGCTTCAGAGCTATTGGTGCAGCAAGCCTTGGATATTTTAAAGAGTCTTTTCTACTTTCATTTTTTTAACTGTCATAGCAGACCAAAAAGTAGGCACAAGGTTTATAAGCACCTGCATCAATGTTTTCTCTGTTGAGAAAAAAATAATTAGCCATGAAACCAAATTTTAGAGCAGAATAGATGAACCAAGTATCTTATTTGTTCTCTAGAGGTGGCTGCATAATGTTCTTCTCTCTAACACGAGGCAAATGATGCTTGGAACCTCAGCACTGGCAGCCCTTTATATCCCCAAACACATTCAAACAAGAGGAAGGAAAATATGGCAAGCAAAAAGAAAGCAACACAAAACCTGACATAAAAGGATGCTGTTAACAGCATTTTGACAATGGAAACAGGAAAAGTGTTGAATACTGCACAGTCATCTGCATACCTAGACGTAGAAAGTGTGAGTTAGAGTGCTGATGGGCAGCAATGCAGTGCAATAGGTTAATAATTCTGGTACCTTTTTTGTACATGTGCTGTCTGTTAGCTAGGATGTTTGTGTGGGTAAACACATGTGGAAGAAAGAGAGAGAGACAGAATAAAGTGAGGCACCAAATCTCTCATGTTAAAACAAGTTTGCTGACAAGGCAGAGAAATGTGTGAAAAGCCCCACAGCAAACATTGACTATGCTACAGCTTACACCAGAGGACAGCTGGTACACAGATGGCCTGGGATCAGAGGAGTACAAAGCTGCTTTAAGCTACACATGCTTTCCCTTGTGAGTCGGCATGTGTGTGCATCATAGCTGTAAGCAAAGTTTTCTCCTTCCCAGAGGGGTAGGATGAGGTAGGTAGATTGCAAGGAAGGGACTGAAGTGTTGCCTAACAGTTTGGCCCTCTTTTTTATCAGGTTTTGGAATACAGTTATCATTTTGGAAAGTTGGCTTGTGCTATCAGTATTTCAGAAGAGCATTGTTTCCTACAGACCATTTTTGAAGTAGGCTAGAATGTAAATTATTTTCCTTACTATAATTATTTTCCTAAAAATGTTTCGAAAATGCAAAATCAGTATTTTTGATGAATGGTCCTAGCTGAATAAAACTGGCATCAGTTTGATTCTTCAAAGAGTCTCCAAAAAGAAAAGGACCATGCTTATTTTCTTTATCCCTAAGTGTTGCACAAGAGACTTTGTGTTACTGAGATTCTCTGCAGAGACCACTAATCCTTAGAGACTGCAATGTGCAGGAGGAGATTTCTGCATCCTATGTATGTTCCAAGGATGGATAAGGCAAAATATTCAAGTTTTCGTGTCTTAGATTTTCCTGTGGGAAAACAGCTACCTGACACACAGTAAAATTTGTTGGGCTGTGTGTCCTGTTCAGTTCTAATGTTACCTGGAAATGATTGCCCTGTTCTTTGTGCTTTTGTGATACCATCTTTGCATATTTGGTGAATTTATCTCTTTTAATGATTAGAGGCAATGGAGGACAGGAGGATGGACTGTCAGTAGTCAAAAGGATGACTCTGAGCAGGGAACATTGTCTCTATAACAGACTTTCACATCATCAGGCTCATGAGTTTTACAGTGGAATGGTAGTAATAGACAATGATGTGATCCATATTCCTGTCATATAATGCCAAACACTGTTTTTGATTTGACATCATCTGTTGCTTTCTGCTGGCCTATCTATTCCAAGAAATATGGACAGGAAATCCTGTCTCTACATAAAAAAGAAAGAAAGTGTCATTTTCCATGTATTTAAGAAATATGAGAGCAATGGCACTTGCAGTGGATAACTGCTATTTTTATTGAATAATGTTGTATTATTGAACAGCATGTTGGTGACATATCCAAGAAACTCTTAAAAAAAACCCAACCTTCATCTGAAATTCATATTTTGTTCCAAAACAGGTACAGCCGCCACTGTGGAAAATGGATTGTACAGGATCTGTTTCACAGATTTATTATCCAAGCCACAACAGAACAATTTTTCATGTTGTTGTTTATTTCCTAATTTTTTTTCCCCCCAAAGATTTGTGATTTGTGCTTGCTAAGGAAAAATGCCTCTCTCTCTGATCTTAATTCTGTCTGTTTACAGTGATTCAGGCACCAGCCTGGAGAAACAATTATTTCAATGGAAAATTGGTGGAGAATGTGTGTCACTAGTAGAACTGATTCAGTGCATCTCTCTTAATGAAAATAATGGTAATAATGGCATATTTGTGTTCTAGTTTTTAATTTTAAATAATCAAGAATTTTACTCATATCATTCCTAGTGGCCAAAATGTATTGGAGTGACAACTCACTTTAGAAATATCACTGAGTGCACTGGGGTGGATTTTGAAGTGATTTTTATCAACTGCTTTGTGCTTTGGAGCAACATTTTTGATTCACATCTCTAAGGTCCTAAACCACTTGATATTTAGACAAATAAATACATATTTGCATGTATTTTTATGACAGCTCTGTGTTAAATGATGGTAAATATATTTGCTAATGTAGGCAGAAGTCATATTTCATATAGAGTCGTAGTCATACCTGAATAATGTATCTGAGCAATTTATTTTGCATAGTGTGTCTCTACAGTTTTCACAGCAACAATACAACAGGAGTCTCTTGACTGATTAGAGTAGTTGTGTTGACTGAAACATAAAGAAGTGAAAATGGAGTAGCTATACTTCTTACCTTATAAAAAATTTAACCAAAAAGAAAATGATCTGTCAAACTGCAGATTAGGAAGAGACCTACTTATATATTACCAAAATCAAAACAAGCTTCAAGGAAATGACTTGCCGCCTGCAAAAAAATAGTAAATGTAGGTAGTTTATATCTTCATTTTGTGCCTCTAGAATTTTAAAGTAATTGGCAGTTTTTAATTTATGATTCACCTTCCCTTAATGAAAACAGAAGCCTTTCTGTTACTTTTGTTCTCTGCTTCTAAAGCTATAAAATAATCTATGGATATGACATATTAGAAATGTTTCCTAGCATTGATTAATTTAGTCACTTTCTCTCTGCCTGAATTTTGCCAATAAAAATAAAGTTGTGTGAGACCACCTTAAAGTGACATTAGGGAAACTGAAGTGATAAAAATGAATTCCAATAAGTGAATGTTCAGAGTGGAATTTCTCTCATCTGAGTTTAGACATCTATAATAGAGATGTATGTTTATGCTAGTGATCAGTAAAGAGTAATTTCTGGAATGTGTTTCAACTGATATGTTTTAGAATTCTTAGGGTCTTAGATCTTCTGGTGTTATGAATTTCAATCTGAATGTAGTTCCTTGTTGATGTGAAAAAGAGAATGACCTGCAGGTTTGGAAGTGAATGCCAGATGTTTTCATTGAACACTTTTACTTTTGGAGACTGGACTCCCACTCTGTTCTTCATACTTTTTCCTTTCATTCTGAATGCCCATCCTCTTGCATTCTTACATGTTATATTGCCCAAATTATGACTTTTATCTTAAATCCAGCTTGGTAGTAAGAATACTTGTCATGTTTAAGGTAAGGCTGAATATGAAGCTAAAATATCAGGATGGATTGTCCACAGTGGTGTATAGCCTTGTAAAAAATACTGTCATGGAGAAGATGTGCTGTATAACAGATGAAGCACACATGGAATAAAAAGTAAGAAGGTAGAAATAATTCAAAGTCTTAAACAAACTGTCTAGAAAACAGAAAATCAAAATAAATACTTCAGCAAGCATGTGAAAATGAGTAACAAATGTGAGAAAACTGGAGTAATGGACAAAAGCTGGAACACAAATGTTCCACTTAAACATAAAGAAAAACTTCTTTACTGTAAGGCTGAAGGAGCCCTGGCACAGGCTGCCCGGGGAGGGTGTGGAGTCTCTTTCTACAGATGTTTTCAAAACTCACCTGGATGCATTGTTGTGTGACCTGATCTAGGAGGACCTGCTTTAGCAAGGGCATTGGACTACATGATCCTCAGAGGTCCCTTCCAACCCTCACCGTTCTGTGAGTCTGTGAAACTGGGAAAAAAAAAAAAGTGGATTGTTCCATGCCACCTGGCCTTCAAGGCCTGATGATGATTATGAACACATCTAGAGACAGATGTTTACTAGAGACATCACTACTGGCTTAGAGAAAGATGGTGCACGATTCAGTCCCAGTGCCCACTGCTGAGATTGTCCTGGACTTGTCTGTCTCTCTCCTGAGTTTCCTGGACAGTATGGAATGGTTCTTATCTCTGGGTGGAGAAGCTTATTAAACCCTCGCTTCCTACTGTCAAGATGAGCACAGGAGCAAGTAAGATCTTACATGAAAACAACAAGTGGTATGTCCTTCTCTATGACATTTTATAGGAACGTAGAGGAGACTATTGAAAGAAGGTTGTAGTGAGGTAGGGGTCAAACTCTTCTCCCAAGTAACGAGTGATACAAAAGGAGGATATGGCCTCAGGTTGCACCAGGAAAGTTTTAGATTAGATTTTAGGAAAAACTTGAAAAAAGCTTGTTAAACACTGGTGTAGGCTGCCCAGGGAGGTGATGGAGTCATTATCCCTGGAGATATTTGAAAGATGCATAGAGAGTTGTTGAGAGACATGATTTACTGGTGACAGTGTGAGATTAGTGGTTGGACTTGATGATCTTAAAGATTTTTTCTGACCAAAATGATTCTGTGATTCTATGGCCCTAAAAAGTAACATGGCTATATCCATATTTAGTAATCAATAGGGTCAGGTAGATTTTGAAGCATTTGCTTAGGTCCTTGTGTACAGAAATAGTTGCCTCACTCTTTTTAGGATTTCACCTTCAGAATCTTGGCTGGAGTCCCATATACATATGAAAGAACAAACTGAGTGTTCTAAACATGGCAATCAGCCATTACCTGTTGCTGAAAGCCCATGCAGCAAAAGTGATGCCAAAAGCCAATCTGTGAGCTCAGTAGTAGTCATCACAGGCAGCTGCTTGCCAACTTGTTGATTCTAATGTGATCATGAGAAATGCCTCGGTCTGGACATTAAATACTTGTCCAGGCATCCAGGGAGAGGATGTTAAAGGTGTTTTGGGATGAGAAATAGAAATTGGTGTTCTTTGTGCTCCCAGCAAACTTCAACAATCTACAAGGGAACTGACATGGTAACGATTGGGTAACAAATGATAATGAGTCTATCCGGTGTTACTGAGCTGTACAGGCTAACGAAATTAACATTTTCTTTTGACAGAGGTATGTGGCTTCAGAAGACTGTTGAAAAGTATGGCTCTTTGGCATGCAGGCTGAGTTCTGCTGTTTTCACAATCCAGATCTAACACAGTGCTACTAGAAAAACATGAAGTGAGAGGGAACTTGGGTCATTTTGATTTAAATGACCACTGATTAACTAAGACGAAATGGTAGGACAACGTGAACACAAGGTACCCAATTTATTCTTCTTTTCCTTCAACAGAACTTTTTTTCTGACTTTTGCATTTTTTGAAGGATGATTGTTTTTTCTGAGAAGTTTTCTTTGGGAATGAATAACAGAACTTAAATAAATTCTTTCAGAGTAGAGTGATCACAATGATAATGAATGAAAATGACAATTTTTGTCAGAAAGCTATGATTTCTTATAGGATAATGAAAATGTAGTCTTGAATTTACAGGTATAAATGCACCTTTTAACACTTCTGAGTTTAGTTTAATAGGATCTGAAAAACAAATATTTTCCAAGTTTCATTTTTAATGTTATTACAGTCAAGCAAAACCAGCTGATACTGCACTATTTATTGTCTTTAGGATGGTGAAAATGTTTGAAAACTTTTGTTGTGAGATTCCCAAAGATCAAGTACCAAAGAGCAAGAAATCTTACAAGAATTACTAATGAGATGTCAAGCACAGGTATTATAGACTGGATTCACACTCACACACAGAGAAAATTGCACACATGGCTAGAATTAATGCTCACTCATCCCTGGACACACACCGATGTGGGTGATACCTATTTCTAATAAAATTCCTGGTAAGAAGATTTCTGAGATTTACATGCTAAAACTGTGCAAAATACCATATCTCTAGACACCCATATACACATACTTTAGTCTTCAAGCCATTTCTCCTCCAGAATCCACAGCTGTAGCTTGATGACATCTTGAAGAGACATGGTTGCTAAACACTATTTACTCTATCTAGTCTATTCTCATTGTATTGGATTTAATTTCTTTGGGTTTATACTAATTAATTAAGCAGTACTGGAAATGATTCAAAATTGTGCATTTTCTGGATGTTCTATGAATTTGCAAAATTATGAATAGATACTGCATATATTGTAGATAGTAGCTTTTAGATATTTTGTAGCTGCCTAGTAGTACTAACAATTATTGTTATATTATTTCTGGAGGTGTTTACAATATGTTGTTAATTTGCAAGCAGAGTAAGAAATGCAACAGTGTCAGCTACAGCCCTTGAAAAATCTCTTGTGCTCAGGATATTGCTAACAAGCTACAAACTGGCTGATAGGAGAGAAAAAAGCATGTTTGATATTTGGTGTGAGAGAGAGAATACAAAGCTAACAGGAAATTTATTGGCTTCTGTTCACATAGGTTTATACTTTGGCATTTCTGAATGCGTTTGGGATTTAAACAAATCTCCACACATGAAGTAAAATTCCACTGGATCCATAGAGCTGTTTTTTTCAAATGTGCTTTCAGGTCCTTGAAGCTTTGATCTGCATTCATGTGAAATTTGAGCCAGCTTTGACATATGGTTTCCAAACTCTTAGGTGAACCTGAGCTTACGTTCTGGAACCTGATAGTAGAGCTGCAGCACTATGAAAACTCACTTAGGACTATTCACAGCATGTAAAGTTAAGCATGGCTTGAAGCCAAGGAATGCTGCATTTATTTCAGTAACAAATTCTTCTACTTAAAACAAAAAATCTATTTAGAGATAGGAGAGCACTTTAACACTGCACTAAATGGGGTATCTCTAAATTGCCTGACTTACCAGTTGTGTGAGATGGGAGTTGGATAGTCACTGTTTGATCACTGTTTGTCTGAGGCTGGATAATGTTTTTGTTTATATGCACTGGTTGTTACTGACAGACAAGGGAGAAGAAGATTGCATCACAAGAAAGCAAAAGAGAAATTAAAATGTAAGAAAGTGTGAAGGGAAGTAGTTTCTTAACTGCACTGTAGAAAGTCAGTCTACCTCCAATCCCTGTTAATTCACTGTAAACCAAGCACTAAACATATGGTATGTGCAGATGGCTCATGCAGCTGCTTATGCCTAGAATTCAGGTGGGTGTTTCTCTGCAGTTTTGTCATATTTTATTTCAAAATTGTGTTGTAAGTTTTAATGAGGAAGTTTGTGAGAATGGAGTAATAAAAGATGTCTCAGGTTAAGAATGCTGAGCAATATACAATAACCTCATTTGGGACTACCTTGCATTATTCTTAGGTGTTGTGCCCTTGATCTGAAATAGTGATCTTCACAGCATTTTCCCCAAGAGTTATTTCAGCATATTATTCAGGCTCTTACACATCTGCTTACTTACACATCCTGTACATAGGTGCTGAGATTCCCGTACCAGCTCACCACCACACATACTGTGCAAAGATATATACACAGAAGGAGCAATTCCAGACTTATTTCCCTGGGATACTAGTGATGAAGTGCTCCCAACAGGGCAGATGGCCAGTGGGAGATCTTTGGATCAGATAAGGTTATTTAGAGATTTTGTAAATGCTAAGTCTTCATCCCAAGGCTAAGAGTGATGCCTCTGGACAGTGGATTTTATTACTTTTGCAGAGCAACAGACTGAATCAAATATGTCTTGAGAAATACGCAATCACACAGAGTTGTCTTGTCCTTCCTTTGTTAATAGCTGTGTTCTATTCTCAACCAGTAAATTACTTGATATAAATAGATAATTTAGTATTGATGCATCCAGTATCATCACTCTAACTTGATTCCTGCCTTTTTCTGTAGCTATCTCTTTCCTATTTAGAAGTGTGTTTGAAGAGGATCTGTAATTGTACTGTCTCTAGATGCTGGTATATTGCTCATTACATTAGTATTGTCTCTTATTACACTTGCATGGGTTATGGAAAACAGTCATTAGTGCCATGCTGTCTGAACAATCAGAGTCTCACAGAGATGGAATCAAGCAGTTCTGTTTATGGTGGGCTGCAATGGACCTGCCTGGAGGGATGCTGTGTCACAGTACACTGAAGCACTGTGGACTTAGAGTGGTAGCTGACTAAAGGCCTCAGAAAAACAATTAAATAGAATGTCTGATATTATTGAAATAAATTTGTAACTTTTACTAACCATGAGACTGTGCCTTGTTCAGATACTGCTCTTAGGGTTTAAAAAATTGAAGTTCAAAATCACAGTCCTCGGGATCTCACCGAGTGGTCACCCATTTTCACCCCACTCTGTGGACTTGTCAGTTCAGGTCTTTGAACCTGGATCACAGGAAGGTCTATTCCTGAAGTTCAGAAAATGTGAGCCAGGTAGGTTTGATTTAATAATTTGGTGCTGTAAAAGGGGTTATCCTGATGCTTCTTCCCTCTCCTGCTCTATGTGTGCACTACTATCCTTTTACTGGCACAGAAAACTAAATGAGTAAGTTACAGAATTCAGTTGATCACTGGAGGACCAGGTAACTATCAAAATGGGAAAAAGGGAGAGGGGAAGAGGAAGGGGAAGAGGGATAGAATCCTCATTCATGGGATACATTGGCAGTTCTCAGGTTGCCTCAGCTGCCTCACTAAAGCTCATCTTATGGAAATGATGCCTCAGATGCATGAAATTGAGGACCCGTGCCTTAGTGCAGTGTTTCTCTGTTAGCTAACTTGGATTACTTCATACTTTCTTTTCGAGGATTTAATTCTGAGGTGCTTTTATCCCTCTACTCATTGATTGCATATAGGACTGTGAACTCTATTGTGTAAGTCAACGTGTTGCTGAACGTTGCAGTTCCTAACTCCATCCCAGATCTGTACCTACCTTTTTGTGTGGGATGGACATAGATATCTTTTCGGCTTTTCTCTGAGGCAAAATTCATATAGATTAAAATTAAATTCATGTTTTTTCCTGGATCTGCAGGGGCTTAGTAGAAAGGGGACAAAAAAAAAAAAAAAAAAAAAAAACCAAAGAGAGGGGAGATTGCTTTATATAAATGAAAAAAAAACACCACATTATCTAAAAGCAGTGGAGTTATCCACCAGCTGAGATCCTGTCTGTTTTATTTCCATGTTGGCTCAAACCATTCAGATTGTGATTTTGTTTACCTGTGTTTAAATAAGCTCATCTCCACTGCAATTTTAAACATCTGTTTGATTGAAAACAAAAGAAAAGCCTCAAGATCTGGGCTTTTGTTAATAGATTATAAGTCTTTTTAAATGAAAATGCTTCAAGACATGATTCCTTTCTGCTTTTCAGAATAATTTGAGTGGCTCAGCCTAAAATATTGGTTGTATTTCTTGCAAACATTTTGTTTCTTCCCTTCAAAATAAAACATTTCTCTAAGGAAAAAAAAATGAAAGATTACTTTCTATTGATATGGCTACAGTATAATAATAATTGAGGTGTTTCCCAGGGTCTCTGAAAGGAATGGCATTTTTCTGTCTGTAAGGTTTCATGTAAATACGTTTTCATTGCCTGCAAAAGAAAGCCTTCCCTAACCGAACTAATCTAGTTCAGTTCAGTCAGGAGCCAGGGGAATATGTGTTACAGGAAATCTTCCAAACCTGGAGTCGTTGGTTATGAAAGAAGTGAAAGGTACAAGGGAGTGCTTTAGGTGAAATGTTTTGCTGAAGAGTAATAGAATCCAGGTTCTGTTGAGAATTTAAGACTGTAGATGATAAACAGTCTTGTTGAATTAGAAAATGGAGGATTTGTTGATTTGTTTGTTTTACAACAATGTTGTAATATGCCTTGGTGCAATATTAATCACAAAATTTGATCACAAATAAGTATTTATTCATTATTGATTAATTTCTATTTATGACACAGTTGAATCAGGTTTTTTTTTGTTTTGTTTTTTTTTCAGGAATTTGGATATAAAAAAGTAGCCCAGGCTAGGAATCTGCAAAGTGTAGGAGGCCTTAGGAACAGGTATGTGCTAACAGTTAATGTGTCTACGGTGAGATGAAAGGATAAGTTACTTAGAATGTTATAGATAAAGAATGATTTTAGATTTTTCTTTGGATCTGTACAGATTTCAGTCAAAAACAACATAAGAGTGTTAGCTAAGAGGGCCATAAACATATATATGTGTGTGATGATGAAATACATACGCATACTGAGTTTCAGGACAAAATGTCTCAAAACATACCAGTACCAAACATTGAACAAAAACCTTCATATAGAAAATAAGTTTAGGTTTTTTCTGAGTCTTTGAGAGAGTTTGGCTGATTTCTCCTTCTTATATTTGCCTTTAAATATATCTGTTCTTGGGCTATTTCCAAACAACTGGAAACATAAAATACAAGCATATCTTCTCTCCTGAGGTTTCTAGCCCAAACATACTTCAGAATATAACAAGGCTCTGACTTGATTTTTAAGATTAATAATAGTTTAGATGAGCAAACATATTTTTTGTCTGCCTATACAAACTGAATTTCAACCTAGTCCAGGGCTCTAAACACATTTATGTGGAGGAATTTCTATCTGATAAAGGACATGACTTGGTAACAATGAACAACCCATGCTTTGAGACAATACACATTTATTCATACAGAGTATGAATGGAATATAAAGTGGTGATTGTACAAAAGCCTTGGGGATCAGTGATTCTAGGCATACCAGTGGATTTAAACTAGATTTTTAATGTCTCAGCTCTGATTTAAAAGCAAAGCACAAAGAAACAATTATTTATTCATTTTTAATTGTCTCTGTGCTACCTAGTCATATTCTTTAAGTTAATGTTGGTTTAAAAACACTATGCATAGCGACAGACCTTTTGGATTTACTCCTCACAAATTTTCAGTTATTGAGCTGAGGTGGTAGTGAATGGCTCAGCATTTTTATTTTTTATGGTCAGTGAATGAAGTCTGATGAAACTTAGCAAATAAGAGTACATGACAAGAGGGTGCAGAGGGACTATTAGAGCTGGTGCCAAACCTTGGATGCTGTCACAGGCTTACGTGAATGCAAGTGCTGCTGTTGTCTAGAGAGGAATTTCTTAATCCCATCTGAACTTTATTCCAGAGTCTTGCAATAGAATAACAAAATGACCTTCTAGCAAAAGAGCTAATCACCTTTGGGACCAAAAACTGTAAACAAAGAAATGCTCTTAAAAATTATGATTGAAGCCTGTAATGTTTAATGACCTGGCAGCTAGCACAGTATTGCTTTGCAAACAGACAGAAACCAATACCAACATGTCTCTTAGGCTGGGATGTAAATGTATAATTACTTATATTAAACCCTTTGCATTTAATAGAAATGTGAAGGCTGCATAATAAGGTATTCTTAGACTCAAGCTGCAGTGGGAACCAGTGGAGCAATTTATTGGGTCACTTTGCTGTGGAGTTAACGAGCAGAGAAGATGTCCTCTATGCAGAAAAACTAATATGTTCTCTATCTTACTAGCTACTTCAAATCTTCTGACAGCTAAAAAAAGTACTTGGAAACAGAGGCACATTTAAGAGGGGCACACATTGCAGTGAAGGATAGTGTTGCCAAATTCCCTATAACATTTGAGGTTACTTTCTAGAAAATGCACATAAGCAAATAAGAGTAGTGTTTTATGGAGTCGACTATCAAATCTGGTTACTTTATGCACTTATCTGTTGATTTCCCCAGTGGAGTTCATTTTAGGTGCTTTGACTGGGTGATAAGGGAAAAGAGAAAATTCCATCTGAGGGCAGAGAAAAGTGTTTATGTCTGGTATCAAATGCCAGGTCCCTCATTTGGGGTTTGAATCAGACATGAACGGAGGTAGGAGCTGTAACGTGGTCAGTTTCTAAGGACAGCGTTGTTCAGCAAAGGACAGCAGGGTAAGAGGGAAAACACAGAAAAAAATAAGTTAATCTGTGTATTAAGAGAAGAAAATAATTATCTGGAGATAGGTCCTGTGGCAAATATATATAGCATTGAAAATAAATGATCCAACAGTATATTCCAGAAACTTAATAGAAACCTTAAGAAGCTATACAAAATACCTCACTGAATGATTTGCCTCTTGCACAATCTTTCAAGCCTTTTATAAAATTCCTTAGCAGCAACATCAGACCAAGACCCAGCAGGTTAATGGTATGACTAAGCTATGCTTATTTCTGAATCACATGTAAAAGAATAACATGGCATGATGTCTGGCTACCTTTGATTCCTTAGCTCAGCAAGCCACTGCATACTTACAACTTGCTTGCTTGGAGCCAGCCCATCAGCAACAGGTCAGAGTAGGACTTAGACTTGTTCTGGAAGTTCTTAGTGAAACCTTTTGACTATTCTATTCCAATAATTACCTCCACTAATGAACATATAAAAAATTCTGTAGAAATACATGGATCGTAAAGAGTATGCACATACAATCATACCATGCAGATATACATAGAGTTAATCCATCCTCCCAAAATTCTAGAGAATGTCTCTGTAAAAGGATAGCTATTTCAGATTTGCTATCGCAGTGGGCTTCAGAAAGCAGCACAACAAATGAGAATGTAGTGCACTCAGGGTAATATGGAACTCTGCTGCATGGAAATACTAAATATAACACTAGCAATTAGTTATTATTAAACTCCTGTCCAGTCTAATGATCAGGTTTGAAACAGAAAAATACATGGCAGAAAACCAGTGCACTTGGGAGGGAAAAAGGTAATAAAGCAGAAGACAGCCTTCATTTTTCAGAATGCTGTAGAGAGCAATGCTAAAACAATGTTCTGTATAAATGACTTTGGAAAAATTGCTTTTAAAGTTAAGTCATAAACATTTTTATTGCATGAAATAAGATTGGAGCCTGTAACCTATTTTCAGAAGTGACCTAGATATAATTTATAGTAAGGAAATACAAATTCCATGCAGCACCGTAGGATTTTTTATTTGCATCATGAAGTATAGACTCGCTGACTTTATGGTTAACCTTTCTTTGTAAACAGCTCCTACTTACCATGGACCACCCTACCAGACTGTGGAAAGAGGTATCATATAAATATTTGACACAGAAGGTAAATGACTGAGTCCCCTTTGAGTATGCAAAAGTTTGCCTTCTGTTACACTCATCTTGCTACAAATAACACCAGCTACTTGTTCCTTCTATCCCCAGTGATCCTTTTCTGTCATGTTAGGCTTTGAAGGACTGCACAAAAGTCGAATTTTTAGAATTTAACTTGTATTTAATAGAAATATAGACTTCATACTTTTACTGTGTCCTCAGTGGTTATACATGGTAAAACTTAAAGTCCAACTCTGCCCATCTCATCTTGCAAACCCAGCACATAGACAAGTGGCATTATGCGGGACAAAACTTCTGTACTAAGAAGCTGGTGATCTCATAAAGGTTCTTAAAAGCTTTTCCACTTGAGGAAACAGATTAATAGATTAACAGTCTTTTAGTTTTAATAAAGCTATCATTTAATAAAATCAGTTTCATCTGGAATGGTATCCACATGGAGTTGGTAAGCTAGGGTGGTTAAGGGAAAAAAGGAGAATACATTATCCTGTTAAATTACACTCAATTACAATCAATTTCCCCAAGTAGACATGCTATAATGGCCTGATTATGGGAGACTGGAAATGTATCCTTCAAATCTTATTTGCAGCAGTTCATATGGCTTTTAATTTTTGTACTGAAAATTGCATTTCTAATTATTTACTTCATTGCCTACCAGATGATAGACATTCCTGGACATAGATAGTAATACCCACACCAATTTATGTATTCTGCTCTCAAAAGAAAATCTTCCAGACAATAAATTACTGTAGAAGATATACCCTATCCAGATCTATTTTTATTTAAGATTAATTCAGTTTGGTTAAGTGATAAACCTTTCTCGATGAGCTACGGTAAAGGAAAAGAAACAGTCTAAAATTAGAAAGAACTTGATGACAGGTGTGATAGCAGTGAACTGTGGATCCCTTTAGAAAGACAGGAAAACCTCGTCTTTTTCCTGTTATAATTAAATGAGCGTGTCTCACTTTGTTCTGCTTGTTGCTGTATTTGTTCCCATTAAGAAGGAGAAGGAGCATCTATCTGCCTCAGTTCCTTATTAACCACAAGTACACAGGACATGTTGGTGGGAAGGCAGCCACATCCTCAAATTTGTTGGACCTAGTAGTTCCCTCTTGATTCTTGTGTCAGCTGGAGGATATCAGAGGCACTGAGAGATGCTAGCATTCGAAGTCACCCTTGCTCTGGCTTGGAAAGCCAATGCCAAATTATTTGAGAGATGCAATCTCCTTGACCCAAGTGCTCAGGATTTATCGTTTTCTATCAAAAGCATATGGGATTGCCCAACATTTCAAAAGGTGTGCAGGAAGAAGGGAAGTGACTGATGATTGCCCACACACAGCCTTTGTGCTCTTTTTTTCACCTGAAAGCAGGACAATGAGTGTGTTGCCCTGCTCACTGGGGATGGAGAGGAGACACTTGGCAGGGTTAGAGCAACTCTATATAGTGTTGAAAAGAAAATCTTCAAGAGGAATGACACTTTATTTGCAGTAGGCTTGAAGTCAGTCACTCAGACACATTGTTGGCTCAGACCTATGGTATGTCCTGCTTCTGGCAGGAGGATCAGCACAAGGTGCTTTGGGCTGCAAGGGAAGGCAGTTATTAAAAGGTTTTGATACAAAAAAATTTTGTTTCTCCTGCAGTTGTTAAAATGAATTACTGGCACTGTGGATATCCCTTTTATTTACATCTGTGCCCTGCCTGTCTCTGGATTGTGGATAATTGTTGGCTTCTCAGCAAAAGTCTTGTCAAACCTCTCTCTGAGATGGTTTGGCATGCTGTTTCTCATCTCTGGAGTATCTGCTCAACTTCCATGAAGAAATAATTATAGTAAAGTTAATTGGGTTAGTATAGACTTATACACTGGAATAGAAAATACAGTTGCCTTTTGTTTCCCAGGTTTCACTTTTATATTCCGAAGGGGAATGATCTTGAATCCCAGTCACTGACCCAGAGCATGTTCATTCTGTCTCCATTTTGCTTGTTTTAGGTGAATTTTCTTAAAAGAAATGCTATTTTGCTCTCAAAATAGACTCAATTCAGCAAAATAAGGGAATGATATAAATCATAATCTGGGAAAAAATAAATATACTGTAAGTGGAACTGGATTCCCTAGTACGAATTTTGTTACTGGATTTGTCAAAGCAACTCTGTAAGTGACTGTGATCCCCTATCTCCTTGTAGTTGAATAGCTCCCAGAACTCCTGAGTCTGTGATGTAAAAAGCATCCTCAGCTTCTATAGAGTCCTGTGGGAACTGAAAGTCTCTTCAGGCCAGAAACTGTACCATGGGTTTATATCTTGTATTTCCTTTTTCCCTCTCCCAACAGCAATGCACAAACCATCTGAAGTTGCTAGAGGTTTTGTGTTGCAGGCAATACAGTGTCTCTAGAAGATTCTAAACACACAAGAGTAAACATGACAGCTTCTGGGTATGTTCCAGGACTGAAAAACAAACCCTTCTGCATCTCCTCAGTCTCCTTCTGTTTGTAGACGTGAACACTGTCAACTGCTCTTGCTTTGCTCAGGGGAGCATATGCATCACAATATGGCCTTTAATTACTCAGTCATAAACTGTTCCTCAAGTAATGTGGAACTGTATCCATATTGTTCTGTAACCTCAGATCACTGTTTGCTGCTCTGCATGTGCCAGGCAAGCACAGGCCTTGGAGCCCTTTGTATGTGGAGAATTGCACGGTAATATGTAATAAAATATTTGCAGGTATTTAGATGGTGTCTGTAGATTACATTGATTTTTAGCTAAAAAAAGCTCACTGTTGTAGGGATGCTGTTTGCAATGTATTTTTCTTGATACAGCTTTGGTGTATGTCCTTGTTCTTGGAGGAGAGATCCTCCCTGAGCTCTTAAGAGCTGCAGCAGCTACTGCATGACCTAAGAAAGGTTCTGGGGAGCAGAAGTGAATTCTGAGTACATTTCCATTGTGATGAACATACACCTCATTTTGGGTTTATGTTGAGAAACCGCAAATGTTATCTTAAGGTCAACTCCTCCTGGAATTCCTAACGATTGAAGTTTCTGTTAGTCTGTGGATTTTAGTGATATTGTTTGAAACACAGGCCTTCATTCTTCCATCTAGATATGCTTGCACAGACCTACTTAGGTAGAATTCTGCAGGGCTCAAATCTTACATTGCAGTAGACTGTGGGTTTTTGGTTGTTTTTCTTTTCTTTCTTTTTTTTTTTTTTTGCCTGCTCTTTAAATTAAGAACAGACACATTTAAAATATTCAAGAATCAAATGCACGACCTAAGCTGTCATGTGCAGAGTGTTGAGCTATTGCAGTGTGTAATTTTAGGGACAAAAATGAGTATTGGTAAAAGGAAATGCTGATGTATCCAATACTCTGCAGTCCCAAAGGATGCCACTGTAATGTAATTTCCTAGAGATAAAATCAAGAGGTGAAGGGTCTCTACTGCCTGTCATAATGCACTAACAACAAACACAGCACACTTAAAAATGATTAATGGTGAGAGGATTAAAATATTATTAATTTAAACAGATGTTAATAAACAGTATTTAATAGGAAGAAGGCTGTGCAGGGTGTCTGATGTTTATTTATGGCTACTCAGGGGTACAAAAAGTGAAGAGTATAAATTACTCCTGACATCTCGATTCTCAACAGAATTCTATTTCATGTAGAAAAGCTGTGCACTATCTTTATTATAAGCTATGTAACCTATGTGTGTGGTTATGAAATTAAATGTTGACAAATGTTTTCCTCTAAGCAGAAAACAGTGCTGTCAGCCTGGAAATGTGGGATTGCTGAGCTTCAGCTAGCACTGGGTCTTGGAGTCTGCTCAGTCATTTTGAAGTGATGGCTGTAATGGAGAAAAAAAAAACCCATGCTTAAAAAATGTGCATGGCTGAGGATAAAATAAAAGGGTAAGAAAGGCAGGGAGTGCATGTCTTTCACTCAGAATCATTGTGCTGGTATGGAAAAGGTTTAGGAGTAGTGTTCCAGGAGGAAAGACAGCTAAAGATAAAACCTAAAAGCATCAGGACTCTCCTATACGAGGACACAAGGAGGAAAGCTGCAAATGAATTGTGGTGTGAAAAGGGAGGAGAAACTAGCTCCTTAGTGGTGTAAGTCAACACAGCCTTATATGAGTCAATGAAAAAGTACTAAAGGAACAAATCTAGGAAGTAAAATGTCTGGCTGTTCAGTGTCCTTTCAGAACTGTGAGGCAAGGAAGATGATGCATCTGCTGAGGGTGTGGGAGTGGATTTGGAAAGAAGAGATAGAACCAAACAAAATCAGTTAATGTGATGAAATTCCCTCTGTTCCGTGCCCTGTGTGTAAAAGATCCTGACTGGTAGACCTTAGGAGCAGACCTGGCTGTAGAGCTGTGGGCTGGAGTTTAACCTGTTGACTGCACAGAACCAAGTACTACTCAGTGGGAATCTGGCCCTGAAGAGTTTAGTTTTAGAAACTCTTGCAACCCTCTGTGGTTGCTATAGAAGAACTTTCCTTATTTTTTTCTTTTCTTGACTTTAGAAATTGAATCTATTTGCAACAAATGTTCCACTTACAATACATATGCAAGCCTTGTCTAACAACTGCCATGCTCTGTGTAAAGACATGATGCTTACAATCTTGAAATGAATAGAATAGTATGTTTAGATATGTTATTAACACCAGAACTTGCTGGGAATAGTAATATTTTAAGTAGCAAAAGCAGGAAGAAATTGAGACCAAAGGGGTCCTGAGCAGGTGTCCTGGGGTGGAATAGTCCTATGTCATTCCAGAGGACCTATTGAAAATGTATTTCCCTGCTACAAAGCAGTTCCTGTGAAGAAGTACCTAAGGGAGAAGATGGTCTATATTATATAGGCCCACCTTCTTACCCACTTCTTGCTGTAACTATTAGCAGTTAAGCTTGCTGGAGTGAATCAGGGTTACCAAAATGTTTAGAGTGCAAAACTGTTAAAACATTTGGCTTGCTTATTTTTAATTGCATTTGTCAGGAAAGAGAAATCTTAGAGAGTTTGTGAAGTCCAGCACTCATCCAAAGGAACATCACATAACACTTAGAATCATAGAATGGTAGGATTGGAAGGGACCTTTAGAGATTATCTAGCCCAACCTCCCTGCAGAAGCAGGTTCACCTAGATCAGGTTGCATAGTAGCATGTCCAGCCCCAATGTTATTCATGAGCAATACTTGTGCAGCAGAGTATTGTAAAATTCTCTGAGAGTAGCAAGGAACATGCAATTGTTACTAGCCTGAGGTTAGAAAGAAACTTTCTCTCAAGGGTGTTTCATTAGATGTTTGTATTGCATTTTCTTCTGAAGCAGGTGGTGCTACCATTGTTAGAGCAGGATATCAGATTTGACAGCCCCAGGGCAGTATGTGCTCCTTTTATTCCTCTTCTTCCTGCCTCTGAGGCAACTGGAGATGGAGTACCTGTTTTCCATTCCCTCCTAGGGTCCAGGAAAGGTCTGTAGCATGCAGAATACTGCTTTTCTCTGTAGTAGTGTTATTTATTTCTTGATTTTTTTTTTTAAGTGAAAAACATTGTAAGAGTTTGTAGCGCAAGGGGACCACCTGAACAGAGAGACTTCAAAGCTATGTAACGTTACTTTTCTCAATGCTTGTGCATTGCAGCATGTTGGGAAGAGCGGCCACGCACATCAAAGCAGCTGAAGTACAGAATATTTGGGGAAGGGAGGAAACTGTTTTAATAGAAAGGGCACAGTGGTCTCCCAGATGGGAAGGACAGGCAGGAGGGAGGACATGACTGCACTTCTGCACAAAGTTTGACTTGCAGGCTTTCATCTTCACAAAGATCTGAACACGTGGATGGCCTTCAAAATGAACCCATGAACCCCCCATCTACCAGAACTTGTGTGGCCCTCCTAAGAGAGGTCAGGGCTCGATTGTTGCATGCCGTGTCGCTGTGGTCCTGTGCAGAACACAACCATCAGACCAAAGGCCACACATAGGTTTTGTCCAGAATTCCCTCCAGAGTACAAACCTGCATTACTGAGCCTTAATTCTATTTTCACTTATCATCTCCAGCTGTTTCAGTTTGCAGTACTAGCTCTTTTATTAGTAACAGCTGTACCAAATTTCAGAGGCAATGTTCTTGTTAATTTTGCCTGAAGCAAATTCTGAGTAGCTTGAAATGTCTCTAATGTATTTATGTGCATTTTATGTTTGTGTTACAATTCAACAGTGGAAGTGAAGACCAGAATTATACTCAAATACAGAGAAAGAAAAAAAAATATTATTAAGTAAGTGGGATACCTTTAGCTTTCATCTTTCTGCTGTTATATTTGTTTGGGAGTTTACGAACATAATAAATTTCAGGGACTAAGTGGAGTCTATTCAGTCTATTAAGGTTCATTTTCTTCTAATACTCTAATCCCCTCAGGATACCATTTGCTGTAATTGTTTCTTGAATGATCCTCCAGTGTTTAAGCTTCAGCCTCTGACTCATAAGCTATTCTGCATACACTTGTGGCTCTGTGCAAAGAAAAATGGGACACTTGACATCTGTTTCAAATTTTTTTTTCTTTACTTTGCAATTATGCCCCTTGTCCTCTTATCTGTCTCCCAGCATAAAAAAAAAAAAATAAGTGCATTTGGCACTAACTATGCTGTTTAAGATTTTATACACCAAAATTAAATCTCGTCATACTGTGTTTTTATAGTCTATAAATTCAGTTTTTATGGTCTCTTCTTGTACTTTTTTTTTTGTCCTTGGATCAATAGTACTGCCCTTCTTCTGAACTTTACAAACATTAGGCAGGCCCATGAAGTTGTGCTGGCCAGAATGATAGATTGCACTGAAGGGAGAGTGCAGCCAGACTGCACTTTTTCCACTCACAACTGGTTTTGACTTGTAGCTTAAATTCTACGTATACTTTCCCATTTAGTTCTTTTAAAATTCCTTTTCTTTATTTAGATTAATCTAGGTCACAAGTATAGCCTTTAAACTGCTCAATATATTTAGAATAACATCTGTAATGCTCAACACTAGAATTCTATTTCCATAGGAACCTTACTGAAAAGTGACAAAAGATCTTTTTAAAAAATCCAGTCTGTATTCCTGGGAAAGCAGCTTCTTTCTCTGCATTTTCTAAGTGTCTTGTCCAGCCCAACTTAAAAAGTCTCCAAGTTTATCTGGTTTTCTTTGGAAGCTTTTAGTCTTACAGAACTTAATAACAGGAAGGATATTTATCTGATATTTGGTCTGAATTTCTCCTTCTTAAATTCCTGTCATTGCTGAGATCTCTGTTTTCATGTATCACACTAAAGGATGCCTCACAAACCTTAGCAAGCCCCTGGGCCCTTGCCCTTAGCCAAGCTACACATACTCAGCTATTTTAATTTCCTTATAACTCAGTCCCACTGTATGCTGAACCTTCCCTTTTCTGCTTTCCGAGCTTCCCCTAGACCTTGTTGGAGATGAGTGGGTGGCTGCAGTGCAAAAGTACTATAACCCATCCTGCAGCCGTGTCAGCTGCCAGCAACAAAAGAGGCAATGGAGCCATCACAGTTTCAGCTAGCCACAGATTTACTCCCATACCTCATCTCGTGCACTCTTGCTATTGGATTGCAATATGATGCCTTCATGGAGACACTCCAAATTTGCTCAAGTATTTTCTGTAGTTATATCTCCTTGTGAGCTTACAGCTCTATCACTCAGACTTCTGTTACATCATTGACATTTCCCACATTTCTCTCTTGTACTGGCTGTTTCATGTGTAAGATTAAGTTCCTCTCAACAGCCATACAAGTTTGTTTGTTCAAATGTAGCTATTTGTGGGATTTTTTTTAACATATTTCTATTGCAAGATCTGTTCTGCATTATTTCTCTACCACAAGCAACTTTTGTTGCACAAGCTGCTACATGCAAACTATTTCCTATAAACTCTCTACTATATCTCATATATTAAATATCTATCATATTTATCTTTTATGCTTATATGTAATATTGTCTCTCAACCTTTACATTTCCTTAACTTGTATTTCTTTCTTTTTCCAGATGATTGATCAAAGTGAAAACATCAATATGTGCAGAATTTTATCAAAAGAGTATTTCACCTGATTAGGAATTGTTGTTTTTATCCATGATTTACAATTTTTGGCAAAAATTTGAGCTTATGATAGTTTTTTTATTCAAGCTGATGCTTTTTATCCATGAGCTTTAGTGAGATACAGTATTTACAGTAGACAAATGTAGAATGCAAACATGAAAATGTAATCCACATTTTAATTACTTAATTTTCTTAGGCAACTTTTTAACAAGTACTTTTCCTAAAATAATATAAAATTTTTTTCTTTCTCTCTTTAAAAACTTGTGCTTCCCAGATTTCATATTAATATAGGAGGATTTAGAAATGGAATTTTTTTCTTATTGATGACATTTTGAGGACATTGTGAAAAAAATAATGAATTTTCAGTAGGTCCTACTGAAGCTGTATGGCAAATGCTATTTTAATCTGGGGGTATTTCTGTAAAGTGTGTCTGTATGGCTGGGTTCTTCCTTTCTCAGACTCTTTTCTACTCCCCACCATTTTTTCCTAAAACATTAGTGTGACTGTTGATGCCTGTAATCCTTCATTGACATAGTTGCCAACAAATGAAAAGGGGCTGTGCCTTTTTGCACAGTGGGGGCTAGTTAAATGTGTCTTTTCAGACTGCAAGTGGTGCAATGGCCATGAATGTGTCATCACAGCAGAGACTAAGTGGAGTGGAAAATATGGTTCTGGGACATTGCTTTTGCAGCTGCACACCTTCATCTTGAATTGTTCGGTTTGCTGAGTCTATGGGGATGACTCCAGATTCTGGATATAGGATTTTCATCCTGTGCTCTCAGTTGACAAATTTGTCTGCTGGCAGGTATATGAAGTCTGATAGACTGATTGAGCTTAATGGGAATGCTCTGCTGCCTGGGGACTGCTCTTGGGCTTTCCAGCAGCTGATCACCATACTTGACTCTGTGCCTTGCTCTGCCAAAGTGCAGGAGTAAACCAAAGCTTATGTCTCAGCATCTCTGAGTCTTTTTCATTATTACACTAGAGAAAAACGATTGTTGTAACACAGAAACGTGGATCATGAATGTATGTCCATTTTCCTTCTCCTTGAAATGACAAGCTTAGATCATTAACATCCATGCTATCACTTTCCAGCTTTGGCTTCCAAACAGAGAACATCAGAGAAAGTGGTGCATATATTTTTTCAAACTAAGTGACATGAGGCAGAAGCCAGATAAAGAAATATCTTCCATGTTAAGAGCTCTAAGCAGTAACAACAGTGTTACTATGTGAGGTATGTGAGCTCATGTGGGTTAAACTATAGTGAGGAAATGCAGAGCAACTGCAGGGAAAGCTTTGTGAATAATGGGAAGATCTTGCCTAGATAGCCCTATAAAGTGAAGAGCAGTCCTTTAGGGAGTGTAGGATACCTTTGTAACAGAGGGTTTTGGCTAAACACAGTAAAGAAAATAAAAGTACATCTAAGTGAAGGGAAAGGTGGCATGCAAGCACCATGCTGAAGGCACACTAGTGAAAGAAGAGCAGAGAGCTGTAAAAAACCTTTTTCTCATCAAAAGGCAGTGTTCAAGGAAGGGAAACAGCTGGTAAGGGCAAAGGAGAGCAATATCACTGGTGATCAATTGTCTTTACAAAAGAGAAGTCAGCCATCACATAGTGGGGTGTTTGGTATATGAGAGGAGGACAGGTGGTGGGTGAAAACACCTCATAGATATCCTGCATTTTATCCCAGCTGCTATGTAGCTTAAAAACCACCTCTTTGACAGTTGTTCAGTTATGCAGGGAATTTGAGACTCGAGTCCACTCAAGAATTTTCAGAATACTTGTTCAAAATTCAATGAGACCGTGAAAGTTTCTTTTCAGATGCAGCTTTTCCAAGACACTAATGGGATTAAATGCTCAATTGCTTTTGCCTTTTAATGTGAATTAGGCATCTGACTTTCCTTTGTGAATTTGGAAAACTCCTTGTTAATCTTTACAGTTTACAGTTTACCCTCTGAGACAGCTCTCTCTTAAGATAAATAAACTCTGATCCTCCTGAGAGTTTGAAGGACTGCACATCTTGCAGCCCGCCCGTCCCCCTCCCCAGGAACGCAGTGTATGTGTTGAGGGATAATTCTTGTTCATTGTTTTGCTTAGGATCTCTTAGACAGTTTCATGCATAAATCACAGAGCTGGAATATTCACCAGCTCAATTAGTAACTGAAAGTAAAGATGCAGAGCAAAGTATCTGAGCCTTGTGGTACACTTTGAAACGCTTGCGACTCCTGCTTAAAGAGAAGCTAAGCAGAGAGATGTCTTTGCTCAAAAGCCACATATTATGAAGAACCACTTCTATTGCCTCTTTCCAGACTTACAAAACCACATATGTCTCTATAGTTTTTAAATAAGCTGCACTACTTGAGCTAATGCCCCGAGAGTCTCATCCACAAACATCTTTGCTGTTTCAATAATTCATGTAGTTTTATTTCTCCAAGGTATTTTACTCATGTCTTGATTAGTAGCCATATCACATCTTGAACTACTGTCATCCTTCAGTAAACCATAAACAGATGTGTGTGCTCCACACCCACGTAATAGAGACTTTGCTGTTCATGTTACAAATAAGAGCAAGAGCAGGTTAAAGAGGCAGTCTATAAGAAGCAGAACAAAGAACATGGAAGTACCAAAGGAGGAAAAGAACCAGTAAAGCAAATGTACATTCTCTGTGTCAATCAAATACCAGCAGAACCAAAGGTAAGGTAAATTGCTAAACTTAATAGTCTGTGAAGGCAGTGAAGCAAATAATCTCTACAAAGTTTGAATGATAACAAAAATCAGTGAAGACACAAACATTCCAGACTGAGTGCAAGAAATTCAATCTGATTGTCCTTGGGCTTGGCAAACCTGGAGGAAAAGTACAATGTCTTTTCCCAATGACAGTAGACAACGAGACTCTTGGCAAGAAATTAATTCAACTCCTCACATTTAATTTAAAATCAAACACTTATGTGTCTGTTATTCTGACTTTAGAAACAGAAAATATTTTATAGACACAGATTGTATCAGTCAGACTTCTGCAGGCTTTGCAAGGGGAGTTAGAGACAGTCCTACTGCTGGTAGACCAGAATTGCCAGCCTCTCATAGCCTGGAGTTTTTGTTGGCACCTGAGAAGCAAGTGATTCAGTGGAAGCCAAATTTAGATTTGTAAGTTGCTTTGATTTCCATGGAAATCTGGACTGAACTGATTTTGCACAATTTTGCCTAAAGATTTAACAGGATTCTTTAACTGTGATTATTCTTCTGGATGTCATATCAAGGAAAATAACTTCACAAACACTGACAAATTTATATCATTATTTCTGTTTCTGATTAGTTTGTCCAGAATGAAGACAAGGTTCTCTTTGCATGCCTCTGAAGTTATGAATCTGCCTGAGAAGTTAGTGCTGTTTTGTTTTCGAGTGTGCGACTGGATCCTTGGGGTAATAGTTGCTGCCTTGTGTGTCTCCCAGCCTACCAAGAAAAGCAATTGTCCTCAGAAGGTTTTCATTTTCAGCTAGCTGTATTTAGCACAACTTTAACCTTTGCAAGCCTTTTCAGTATTTACTAAATAACAATTCTTATGTCACCATTCATACATTAAAGACAGGTTTTGGCAAACCAGATTAAAAAGAAAAACACAAAACAATACTGAAAAATAGTTTAGAACCATAGCAATGAAAAGAAAAGCAGCACAGTTGATTTTATAAATAGTGAAGATTCTCACTTGAAGCATTTGTACATCTGCTGATCTATGTCATGGTGAACCAGAATAAAAAGACCTAGAACAGTAATTATACAAAGGTATAATTATTTATGCACGGTGGCAGAAGTTGTCAAATCTCATCTCAGAACACCTGAAAAGTCAAGTAAGTGCCTTATAAGACTTCTCTGGAATTAAAATATTGCAACGAGTAGACATTTAACATTGCTGATTTGTAGTTAACTCTTCTGGTCAGCTCACTGTGCATACATGCAGCACAGTGCCAAGATACTAAAGTTACCTCTGAACTCGTTACCTGGGGCACTATAGGTAAGTACCTCAGAACTTGGCTTTGCGTGGGTTTCTCAGCAAATCTAGCTTCTCTGCAAGGTGTGCTCATAGCCAGGCTGCTTCTGGCATCACAGTAGCTCTACGTGTACTGGCTGGATAAGTATCCTTCTACTGCTGCACAGCTTGATTTAGCGAGATGAGCTTACTTATCCTTATGAAAGAACACTGATATGGTAATATTTCTCAGTGGCAGCTGGTTTCCACTGCTGCAGCAGCAATTGTTCTGCATGAGATCTGGAAAATATACAAAGATAATGGGTCCTTTCTGCAATGGTTGCCATCAAAAAATTGTCATCTATTAACAGCTACCACAGATCAAGAATAGAGTGCCTGACTTGCTGGGCTACAGCAACAGTGACTGTAATAGGCACTGTACTGCATGGTTAATTTAATGTAATCATTTCAAGCACTGAAAGCATCTGAATACCTGTAAAGTTGTAGCAAACTTTGCAGAAGTGAAGAAATTAGAAGACAGTAAAGAACTATTTATCTGCAGTGGAATACAAAAGGATCATATGTGTCAGTGGAAAATCTTTCAACCAATTCAATCTTCTGTTAGAAAATAAGCTTCAGCGTTAGAATGAGTTTGCACCCCTTTTACGCCTGTATTGTGGCCTTCAAATCTCAAACTTGATGTTCTGGGTTACAGCTGATAGAGAATGAGAATATACTGAAATTATCAAACATCTCTTACTGTATAATTTACATAAAACATATTTTACCAAAATGAAATGCTTTCCTTATCATAACTAATGTCCTTAATTGGGGCATGTCTTTTATGGCTCTCTTGCAAACTTTTAAGGAAGTGTGTGTACACTATTGGCCTCAGTCTGGATGCTTTGTTAACTTTCGTATTTTATTATGTGTTTTAGGACAAGCAGGGTAAAAGGATCAACCAAAATTTCATTGGAGGACATGTTATAATCTGTTTTACAAACTTCCATACATGACCAGAAAATACTAGAAAACATAGTGTGGTGTACCATAACTGTGAGTGGTTTCCAGCAGTGTTTTTTGCAGAAAATGAATCTGGTCCTGCATAGAGCTCCAGTGTTTTCTGGAAATGGATTATTGCAGGGATGATACAAAAAAAATATGACTCTTAAAAGAAAGATTGCCTGATATAACTCAGAACTCAGCCTTAAATGACTCTTCCACGAGCTACAAGTAACAGATCAGCACTCTCTGTTATAATTTCAGTTTCAAGACAGGTAGTCAAGAGACTGATGTTTCCCTATACTAAATACAAACTGTTTCCTCCTCTGTGGGCACTTACAAAGAGCAATGGGGGCCAAAATTCTCATCGTTCTAAAATTTTCAGATTTTTTCAGGTTTGCCTCAGAGATACCATCCCAAACATTCTGTGAGAAGAAAAAGACCAGCAAAGAGTGAATTACTTCATATAGTCTGACAGTAATATGTATGACAATGGAGTAATTCGGCAGGAAATACTATGACAAGTTGATAAGGCACTTTCATTAAGACTGGCTCATAGAAAAATATAACAACCTAAGACAGAAACACTACAATCTTCAGTCAAAGTACTATTTCCCCTTTAACATATGGATATAGATGGTCCTGCTCTGGCAGGGGGAGTTGGACTACATGATCTTTTGAGATCCATTCCAACGCTTAAGATTCTTTGTGTTTGTGTGCGTGATATGAAAACTGAAAATAACAGGGATAAACAATTATCTAAATGTTTTGAAAGTAAACGTCTCAGGAAATTACATTTTGCATTTCTCTCTTTTTATATTCCTTTATTGCTGTAATGGCTATTTCTTCTCTCCTTGTATTGTTCTATTACATTATCCTTAGCTCAGGAGGTTTTACCTTCCTCTCCCGGTTCACCTTCCCATCCCACCTGGGAAGGGCAAGAGTGAGTGAGCAGCTGTGTGGTTCTTTGTTGCTGGCTGGGCTTAAACCACAACACTCTGTAACTGGTGAGAGATTTTCAAAGCTGGCATTCACAAGGGGTTTGTGTCTTTGTGCCAGTGCAGATGGTGTTGTCAAACTATGCCTAGAAATTCATACTGAATCAGCACAAAATTGTCTGATTCAGGGGTCTGCAGGTATTTATCTGTTTAAATTTATCTGTTTAAATTTAAGATTCTCCTCAAACAGTGAATGACAATTTCAGATTTTATACACTCAGAACACCTGATGCAAATTATCAAGGTGTACATTTTCAGTGATTTGAGCAGGCTTTGTATCAGGTGCTTTGCCTTTGTCTGGCTAGTCCCATTTTCAGGGAATAAATCATATTCTATTTTAATCTGAGCAGTAAGAGTCATAGGAATTTCTTACAATCTCAGAGGTCTGCAGTGTACTCATATATATGTGAGCTGCTCTCCTAAGGAATCATTTATAGCTGAATTTTGGGGTGCAGTTCCTCTTACCTATTCTATGTGTGTTCTTAGGATAAGATGAATCATGTCTCTGCTACACTGACTAGACAGATTTCCATTCATCCCAGACAAAGACTTGGTGATTAGCTCATACAGATGTCTGCATTAGGCAGATGAATGCCACCTCTTAGTGTTCAAAGTTGACCCTGATAATTTCAAACAAGCTGCCAAGTGCCACAGATAATTGTTACTGATACAGGATTAAATCCAAATGATTGCCTAAAGGTTTGAAGATATTTGTCTAATTTTCAGTAACTTGAATTGGTCAGTATTCCTGACTGCTTTTGTGAGTGAGAATGCTTCACACTAAGCATATTACTTCAAACATCTTTTAAAATATCCTTAACTTTTGTGGAGCACTGCAGTCCTCTTTAATGACAAGTGGCTCTTCTTGTGTGTTAAAATTTATGCTGGCACCCTGCTTTTTAGTACCCAATTTCTTTTTCTATTTCTAGACCCTGAACTGGTGACTGATCTCCTGGTTTGACCTCAGACCCATCTCAGTGCTAGGGACGTGCCTGGTGAACGCTGGGCTGTCTGACCCTGATCATGTACACTGGTCCAGCTCTGCTTGCCCATTGCCAGTCAGGCCCCTGCCTCATTGATGTGCACCTCTCCATGTCCCACTTGCTGCACCTTGATGCTCAGGATAAAGAAGAAAAAGTCTTTAAAAGAAGATTCTTTACTTGCATCATTAAATGTCAAGGTAAATTTTCTGAAGGGAAAAATTGCTGCATCAGAAACCACTGTAAGTGGTTTTCAACCCTCAACAAGAGTACATTAATTATTTCTTGGATAAGTGAAGGGATGCATGCATTATTGCATTTTTACTGTAGTGTACTCTCATTTCTCAAAGGACACTGTTGTCACATGTCAATTCAGAACCTACCTGCAGTCCTGTCCTCACCAAAGGCAATGTATATCCCTTGGTTTTCCTCTTCTTGTGTAAAGATTTCTTGTCCTCTCTTCCTGAGAGAAGTTCTCTATACTAACTTTCCTTCCATGCTGAACCTCTAGTAAGTCACCTATTCTTCACTTTTCAGAAACTCTCTCTAAACCTTGATAATCTGATTTTTGGTGTTTCAGGGCCTTGTGCCTCCCTGAGGCAATTCTGTGTGCTCCTTAAAGCTCAGAGTTTATGTGCACTGACCATTCCTACCTTCTATACTGTTGCTTCTGTATAAACCTCCAGATTATTTTATCACTGAAACAAAATTGTCATATTCTGAGAGCAGATTACAAATCGATAGTGGCAATACATGACAAAATATGGTAACATGGCAAAGAGACCATGTCAGCATTGTTCTTTGTGCAATGGTTTGGAAATAGGCCAGTTTCAGTTTTCACAATCACTGTACTGTGTTTCCTTATCACTGAGGCCTAACTCCTTTCACAGCACAAATGACATATATACAATGTGCTGCAAGACAGTGTTTGAAGAGTGGATATCTACTTCTAAACCTCTGCACAAACTGTATGTTGAAATCCTGCCTAAAATTTATGCACAAATTCATCTTTTCCCAAACAGACTTAATTTATATTCTGGCATCTTACAATAATTTGCTTCCCCTTTACTGTTAGTACATTTTGCATGTTCACTTGGGAAACATCTCTTATCTTGTTGACTCTGCCTTGGTTGTGCTTTGTTCCTTCCAGGCTTTAGTTGTTGTGAGTTGCTGTGAGTTTCTTTCTGATGAAGAACAAGGGTTTAACAAACTTCCAGCCTTTTTAGTATGTTTTTGATATCTTGTTTGTGACAGAAAAAGAGGTGAGATGGGAGAAAACTTCTGCTTTGGCAGATCTTACACTAGCTCTCTAAAGTTTCAAGTAGCCTAACATGTTTTGCTTATGCAAGAATCATACCAATGGGATGTCTATTGCCCTCTTATAAAGTAAGTACATTTGTAGGAATAGTTTGGTAGTTGATAGGAACTGAAAGAATACACTACTTAAAATTGTTTTTTCTTTTGACCTATTCTTTGAATGCCTTACACTAACATCTTGGTTTACTTCTCATAAAGCTTCAGCTCCTGAGAGGATATTTGTTACACCTCAGTTTTATATTGGTGATGATTTTATTGCACAGTGTGACTGTGTCTGGGGATCTGAGGTGCCTTTGATGAAAAAGGAGTAACAGCAATCTGGGTGAAGCTGCATGCCTAGAAGCAGAAGAGAGAGATTTTGGAGGACTTTTTCCTTTCCCCTAACTTTAACTGTGCATGGACTGTGAAACTTGCTTTCTGTGTCATTCCCAAGTTCAATTTTTTTCCCCCTTCTCTCCCTCTCTCTGTCAGCAGGAGTTTGACATCTCTTTGGACTGAAGGACTTGGGTTACAGACCAAATTTTGTCAACAGAATTGCTATGCTAGACTGAAGAAATATTATGAATTACTGCCATATGAATACTGTTTTTCTGCTAATCTTTTCAATATATCATGTTCCATATATTTTGAGACTTTAATTGAAAAAAACTTATTGCACTTTGTTATTTTTGTTATGTGGCATTCTCACTACCACAGGTCAGTCTCAGATGTGGCTTCTCTCCCATGGTTGCCTCAGCAAACCTTAGTTCCTTGTGTTGTCTATTGCAGCACGGGCAGCAGTAACCAAAGCTCAGCAGTCAGTCTGAGGTAAAACAGAAGGAATATATTCCATCTCAGCAGGAGCTGAACTCTGAAGCTGTCCTACACCTGAGCTCAGCAGGCTTTGGAAGTCACTCCAGCTCTCTGACAATACCTCAAATCAGGAAATGAGTCTAGATTAGTGTTTTAGTTTGGATCAAGAATGAATTTCTGAAATTAGTCTCCCACTGAGCCCTCTAAGGATTCTGCAGAAGCTTAACTTCCTGTAGGGTAAGAGATGATGCAGCTGCAAGAGGATCAGTCCAATTTGTTCTGTGGTGGTTGAAGACTGGAAGATCAGTCAACTTATGAAGGTGAGATTTTTTTCCCCTTACAGGTGTTACGGCTTCTGTAAACTCAGAATTTAAACAGGAAAACTCACACTGGATTCCAGCAAATATTTCTAATGGAGGCTTTATCCTTTGAAAGCTGATATGTGTCTGTCTCAAAACAAATAAGTGAGCAAACAGACTAACAAAAAGAAAAATGTAAAAGCATAATATTCTCTATGCCTTTGCACTTCAAATGTTGCCAATGACACACAGGCTTTTAAAAGCAAAGTATTGCTTATTTAGAACAAAGAATGACAGAAAAATCATATAATAAACCACTAATTAATCTGTACGATTTTTGCCTCTTTCCAAGTCTCACTTTTGTTTACTTTAGAGAGGCTTTTTTCTCACTGTTCTTTTCTCTTGTCAGCCTCTGTCTGTTTTATTCCACCATCCTTCTTTTGAACACTCTTTTTGAGTATTTTTAATGTCTTAGTCTTTGTAAGACTGTCTAGAGATTAGGAATGGGCTAGGATGCTTAGAGACATGAACTTTAGCTATCATCATTCAGGGCTGATCCTGATTTGTATCTGAGAAAGTATTGCTTTCTTTTTCTTTTTTCCCTTTCTAAAGCTGTCATTGAAATAAACAATACTAAAGCATATAGGAAATACTGCACTATAAACAATAGCTAATGAGCATTCTTGATTTATTGGATAGCAAATAGTCATATCTGCAATATCATTATCCTATGAAATATAAACCAAACATTTCAAAAAGGAAAAATAACAGATGTGTAATGTTTAGCTATGCTATTCCATTTTTAACTTCTTTATGTAAAGTTATTGGACAGACGATTTGAAATGTGGATTTAATTAGTCAGTTCATAGTAATTGTAGACTGACAGTAGTAGAATTTTTGTGGAATTTGCTGCAACATAAAGCAATGACAGCTGGGCAGTGCATAAAAAGCAGGATGCACGGTATTCTGTTGTTAGAATCCACTGTTACTTATTCCTAACTGCATTTCCTGAGTGAACAGGACATTGTTGCTGTAGCATAGTACAGGTTTTTTTCCCCTCATTTTCCTTGATTTTTTTATTGAAAAGTTCTATGTTTAGACATACTTTGATATATTTTAGACATACTAGCTTTCTGGAACCTAAATCTGTTGAAATACATTTAATGAGACATTGAAAATCTTGAAATCTTTACTGTCTATTATGTTTTGACTGATCTGTGTGTGTGCAAAGCCCTTCATTGTCTTTAAATCCAGTTGCTCAATTGTCTCAATTAAATTGCTGAAACATAGCTGTCTCAAGTGTGTCCCTGAGATACCACAGGAATGTGAAAACTCTGTTTATGATGAAGAGGTACAGTGTCTTTGGATGACTTTCAGTGCCTATATTGGGGCAACAGGATTCAGTTCAGAGTGATTTTTGCTAAGCTGACAAGTCTCAAAGTGCAGCACTAGCAGAGTCTTCTCAAAAGAGCACAAACAAGTCTGAGTGGAACTGCTTAATATATCTGAACAGAACAGAGTAAAATAGAATTGGATAGGACTGTTTCATTTGGAAGGGACCTACAGTGATCATCTAGTCCAACTGCCTGAAAAATTCAGAGATCACCAGGATAAAGTATATTATTAAGGATACTGTCCAAATACCTCTTAAACACTAACAGGCTTGGGGCATCAACCACCTCCCTAGGAAGCCTGGTCCATAGTTTGATCACCCTCTTGGTAAAGAAGTACTTCTTAATGTCTAAACCTCCGCTGGTGCAGCTTTGAACCATTTCCATGTCTCACTGGATACCACAGAAAAGAGCTCAGCACCTCCCCCTCCACTTCTCCTCCTCAGGAAGCTGTAGACAGCAATGAGGTCACCCCTCAGCTTCCTTTTCTCCAAACTAGATAAGCCCAAAGTTCATAGTTATTCCTCATAGAACAGTCCTTGTAGCCCTTTCACCAGCTTTCCTCTAGATGCATTCAAGAACCTTCACATCCTTCTTAAATTGTTGGGCCTGGAACTGCATATAATATTCAAGGTGAAGCCGCACAAACACTGAATACAATGAGATAGTTGCCTCTTTTGACCAGCTGATTATACTGTGTTTGATGCACCTCAGGATGTGATTTGCCCTCTTGGCTGCCAGGTCACAGCACTATAATAAAACTAACAATAAAGGAATAATCAATCACTTCCAAAAAAACTACTATTCTCAAATTTTGAGCCTTAGTACAGGAAAATGCCACAAGTAGTGTCAGTGACATAAGGATAATGGACATCTGTTGGCCATTTAAATTGCATTCATGTTATGTTTTTTTCCTTTAACAGATAAAAAAGGTAACATGTTAAGAGGTAAAATTCTTTATAGAATTTGATAAAGCTTGTAACCTTAAAAACAGCAATAACAACCCCTCTGTCCTCCAGGTAAAAAAAACCAAACTAGCAGTGTTTCAGTCTGGAACTTTATTAAACCCCCAAGTTTTTACAGTGACTGGTTTTGTTAGGTTTGTCGTACAAAAATGTATCTCATTGAGTTGAATTTTCAATATGGAGAAAAACAAGAAAAGACTTCATCTTCATTGTTAATATAAAACTCAGTTGGGAAAAAAAATCGATCTTTTCTGGCACTCTTGGAGTGTTAGAAATGAAATGAATCACAAGTATCATGTTGTAGAACAGCTCTGAAGGTTGTTTTAATATAATTTTCTTTTCACCTCAGCTTAATTATAGAGTCATCAATATGGTTCATTAAATACCTGTAATATTCCTGACCTGACAATAAATTTGGCATGCAGTATTTCACTGGATTACCTCCATTTGTGAAATATTACTTTGTACATTAAATTACAGCATCATCTATACTTGACCTTGTTTATACAGGCCTGGCCACACACACATTTTGTTCAGTTCAAAGTTTGTCTCATGATATATCATTTATAAATGTCAAAGCTATGTTTCTTTCTAGTTAACAAAAATATACTCTGTTTTTACCCTATTGGTGAATCATATCAATATAAAAGCCTAATATATTAAGAAAGAGACAGACTTCATGTCTATGGTAAATGATATTTTCCTTTATTCATTAACAGCTGGAGTTTTGTTTTTAAACCCTAGTCCTTTCCTTACTAATTGCAACAAAACCACTGAAATTAATCTTTGTATGAGTGCCAAAGAGCTTCCTTTGAGATCAGTAGTATGATTATGAATAGTTATTATCTGGTTATTTCTATTATCTGGTTAGTTTTCATTACACAACATCTTTGCATTTCGTTAGTGGTCTAACCTGTAAATTTAGCAATGTCTTCTTTTAAATTCAAGAATGTTAGCTTCAAGAAAAGTTCAGTAGTTAGGATAGCCTGTAATATGTAATTTTTAAGATCAGAAATAGGCAAAAAGTTTACATGACCAACAACATTGGATTTACAGGAAATAAAGTGATCTAATTCTATCTATGGCAACATGTTACAATACTACTTAGTACTCACACAGTACTGAACAATTCTGCTGGCTATAGCCCTGCTGTTGAAACTCATGGAGTTATATAGTGACCTTCCCTGAGTGTGTTACAAATGAAGGTCACCATGATTGTGGTTGGCGTCTTTGCAAAAACTTATGTACATTTTTGCTGAGCTTAGATGTGTGGGTGTTGTATTTGGCAACTTCAGCTCAAGCATTTTAGCAGCCTCACAGGAAGCAAGTATTGATGGAAAATCTTCCACATATGTATTCAAAATGTCAACATCTAGGCAAGCAAAACCAAGCAAATACTTTTGTGCATTCTTACTTCAATACCATCACAGATTTTGTTCTTCAAAAACTTTTAAGTCACTTTCTGTCAGGCAAGATACTTTCCCAGCTTTTAGCTAAATTACCATCTCAGGAAAAACAGCTTTTGCAGTGGAAGTGCTGATAAAATCTTAATCACATTATGAGGAAGCCTATGCATAGCTAATAAATGTCACCACCTTTTCTAAAAGCTTTTTTTTTTTTTTTTTTGCATGTTGTAGATAATTATCAAAGATCTCTGTTCTTATTCCAACCAGAAATTCCTAGATGCCTATAGAGCTGGTTTCTTGGGCCAAAGTACTGAATGATTTGTTGTGGTCATGACAGGTATATCATGTCCCAGGCTGATAGATTTCTACCTGGAGTTTTATAACAGAGATAGAAATGAAAGAGGTAACCAGCTCCCTGATTTAGCACCCATAGGCACCTCAGAATATCACAGATGTTGGGGATCGCCTGCAAGTGTGCTCAGATTAGCAAGCAGCCTTCAGCAAGAATTTTGACATGAGTCTGAATCTGGCTTGGAGATGTGGCAAAACCAATGATTTACTGTCTACCACAACAACCCCTTGAAATACTATCACGAGGAAACAGGAGAAGTGTAAGTTTCTGTTAAGTCTAGACTTTAGGAATACATTTACATATCATGTTTACAGTACAGAGCACTGGCAGCTATTGTAATGTAGATACAAACCAGTGCAGGGACCTGTGTGTGATGCCCAGTTAATGGGCTCCAGGCAGAGTATACACCCTTCAGCCAGAGTCCTGTCACTTCTGTTGAGTAGTTTATCTCTGTATGCTATATCAAACAAAGGTCTTTACCATGGTGAGAAAAGAGTGACTACTAGGGAAGGTAGTTTTGTGCTGTCAAAAAACTATATTTCTGTTACTAAAGGAGATGCTTTGGTCTAATGTCTGTGATATGCACAGAAAGAGAAAAGAGTTTTATGGGCTTTTTGAGGCAAAACTACCATTGGGCAAGGATCATACCTGTGAGTGCTAAATAATGGAAAATATATAAGCAAGGGATACATTATAAACCCATTTTATTACTAACCCATGCTAGTGTTGAGCTTGCAGTAATGTTACATGTTGCTTTATGCTTAGGTTGTAAAGTGATGAGTGAAGTGAGCGTGAGGGAGCCCTGGCACAGGCTGCTCAGGGAGGGTGCGAAGTCTCCTTCTCTGGAGGTTTTCAAGAGCTGTCTGGATGTGTTCCTCTGTGACCTGATCTGGGTGGGACCTGCTTTGGTAGGGGGATTGGACTAAATGATCTTTAAAGATCCCTTCTAACCCCCACCATGCAATGATTCTATGATTGAGATGTGTGTATGTGTAGTTGCTCTTCTTAATCACCAAATCTGAGTAACAAGTTTTTATTTAGTGTCCTGTGTGCTACAAAACATAGAAAGTATTCACTTCTTGCTTTGTTATCTATTTGGAGTGACATAACCTGGTGATAAGACCTTAATTAGGCAGTTATGCTCAGCTGAGAATGTCTGCATGCTACTGTCAGCAGCTTTGCTGCTTCTGATCAAACCCTGTATTATGGGGACCTGTTTCTTTAAAGGCTCAGTCATCTGCTTAACACCATTTCCAATTAAAAAAAATAATCTCAAACAATCAGGAGGGAGCTTTAGTGTAAATTCCTTCAACTGGAAAAGTGGTGGCATGCCTAAGTATAAATGGACTTTTTGGGATTGCTGGTAAAAAACAGAAGTTCATTTCATCATAGTGCTCATACAAAACCTGTTTTACCTTTGCTATGGAAAGGACAGGAAAAAAAGTAAATCACCTCATATATTTATATTAATCTGTTTACATTGTACTTCAGATCTACCTTCAGAACACATGTTTTTCAGCAAAATAAAATGGATGGGAATGATGAGAAAGGGAATAAAAGTCACGCTTATTTTTTAATCCAAGCTATAATTATTTTATTCTGTGCCTTCTTTTATGCTTTAATTTAGAACAAACAACAGTGGGATTATAGCTCTAATTCTCATTTTCATTGTGGGTGTTTTGGAGGCACTGCCTCATCTGAGCCCAGAGCTTTGACTACCTATACACACAAATATGCTGGGCTGGTCCAGCTACCTGGAGTTTGGTGTTTGATTTTGTTCTGTTCTCCTTCTGTTCTCTCCCTGCACCATCAGAGAGGACAAGACAACAGATACATGGTATGCACAGTTTGAACAAGTGGCACAGGGAAACCTGGGATACACAGGATTGAAGAAGAAATGGTATTTCTTTGATGGGAGTGCCTTTAGGCCTTGTGCCACACAGGCATCACATGGTCCAAAGGACACCAGGAAACATGAAGGTATGTGTACTTAAGTCTCATTCTAAAATGCAGAGACCATACACCAGGGTAAGTGACCAAGGACAAGGACACCAACATTCAATAGCTGAGACATAAGCCATATGTTTTACATACTCCCATGATGTTCCCACTGCCAAAGAACAATTATTATAGAGGTTAACTGATTGGTCTACTGTAGACTTTTAAATGACAGAAAAGAGAATTGTCTGTGCTCACAGCTGAAGAAGACTGTATGATGTGGGTGAAATAACTTCCCAGGAGGATGTGAAAAAATAATCCAGAGAAGCAGAATTAATGGGACTGAGGAGAAACAGTGCTATTTTAAGACTTGGTCCCACTGAACTTGAATCTTGATGTTCCAGGTAGAACAGGGAGTACATTAGACAGTGCATGCTCAAGAATGCAATGCCAGATGGTCTGCATTCATCTATCCAGTTTATGTTACCTGAAGGACTACACCTAATGTGGTGGTTACTGTTTCATTGATTATGCAGTGCAAAATCATTCTGTTTTGGTGAACAAGTCTAACATCTTAGATTGATATGTGGGCTTAGGCAAAAACTATGTTCAGTGTACCTAAAACCTAAGAACAGCTTTAGCTGGAAAAAATTCCAGCTGCTTCACATCAACAGAAAACCAGAAGACTGACAATCCGTCTCCATCAAGCTCCTGGGACATCTGGGAGTGTAATTTCCCACAGCCACTAGGAATGCTAATTCCTTGATGAAGGTCTACACTTCACATGGTGTGGTACCCTGTCAGAGGAGAGGTGAGCAGTTGTTTTCTCAGACAAACCAGGAGATGGAGGGCAACCAGAGAGCAAAAAGGTAATTCTAAAATGTACTATCATCTTGTGCTGTCTTTACTCCTTCCTCATTATAATGTAATATCTGAGTGAAGCTAGGCCCAGATAATTGTAGTATTTTTTTTTTCTGTGGCAACTAAAGTATAAGTTACTTGTATGTTAGGAAACTTTAAGAAAATCGTTAACAAGAACGTGCAAAAACAAATGGCTTAGGAAAGTGAAGAAGTAGTGAAATACTATTTGTTATTATAAAATAGCAATAATGGAAAGGACACACGGAAGATTTTCAATTTAATGAGAATGGCAAGAATATGAAACACAAGTTCAAGATGTGCAGTAGTATTTTTACACATATGTTTTCAGAGTCAGTAAAAAGGAGAAAAATATTTTCCTGAATTCTAATGAGAAAAGTGACATGAAGATATTTACATTTTCTAGACACACTGGGTGAATTTCAATAGGAAAATTTGGCAAAACACTTACAGATGAAAGATTGTTTTTATTTAAAGAGAGAGATGAGAGAAAAATGTAGACTTTCTAGCAATCTTTAACAAATCCCAAGAGCTCCTTCCACTTTTGAATAGATTTCTGTAGAAAAGAGAGAAAAGGTTTTGCTTAATGATGCAAGAGAGCCTGAGAAGAGAGAGCTGGTCAACCAAGGCACTTGGTTTTATTTGAAAAACACCACACTCTTCACATTTTAAAACAGTTTCCTTTAACTTTCGTGATGTAAGAAGAAAGCCTCTGTCTGTGTTGAACAAGAGATAGTAATTAATAGATTGTGAAAAGTAAATATTTCCATTATTTAGGGACTTTGTGTTTGTATGCTGTTTGATTAGCTTCAGACCAAAAACCTTAACAAGAAGGTCTGTTGAGCTGGGAAAAAAAAAAAATACTGCTTTAAACATGGAGATTAGATGACTTCTTTCACTTTAAGGGAACCTTTCTCCATCTGAGACAGACATGACAGGTGAACAGAATGTACTGTATATTTAAAGACTGTCTCTTAAAACAGCACATTACACTTTCTTCTTGTCATCATATTAAGTAGCAAAGGAGATTCTTTACTATGGTTACAAGAATTTGAATATAAAAGAAATATTCATGTGAAGATACTAGTGAAGTTAGAGGGAATACTTTGCACTTGGGAAGCAAACAAAAAACTCTATTTTTTTTAAGAGAATACTGCCCATAATGAACTGTCTGTATTTACAGAAATAAAATATCTTGACTACACTTGACTTAGTTATTTAGGAGCCTTCAAACAGGATAGAGTCTGCTCCTTCTCACCTATAACTGAATAGTACCCTGAAAAGTATAGGAGGCTGCCTAATTAGGTTTGAGATCATAGAATGGTAGGGATTGGAAGGGACCTTTAGAAATCATCTAGTCCAGCCCCCTTGCAGAAGCAAGTTCACTAAATACAATCCATAAGATTAGTCCTTCAGCTGATGAGTTGAACTAAGACATAGGCTTTTGCTGCTTATGGTTTACCTGAAGACATTATTTCAGATAAAGGTCCTCAATCTGTTCCTAAAGGGTTTCAAACGCTCCTGAAAAGAAATTCAGTAAAGCACACTGTATCTATTGCTTATCAGCTAATAGTATCAGAAAAGTTAGCAGAATGCTTTTGCAGACATTTTCAAAGGACCCTAGAGGAAGGAGAAAAAGTCAATAGACTGCCATATAGAAAATTCCAGCAAATTTCTTTCTCAGCAAATTAGGTTTGATTTATGGGATTATGCTTTAGCAACATGGTTAAGAAAACAATAGATGTATTTTTAAAATCTGAGTACACATGCCTTGACTAAGGTTTAAGTTCAAGGAAAGATATTTTGAAGTGGGTATTGCAGCCCACTTTTCCTGTGGCAGTATTAAAAATGCCAGATAATGAAGAAATGGGGCGACCATCTGCTTCAACATAGAAATGTCCTGAATGGAAACAGATTTGACAGTACTGAGGGTGTTTTTAGAAAAAGAAAATTGAGATACATATATTGCAACAGACACACTAAGGCAAATATTCCCATTTTGATCTAGGGAACAGTAAAGATACATCTAGACCAGACATCTGTGGTCATAATGAAATATAATGCTCTGTAAGTCCAATTGTAGAAACACTTAAAATTTTTAATTGTGTATAGCTAATTCAGAGCTATTCTAGTGTGATTATACAAAATATATGTAATTTATAAATACATAATAATAGAATCATAGGATTATAGGGGTTGGAAGAGACCTTTAGAGATCATATAGTCCAATCCCTTGCCGAAGCAAGTCCACCTAGATCAGGTCTCACAGGAACACATCCAGGCAGGTCTTGAAGACCTCCAGAGAAGGAAACTCCACAACTCTCTGGGCAGCTTGTTCCAGTGCTCTGATCCCTTCACAGTAAAATAGTTTTTTTCTTATGTTTAAATGGAACTTTTTGTAATGGGTAAATATAATATACATGAAACATAGAACCACAATGGTTTTTCTTTCCATGCACGCCACTTTTACCTTTATAGGATGTCACTGTTACAAAAGGAGCCATTCTGCGAGGAAACCATGTTACAATGAACTCCAGAGGAGAAACACCCTGCTGCCTCCAAGTGCTTGACATTTGTTCTTTTTTACCTGGCTGCTTCACTTAATCTAGAGTAAAAGGACTTATGGTATATGACATTACTTCCGTATATGAACTGTAACCAATCCTGTTAGCAATGTATAAGTTAAATGGCCATTGCTTTACTCCTGAGAACTGTCTGAACCTGTAAACCCATTTTGCTTTGTGACATAGCTGAATTTTCATTTTTCACTGAGAGCTAGCCACAAAGGAAGCTGGAGGCATCAGTGTGTTGTCTCCAATTTTAAAAAATGCTGAGCAGACAACATTTTATGTTTATTATCCCTAGATAAAAACCCTACTATCTTAAACTGGAAGACTTAAATGTTATCCTTTTGTTTTTCACCTTGAAGTGGTAGGAATTATATCTTCCATAGATTAACAAGCAGTTTGCAGCAGGCAAACAAGTGAGGTAGAGTGTAATGGATCTTTTGTCATCATTATTAATGGTACCTTATATTTTCTACAACATACTTGATCAGCCTCCAAGACTGATCTGTTCTATTACTGAACATAGTTTATTTTTTTAATTCTGTTTTTGTGAAGCTTGGTTGAATATTAAGCCATAACAAACATAAATTACATTTAAAAATGATGCTAAGCATGCATTTAAATCTGTCACCTGACAAGCAGGACTGAGAAGCATTTTAAAACACTATATAAATTTATTCTAAAACCTTGATGATGTCTTGCATCAGGTTAAAAACATTATGTTGAATGATCCTGAAAATATTCACTAAACCAAGGGAGAAAGCTTTTTAAAATTATGAAAGTTATAAATAAAAGGAAGTTATGGCTTTGCACGCCAGATTGTTGTATATGAGGTTCTTTGTAACAGAGTACTAAATGTGATGTACCCAGCTAAAGGAAACAAGCAGTGTGATCAAATTAAAGTCTGGAAAAGTAAATGTGAATATTTAGGAGATATGTGGAAGTAGGAGAGAGACTTGTGATGAAAATTATGCTACTTTAGTGGAATAGATTTTGTAGGTTGGTGTCACTTAGTGGATATCTACTTGCCTGTTGAATGCATTTGTCTGGACAGGACAAATCCTCCTTGGCACAAGAACAGAAAGATCTGATGCCTTTGCAGAGACATTTCTCACGGATGAACTCTGAAAAACCCACATTGGCGTGCTCTATGGCCACAACGCTAAAAAGCACAGGAAGTCTGCAGACCAATAAAAACAGAGAGAAGGGAGTAGAAAGAATTGCTTTCTCCCTGATATGACACAGTTAAAATTGTATCAGAAAGTAAGTAAAAATCTTAGATTTTTCCCTCAAAGTTTGCAAGTTGTTGTTAGAGCTATATGTAAAGTATTTGCTTTAGAAATCTGCATTAGGGTACCTAATGTTGACAGTAGCCTGAAGATGATAATTTAGAGTGGACAAGTGAGGGGCTCCTGTCTTGAGTGCGATCTATTAATTATGATCTATTCATGTCCTCGATAATGTCTTTCTCACCAACTCTTATAGCATTGCCCCACAGTAGTGACGCATTACACTCCTGGAGGTGATAGTTTATTGTCAACACCAGATGGTTGCTCACCTAAGAGGCCTAAGTAACTAAATAAAAAAATCTCTGAGTTTTTGTATTTTATAACTTTATAAAGGGTTATCTGATTCCTGCTCTAATGATATGAAAATTTCTTCATTGACAAGCTTTGCCTATCTTGCGACATTTTTATAGCTGGATGTCCAAGCCAGTGCCACAAAGTAAGAAATGGAAGCAGAAAATTGTTTATATTTCCTCTAGTTATTTAGATAGGTAGGTATTTATTTAGGTAAGTATGAGCCAAGGGTAATACCACTTTATTTGCAACACAAACAAAAAACTTAAGAGAATAACAAACAAGTTATAGATTAACAAATTGTGGAAGTAGGTTTAATGCTTTACCAATAAAACAATTCATAGTGCCACTTTATGGATAGATTAATTATAGGATTGCACATGTTTAGTCATAGGATTGAGCTCAGTGTTAAGAAACTTCACTCTAGACTAGACTTTGCACTGTTGTGATAAAATAAAGTTCTACCTTGCCCTTGCATCCTCATATCTGATTGTCTACACTGCCTGCTTATTGATTTATACTCCAAATAATGTCTGGAGCAAACCAGCCAATTTACCAAGTGGAGAAACATACACACAGAAAATTGAATCCTACCTTTTCAGGCTGGGATGACTCCAATCACAAACCACAGGGCATAAACCTTGAGTTATTCCATGTCACAATTGGCTAGTTAGTACAAATTAGAATAGCATAGCAAATCTCCCTCCAAATCATCACCAATTCTGTCTGGTATTGTGATTTCTACTGGCACTGTTGCTGAGCAATATGCATTTTCCGATTCATTCTTTCTCTGTGAGCACCAATGCTTCTGATTTTTACCAAGACAGGAAAGACTGACAGAACAGAAAAAGACATGAGGCTGAAATGTTGGTTTGTTTAAATACTTTAGAGTGTTCAGATTATACAAGAGGACAAAAAACAACCCTTAAGAATGTTAAAACCAGTATTGTTTTCTTTCCAGATGTTTCTACAATCATAACATTTGATCCTGGACAGAGCCTGAGGTCAGCAATGTTTTTTTTTCATTTCAGTTAATTTCCTGTATTCCAGTAATTTGCTTCTGATTCCAGTTAATGCCAGAAAATACAGTTGTGCAATTTGCAAATATGAGTTTATCTGTACTTTTTCTAGCCCCACAATAGAGTTTATCAGTCCAGTTCAATAATTTTTTGTTACATAGTTTAACAGGCCATCAAGAATATTTTATTCATCTCTCACTGATAATTTTCCCTTCTTCTTTTTAGTTTTTTTAAAAATTTTGTTGGTTTGCTGACTGCTACTGCCAAAACATTTCTCAAAATAATAGGTATTTTCTATGTAATCACCCATGTATGCATTAGAAGTTGCATCTCCAAAGTATCAATGCCTTTTATTCCAGATTGACATGAAATTATTGAATTTCTAGTGCATGCCTTCTTGTTGAACTCATTATCCTTTGACTCTTGCAGAAACGTGGGGAGTGAGAACGGCTGAAAGTGTAGTCCCATTTCCAAACAATTGCTCAGTTGGTAGTGATGTTAGCAATATAAGGTGTCAAATTGCTCAGGCTACTCATACTATATATCATGCTCCAAAAGAGTTAAGGATTCAGATCACTTCCACTTGTATAGTTATTAAGAAAGTTTTCTACAAAGACGTTTGTAAGAAATTCTCTATAGACCAACAATCAAATATTTTCCAGGCACTGTGTTTCGTTTTTTTTTGTGTATATCCTCTTTAATGAGGGATTGTTTCTATGCATGCATGTAAAATGAAGCATGCTCTACGCAAGTGTAGCATGAGATTAGAGATTTCTGCTTTTTCATTTAAAGTCTATCCTCCCTGACCTTTCAGCAGAAATGATTTACGTATAATGCCTGTGTGACTCCAGAGGCTAAAATACACCTGTAATGTAGATCTGAATTGCAGAATATATGGTGTCAAATGAAATAATATTGTCCCCTTTCAGACTCTATTCTGTGAATAAAATCTTGGTAACACTTTAGCGTCCCTGTTAGACCTTGGTCCTGATCAAAACTTTCTTTTCCTATGAATAATATTTTTCAGTGGAAAAAAGGAGTATCACTCAGTGTTGTTTAAAAATCACCACTTCTAAATATTTTTGAAGTGAATGAATTCAGAAAAATGCTGATACATTCCTATGTTAATGGAAGTGCTTGGTGAAAAGGAGGCAAGAGGCCTCCTTGGATGAACAAAGATCTGATGGGACAACTCAGGGAGAAGGCCTCCATCTATGAGAGGACCTGATTTCTTGGGAAGAGTACAGGAACATTGCCAGTGCATGCAGGGGAGAAAGCAGGAAGGCTAATTTTATTCTTTTAGAATTAAATCTGGTTAGGAAATTAAAGGAAAACTAGATTTTTTTTTTTTTCAGGTACATTAGCAGCAAAAGGAAGATTAGGGGGAATGTGGGCCTGCTGCTGAGCACAGAGGGTGCCCTGGTGACCAAGGATGCAGAGAAGGCTGAACTACTAATGCCTTCTCTGCTTCAGTCTTTATAGCCAAGTCTGGACCTCGGGAAGCCCAGTCCAGCCAGGACAGTAGGACAGTCTGCCCTGGTGAGGCCTCATCTGGAGTACTGTGCCCAATTTTGGGCTCCCCAGCTCAAGAGGGACAGAGAACTTCAGTGCAGGGCCACCAAGATGATCAGGGGACTGGAGCATCTTCCTTATGAGGAAAGGCTGCGGGAACTGGGGCTGTTTAGTCTGGATGAGAGGAGACTGAGGGGGAATCTAATTAATATTTACAAATATCTAAATGGTGGGTGTCAGAAGATTGGGACATCACTTTTTTATCCTATTGTATCTAGTGACAGGACAAAGGGGTAATGGAAAGAAGCTGGAACACAAAAAGTTCCATTTAAACATAAGAAAAAACTATTTTACTGTTCAGGTGAGGGAGCCCTGGCACAGGCTGCCCAGGGAGGGTGTGGAGTCTCTTTCTCTGAAGGTCTGCAAAACCCTTCTGGACACATGTAACCTGATGTAAGTGAATCTGCTTTGGCAAGGGGGTTGGACTAGATGATCTATAAAGGTCCTTTCCAACCCCTACCATTCTGTGATTCTATGAATCTTTCTATGGATGGTTTATTCCAATGTTAGAAATTGTATTTTAACAACAACTTTTAATGAAAATGGTCTTCATTTATAATTGTCCCTAACTGGCTTTGTGCCAGTTTGTCCACTAGTCTAATATACTTTACATTCAAGATCTTTTCAGCTGTTCTCGACTATTTGCATTGTAAGCTACATTAAAATTGTGCTTCCTATTGCAAATATTGATTTATTTAAATCTATTTAGCTAGAAGCATCCAATAAGATAAACCACCTAATTGAAAGTGCATCTAACGTTCCTTTGAATTTTATCTGGTTAAATATGATAGGAATTAAAACTCTGCCCATGCTCCGTGTAGTGAAACTTGAAGTCTATAATTTAAACTGAAGTAGTTAAGCTGAGTTGCAGAAGTGCTAAGGATAAATAAACCTCAGTTGTTCATCATGAAACCAAAAAGCATGCTACATCAGGAGAGAGGAGACAGAATCAGGAATAAGTGAAAGAATTTCTTGTGTGCTATTTGCTTTTCCCTGGGAATTTACAGAGACCTCAGTTCCTGGCTTCTTACTCCCAATCCCAGGTACAAAACAAAACAAAAAAGAATATACACTGCCTAAAGGCCAGACTGAGATCTTGACAAATTCCTGGGTTTTGAAATCAGGATGTCTCAGCCTGATGCTCAGACTACTCAGACTGTTGACATGCCATAGCTACACAGCAAATATAATTTTACTTTGAGCTATTATAGGTATAAATCACAATGATAGAAACCCTTTGCTTAAAAAAAAATGATGAAAGGGACGAAACAAATTTTCACAAAGAAATACTGATTTGATTAATATCTTTGGGGGGAAAGAGGGGATAATCACTACTATATCAGCACTAGAGATATCTACCGAGACAGCTTGATTAATAGAAAAAAATATTACTTGAATGTATAAATGCAGATATAAGATACATTTTTATAACTCTGAAGTTTTATAAAATTTCACCCAAAAGATTAGAAAGATGTGGTATTAGGTTATTTAAAAAAAATATGTACAAGGAAGATTCATAGTCAGTTCTCAGTGAAAACAACTGCCACCTACTATTTGATTTGTAAAAGAAAACATTTTTAAAAATACACAAAGCATCTTAAGCATTATGTGAGTTTGTACATAATTCATCAGGACTTACTGATAAATTACCTTGTTTAATTACTTCTTACCTGGTGAGACCCCGTTAAATACAAAAAAATGTAGAACATGTAGCATTATCTGGAACATTCTAAAACAAACTTATGAGTGTTATCTAAATTTATTTCTGTTAACAAATGGGGAAGTTGGAAATTAAAGACTTGATGATGTTTTGAAGTGGATAATTGTCTGTTCTAGGCATAAAAGTTTATAATAAAATAACTAATTTTGCTTATAGGTTGTGATGGTTACTTAGAAGCTATCTACTATAAATATCACCTTATCTATAAAGCTGTGCAATATCAGTCTATATTCACATAATGAATCATGACATGATTCTGAGTACTTAGCTCCCACATCTGTTCTCTGCTACCATGGAATGCAACGCCACCTGCATGCTTGGTGATTTCCAGCTCCTAAACAGTGTTTTGGTATGAGATGAGGCACAAATAGACACATGTGCACTGTCAGTAGCAACTGAGACAGATGGAAAATCTGCACATCGAATGCTGTAAAAAGCATACACAAGTTGGTGTGAGTGTAACATTTTGGAGGAAAATGAATACATTTATTAATTCTTTTGAGCAACTCATCAATAAGCTGGTCAATGCAGCTGGAGAAGACTAATTGTCTAGCACCTGCGCCTTCTGATGGCTATCCAAAATTATTCTGTTTATTAAAATCCTAAACCTATTAAAAATTTACCTACAGGCCTTCCTTTACTGTTTTGCAGCCACTGAGATCTGCCTGATGTGACCAGAGGTTGTCTTTTCCTATCTCTTTCATGATATATCTGTAACCCTCCACACACACAGCCAAACACACATGGGCTGTGTTTAAGTCACTGCAAATTTGTTGCTATAATAGTACAAGCTTTTGACAAATAGCAATAACTATTTAATTTGTTTTGGAAATTTAAGCTGTATGCACCAAGAACTGGCTGGATACTTTATGATGTATGCTGCATAACCAATATTTTTTATTCACTTAGCACTCTATATGTTTTTCTGGATTATTTTAGCACAGACTGTTAGGTTTAATCACCTGGCAAATTTTAGGCAAGATGTTCAAGAATTTTAGGATAATATGTACGCAAAATAAACGTCTTAAGTGGAAAGAAGTTTTTTGGGCTTGCATACTATGGATAAAAATGTGTGAGTAGAGTTAAATTTTTAGGATGCTCTTCTCAAAAGTCTGAATCTCCCAGTTCAAACCAGTCATAATGAGCATGTGTTTAAAGAATAATCTCTGTTTACCACAAATATGCTTGTTTTTGACGTAGCTATAAAGAGCATAACATGTATTTCAGAAGCATAGTAGTATCTTTTTTGATTTAACAGAAAAAAATATTTTGATTTACCTCTGATTAGGGGTGGACTGAGCAGAGGGGCTAAGCAGTGGTCAACAGCTTGTGAACACAGTCTGTGAGTGAAATTCCAGCTTAAGTTAATGAGAGGTCCCTGGTGAAGAAAAGCACAGCTGAAATGCAAGTGAGAAATGGAAAGTACTTGCAACCTCTTCCTCTTTTGGGAACTGTGTGGGTATCTGAAACCACAATTTGGTCTGCTGTTTGAAAAGGTTACTTGGGGTTAAATTATGCCATAAGATTTTGGCATCTGCCTCTGATTGGAGTCAATGGGAGTCCTCTGAGTACATCTGAGGGCACAATATGACCCTGCTTGTTTTCACTCACTATATTTTTATGCTATGGCACCTCTGAGCTGGGACAATCCCAACTGTTCATTCAATTTAAAGGCCATCTGTATGGAAACCCATTCTTGTGTTTTCTTTCATTCTCTGAGCAGTCTTTAGCCTGCTTTCATTGCTTCCTTTCTTGTTGATTAATTAATCTGTTAATGCTCAGATCACAGTCTATAAAAATTAAAACTTCCATCTGAAGGTAAAAGTATCTGATAACATAAGTACAAGATAACAAGCACAAGTAGCTACTGGTAGACATAGCATATTTTATTTTCAGCCATCTTCTCAAAGATGAAGAACAATTCAATCATATTAAGAATATGGAGAGATTTTCCTTCAAGCCACATTGAACAATCTGAAAACCAAGCCATACTGTGTTCCTGAAGCAGATAATATCAGTGATGAGTTATTACCATTAGAAATAAATGGATCCTGTAAGATAATAAACTGTTCTAATTGGCCAAATGTTGATAAGGTACTTCTCATGGATATGCCAGAGGCAGGAATTACTTCATCAGGATTGGACTCCTAAGTTGACGTTTTTACTGTAGAACTCCAGAAGACTTGAGGCTGACGGCAGTCTCATGGTTACCATGATGGAAACTGAAGTGGGACTCTGAAAGCTGAATGCTCCACAGTTGGTTTAAGTATTCTTTAAGATGGCCAATGCTTAAAGTTCTGCCTTTTGTTTTGTGTTGAAGCTTGTGTGATTGCAGGGTTTCTGTGCTCACAACTGAGGCTACTTGTGAGCGAAGATCCTTTTGACAAAAAGGTACAAGCTTAGCACATTTATGAAGATAATTCATTAAATATTTAATATAAAATACTAAAAATCTTGCTTTTCTGAGGATTTTATTTAACTTTTTTTTCCCTGTAACTATAAAGAACACAAGAACTCTTTTTTTCTCTTCCTTCCCATAGAGTTGGTTACATTCTCTGGTGCCTGATTTGAAGACACCTCCATCTGATAGCTTTGCCCAAGCCCTAGATTTCTGTCACTTTTCTTGAATTTGTTATTGTACATTTAAGCTACTTTCGCTTGTGTTAAGAATTTCTGATAAATCCTCAATTTAAGGAATCATAACCACTCAAAAACTAGGTTACAAATCACTCTGTAATAGTAGTGATATAATATTCAAATGTGATGTTGTTACAGGATCCTAGTATGACACCTGGTTTCATTCCACAATAGAAGAAGAATTAGGCACCTTGGGAGAGTTATTTGTAAGGAGCATGTTGCTGTGTGCAGGTAGCCCACAGAGAATTATAAACAGAAAAGGAGTGTCAGCACCTCTGCACACCTCTGTCATTGGACCACACATGAACAAGCTAAGATACCAGGGAAGGACCTCCATCCTAGAAGACAGAGCAAGAATCAGGAAACTTTATTGGAGAAAGGCTTTCTCAGTTCAAAATGCACTACTGCCTCACGGATGGAAACTGGCCTTGGTGAGCTATGAACTCTTCTTTAGTCCAGTATCACTTGTTCCTAAATACACTGGATTCCTGATTAACGAGAATGCAGGAAGCTATCTGCTCTGAAGAATAGCTCACCTACATGAGCTTTTAGGCAGTTGTAGGAAAAGTCAGTATGTGAATGTTTAGACACTTATGTTGTCTAAATAGAGTTCAGATTCTCATATAAGTGAAAGAATTTGTCTTTTATTTGGCAAACATTCCAGTAAATAAACAAGAAGGTAAAACTGTTATCTTTGCAGTGAGCACTTTTCTTATTGTAATTTACTGTTATCTGTACCATACTACTGAACAGAATTCAGTTTTCTTTCCTTTATCTCCTTGGAAACGTTCATCTCTGACAGGTGGAAGTTCATATCAAGAACATGAAAGGAATTTTGGACTTTCCTAATTGTCTGGTACCATCTTTGCTTGACTTTGCTCTTTTTATACAGGCAAAAGAAGAAAGCAGTCACAGTAGAAAACTTTGCTAATACTATTTTAAGGAAGATTTAGCTAGCAACAGGACAAGGGATAATGGGATAAAGCTGGAACACAAAAAGTTCCATTTAAATATAAGAAAAATCTATTTCACTGTTCAGGTGAGGGAGCCCTGGCACAGGCTGCCCAGAGGGGTTGTGAAGTCTCCTTCCTTGGAGGTCTTCAAGACCCGCCTGGACACGTTCCTGTGCGACCTAATCTAGGTGAACCTGCTTCTGCAGAGGGGTTGAACTCGATGATCTCTAAAGATCCCTTCCAACCCCTGCCATTCTATGATTCTAAGATTTAGCTCTCAGGATAAGGACTATAGGGAAATAAAAATGAACATGTTTCTTTGAAGGAGATGCAAATATTTTAATTGTGAAAAGTTTGGTTTATGCAGAGAAGTCATCAAGTTCAGCAATAAGTCAAAATGTTTTAGTGTCTTAAGAAATTTTATTGTGGGAATCAAAGATTACCCTGAAACTTTTTTTAATGTCCTCACATATCTTTCTTACTATAAAACTAATGAATTTGCAGAAGAAAACAAACAGGTGAAAAATATTGTGGATTGAGTCTGGAGAGTTCAAAACAGGTATGATGGATAAAGCTGCCTTCTATATATTAGTAAGACAGAGAGAAGGACAAAATGATTTACTTCGTTTTCAAAACAAGAGATAGAAAGCATAAAACCACAAAGAACTTAAGGATGTATCACCTCACTTTTTAATCTGGAACTTTGTTTTCTCAGAATGACATTTTGCAATGAAAAAATTGCCCACAAGACAGATGAAATGCAGTTCCTGACAGTGATTCTAGCAATTTATTATCTCATGGCAGATGCACCATGCAATTGCTATTTTTTCCTTTTTTTTTTGGTTATGTTTTGTTTCCTTTGTTCTCCAGTTTTCAACTTTGGTTCTAAAAATAAAAATCCTCTGACTTTTTTTGCTTTTTTAGTTAGGGAAATGTATCATGAAGATACATTTAATCCCACAAGAATATGAAACAATAGCTGAAAAAAAGCTTCATTTTCAAGAACATTCAGGGATTATTATGTCATCTCAGAACACACGAGTGGCTATTCAGGGGCATATTTCTGATGTGTTTCCATTAAAATTTCCTGAATGTTTTGTGTGTTTTCTATGAGACTGGCCACACACAATCTCTTTTCCTTGCAAATCAGTTTCAGAATATTACCTTATCACTGTTTAGTACTTTTTTGATGGGCTCAATTGTATCTCCCTGGCAATGTTAAATGTGTGCATAACATAATGTTATCATTTATCAGTAATAGCTATTTAGGCAAAGGCACTAGGGAACCATCACAAACCATATTGTGACAAACAGATATCAGTATAAATGGCTCATATCCCAACAGCTGTTAGACGTATTACATGGAGGGTTAAGGTATAGGAAGAGAACACAGCCTCTGGTTGGTTAATCATTGCTTGGAGGAAGAGAGTCTTTTTTTCTTTGGAGATCGGAGTGTCTGAAGGTTATGTTAATTGTTTAATCTCTTTTGACAAAAATCTGATTAAGTAATGGAACAAGAGAGAAAATGCACATTTGGCGAAATTTCATTAAATTAATTGCTGGAGCTCTAGTCTAGTAGAAACCATCCATCTGCTTTTCTCTGCATAGTTGGAATACTTGATCAGTGATTGTGTTGAGCTTTTGGTTCAGAGGCATGCAGGGCTTCTAGGAGAGAGCAAGTCTCCTTGGTGCAGAGAAATGCATTCTACCTTTGAAGTTAATTCAGAAGGGTCCTTGCAATCAACATGTTCACATGTGATTGTTTTTTTTTAATCCCTAAAATATATCTGAGGCCTTCTGGGGGGACTGCTGAAGACAAGTGGTCTGATAAGTACTTTCACCAAGTGGTTTATGAGTTTCTATAAAGGGTTTCCTTGCCCACATTACTTGAAAAAAAAAAAGTGCTATTTCAATAATCTGGTTTTTGTACACCTATTGTTGACATTGCCACAGCAGCAATATGTGTTTCAGTGCTGTAAATGCTTTTCCATTGATCATTACATCTGGCAGCATAACAATATAACTTCTTTTTCATGCTTACAGTTCTGTTCTTATTCTGTTAGCACTGATAATGGTTATGACTGGATAGATTAATGGAATTCGATACTCCTAATTAATATACTGTTTACACAAGTGGTATATATGTTTCTAACTTTTAACATCGCTTGAACTAAAAAAAGACCTTTATTGTTCAAAGATCTACCCAGACATCCTTCTGTGATATTTTTTCCTGTTGATTCATTTCTACCATGTCTTTTGAATGATGTCAAATGAAAGATTGTATTTTTAAGGCATAACTGTATTGTCTGTAGCAAGCTACCACATTTCCTAAATGGAAATGATACTATTTTTAGATGCCAGTGCAGTTGGTGTTTTTTGTGGGTATTTTTTTAACACTCTTCTCACTCCATGATTCCACATTTAGGAAGTGTGCAATGATTTCATTGATTAAGAAATGCAGAAAAGAATCTATCTGCCTTTTATTCTGAACACTAGCTCTTTAGTCTTGGCAGTGATATCATCCATTTGTTGATCTGAATAAGAAAGGATGCCATCTTATATAAGAGTTTCATCCTTTTTCATTTGAAAGTTAAAGGGAACTCCTTCCTGAATTGAAATGGGAGCCTCTGTAAGGTTATCCAACACTCACTGCATACAAATTACCTAACTTTTGTTTGAAAAGAGAAGAAGACAGTAAATAATCAGAAGAAATAGCAGTAAGGAACAAAATTTTTACAATTGGTAAAACTTATATATAGCTTTCTCTCTTGGGTTTGGACCTGGGGAAAAATATTCCCTTACACTGTGTTTTCCAGAGGTGGAAGTACTGCTGTAACTGACATTGTCCAGTTCCCTTTTATGAGATGGTTAACAAATACTTAGAAATTTTGCCAAAACGTTACTCAATGGAGTCAATGTATTCCATGTGAGATGTCTGCCTAAGCCACAACACCTCCATGTCAAGCAGCAGGGCTGAGGAAGTATATTGTTTTGCTAGATTGTCTTTGAAATGCTTCAGCTCCATATCAAAAACGAAACTCTAAGTTCATTCTTTGTCATTAACTCCATACCTTTATGTGGGAAGTGTGAAGAGGAATATATTTCTGCTATAGCTCATTCAAAGACAAACGATACTTTTTTATTTTTAACCTGACCTAATGCAGTGTAGGTTGATTGTGATTCTGCTTTTATTGATATAAACAGTGGAATTCTGTGCTTCAGCCAGTAAACTGGTAATGTACTTTGCAAATATGAATAAAAGATATGAATTCCTTCAAGACACATAAAAGATTTTTCTCTGATCATTGACCTGTTGCTATTTTAAAGTCATGAAAATAAACCACAACAGTGAAAAGCTTCTCTGGGCCTATAAAAATAAATGCAATAACTTCACTTTCTATGTAAATACTACTGCATTTGAAAGGTGGAGACTTTCTCTTCCAATAATTGAAAACAATGGAATTTTTGTCACCAAGAGTTAACTCAACGAGACTGGCTATGTAAGGACATTTCATCTGTGAGACTGACAAGATAATGAAGGGGCAGAATGACAGGATTTCCGCAGTTCAAAGGTTTTGGCTTGTTAGGTTGTCAGGGAGCTAAGTTGGTGGGCTGGTAGGAAACTATACAAGTTTCAAATAACCTTATCAAAAAATCTTTCCAAACTGCTATGTATCTTTTATTTCAAGAAGTGCTCTGTTTTCAACCAAAGAGAAAATTCTAAAGGAAAATATTTTGTAGATATTTTTCTCTAGCCAGCTCTAAAATGTGAATCACATTATGAAGGTCTAATTGAAGATGATGCAATAACTAAGTGTTCCTATCGATGCTTTAGGAGAAAGAGTTTAGCCTTAAATATTGGAAATTATTTAAGACATTGTTGGTACTTTTCTGGTATGCAGAACTTAGCAGTGGCTGGAAAGTTAATGACTTGTTCAGCCTTTTTAGATCCACAAATATGAATGAGTTAGTGTCATTGTTGCTCAATGGATTTTACAAAATTAATATTAGGAAAATATATAGCCTTTAGTATGATTGATGTCTTGGCATGATGAAAGGATGAGAAATGTATGGAGTTATTTGCTTTCACTTGAAGAAAAATAGAGCTACGCTGAAAATCTATCAGGAGAAAATGAAAGGCTGAAATAAACAGCCATGTTAATTGTCTCCAGTAGCAATGCTGAAACTGAAGAAGTGGAGGTTTGGAAAATTTGAAATGCTAATTAAAAATAGGAAAGAATAGCAAATGCATTTAATTTTGATACTGTATGTAAAATGATGCTCTATCTTAATAAATAGACCATGTGACACTGTTTCTCTTTTTATTTATATCACAAGATTAATTCCTTCCCTTTTGCAAAAGAGTTCTGTTTTATTACACCTTAGCAACCTTAGACTTACTGAGATGCAAACATTGATCTTTGTCCCATTTCGTACATATTTTAGTGAATTTCATAGATTTTGAATTCAGATCTTAACTACTTTCATGTGAAATACTCTACATACAAGAAGGAGGGAAACCTCAATCTATTACCTCTGTGATTCTACTGCATAAATCTATTACCATGGAAGATCTAAATAGATTGCATTTTTAATTTGCCTTGATGCAAAGATGAAAACTAAGTATGAAAATGATTTTTATGCATTTGGAGACTGATATAAAAAAATAGAGGCATTAATTTCTCATGAAAAGGCAATAATTGCTGTTTTCAGCAGGAAAATGAAGAGCTAATTGTTCTTTCATCAGTTTAATTATTCTTATTTAAAATTATATAAATTAGCAGGCTTTATCAAGCACTTGGCACTCTGCCTATTTTCATGTCAAAGAAAAGGAATATTTAAATATGGGAGCACAGTGCTGAATTTCTGACAGAAATAGCGACCGCTTTAACTGCATCTGCAGAGACTGAGGTGTGACAAGGATGAGGCTGCCTAAGCCATTCTTTAGGCAACAGCTCTGGAAGTGAAAATTGTATGCCATTCCCAGGCTCTCTTTTAGAACTGTTAGGAGAATATATGTACCTCAGAATAGATGCATCACCCATCGCCCTACTTCAGCAGGCAAAATCCATGTTTAAATGTGTGCAGAGATGTTTCGGGCCAGTCAAATGTAAACACTGAGTACACGCTTGTTTCTGCAATGCCATCTCCTTCTGTGTGCATCTCAAGAACATCTATAGAGCAAGCCTCCCAAAAAAACAAAGGAGGAGCAACTAATCTATATAAACATCAGATGTGTCTAGTTCCAGGTCAGAAAACAAAATTTTGACACTGAAAATCTCTGGTTTTGAAACTTTTTTCAATTCAGGAAAATCTGTAAACTTTGGGATTGGGCCATGGGGAGATCTGGTAGAAATTCTAGATAACACTGTAGCTTATTTATCATCAAGAAGTGAAGTGTACAAAATATGATAACAAAAATCATATGTGTATAGGTTTTAAATAATCTTGAATTTGTATTATTGTCTCCTTACAAAGTATTTATTTCTATACATATCCATATGGATATACAATCTAGCCCACTTAATTCATTGTCCATACAACCTTAGTTTTGTTGTAGCACAGTAATACTTACAGAAGTTTATGGATGTGCTGACAGCATGAAATGTAAGCAAAAATAGGGAGAAACTGTACAAAAGTATCTTTTGTATTGTTTACTATTAACTTTGCAAGAATGTGTTGTTCCATTGACATTAATGAGAGAATTTAGGCACATAAAATCAAGCACAGGCATGAATATGTGCAGAACCTGTGTTATGTGTAGTTACCTTTGATCACTTGATAATACTGATGAAGATGATTAATTCACATGCAAGAGAACTAGCTACAGTACAGCAGTGAATCTATGGAACAAGTCTCTATTTCATAGGTATTTTGAAGTTACCTAAGGTGTGTCTTTATTAGTTGTAAATTTTTATGTGATATGGATTGTTTTACTATATAATATTCTGTGGATTTCTAAGTTATAGTGCTGCAAGTGATGGTGATGGATTGTCTTTTTTCTGCATTTGTAGGTTTTATTATGTTTTAAAATATATATGAACTGAACACCTTGTGTTTTCAACAGGTCTTTTAAGTGATACAGTAGATGATTTTGGAAAAAGTTTCATAACCAAATAATAGAAATTCTTGTTGCCTGAAACAGAAAAGACTTTGCAATAAAACTTACATACATTAAGCCTTTTCTTCAAATTACTTTATGGACAAGACCTTTTAGCTCATTGTTATTCATTTCCAGTATTTACCAAGCAAAGTTAACTGGTTAGTTTTTGAAGTTATAGATCTATCCTGCCAGTTAGCAAAGACCTCAGCTGTACAATTTGTAAATGGACAGAAAAGAAACAATCCCATGTCTTGCAGGAGATGAAAAACTTTCTCAAAGATGCCATGTGTCAGGAAGAAACTCAACAGTGTCTGTTACATGGCACAGCTTACATCCACAAAGTCACACTATTTTACCCTTAACTCATCTATTTTTTTATTAACTTGGTTTGTGTCTGTGTTTTTTTTTTTTTTTTTGAGAGTGCTAATTGATAGGACCTAAAAGTAAAACAGGGACTATGTTAAAATTAAGTGATGAAGATACTGATAGAATGGTGACTGTAGGGATTTGACATAGTTTTTTTACTGTTGAGCACGAAAAGTACTGAAGAGAAACTCAAAACCTCAGTTGAACACAACCCCATAGACAAGTTCCTTTGTCCTCATGTCTCTGTTCTAATCTGATCTTTGGTATACCAAAAAATAGTATGTAGACAGATTGTGTGAGTCAGGACAATTTATAACATTTTTTAACCACTTCTTATCTGCTTAGCAGGAAAGTTTCTATCCAAGTTATGTAGTGAATTCTTCTGTATTTGAGCAGATCTTGTGCAAGTGTGCTTGACTGGCATTTAATGGTTTGGAAGGCTGTATTCTAAATGTTTTCACTCTCAGTCATGCTCTTAACCTCAAAGCTACATTTGACCGTTTCTATTCATACTCTCCAAGAAACATGAAACATTTACCACTGCAAACACTGTCAGTCCTATTAACTCACCATGTCTTGCAGAATTTAGCAATAAACTGAACTCTGCAGTCACTTCTGTCTGTAACATTACCCTAATGCTAGCCATATCTTTTCTCTGATTAGTATTCGTGCTACCATCTTAAATTTCCCAGTCCAACTCACTTAATCAACCTGCCTGAGAGCTCATAATGAAGCCCTGTTGATCTTGTTGTCTGAAATACGATAAAGAGATTTCTATCTAGATTCAAGAAGCACATTCTGCTGGAGGTGAATGTCATGCACCCTCAGGCACAGGTCATAGTGATGGTGTAATGCTTAAATTTGAAGTTACCTTAGTATAAGAGTGTGGGGAATAGTAGCTACAACTTTGCTTACTGAGACTTTCTTTAATGTTTGTTTAAACTAGGTAGACTGGTGATCAGTCAGGATAGCTGGGTATAAGATCAGAGGTGGAAGAGATGTTTGGAGCAAGACTGCAGCACTTTGTTAATTCCTAAAGTTCAAATCTGATGATATCAGGAAAAGCACTGTTGCTGCCAGAAGCTTAAGATCTCATTAAGATCTGATGGTATTGGACAGTCCTATGTAAGTAAAACACAACGCTAACAGAAATCCATGATCAGAAATCTTATGTTTAACCTCAGATAATGATGCTTTTGTAATGATTAAGGCTGGCTTTAGGGTTGGCAAGAGGATTTAGGATTTGGAAAAAAAACATTGGAGGAACTGACTTGTTGCTGTTTTCTGCAAAAGTCACCAGACTGAGGTAAGTGTGATAGAGAGAGCAGCCAATGTTGTCCAGTGAATAAGGTCTTGTCTTGTTGCATTAGGATCATAGCATCATAGAATGGTAGGGGTTGGAAGAGACATTTAGAGATCATCTAGTACAACTCCTCTGCTAAAGCAAGTCCACCTAGATCATGTCATACAGGACTGTGACAAAGATGGTTTCGAAAACTTCCAGAGAAAGAGACTCCACACCCTCCCTGGGCAGCCTGTGCCAGGGCTCTGTCACACTCACCGTAAATAGTTTTTCCTTATGTTTAAGAGGAACTTCTTGTGTTCCAGATTTTGTCTATTACCCCTAGTCTTTGCACTAGATCCAATATAAAATTTAATCCTAAGGTAGAAAGAGGCAAATAACTATAGTATATAGTTATATATATATATATATATATAGCAAGATTATGTTCCATTTCAGTAGGAACTGGAGGCACTCAGTATCTTGAAGGATCAGTAGTTTAATATCCATAACAGGGATGGTGGTGAGCTAAGTAAAGTGTATCTTGTTCATCAGGGGAATTTCAGGAACATTAAGCACTCCTAGGCTGAGAACTGTGTTTTTCCAGGAGAATGAAGTCACCTACATTGCTGAACCATTTTACACAAGGCTGGGCAAGACCTTCTGAGACCAAGAATCTTGCAATGAAGGGAACAGAAAAGTGTTTCTTAGCTTTTCCTTGCCTCCTATGAAGTGAAATGCTGTCTGCTGGGTAAATGACACATGCCTGTGACATTGGTGTATGAGATCTCTATAAGAAGACAAGTATAGAAATGAATCTTGTCAAAATTCTTTGGACTGATCCTGCTGTTTGTGTACAAGAAAGGTTCCTGAAGTTCCTGAAGTAGCATGATAAATTGTCTTTTGACTGAAAACTCCACAGATCCATACTTTGCTTACATACTATTAGACTGCCCATTTAAATATTTTTTTAAATCAAAAGTTGATAATACATTAATAAAGACATTAAGAATTTTGTTTTTATTAAGTATTTTGAGATATTTTGTTTTGGAATATGAGGTCCTGGAAGTATCAAATGTCAGTTATACTACCACTAGGTTTGTGCTCTTCTGAGCTACCTTATTCTCAAGTGCCAAAAAGCTAATCTGATGTGCATTCTACTTATTTTTAATGCATAAGTCTTTCAATTTTTGGAGTGTTACAAATCTCTTAGAGGGAAGTCGTTATCCTATATATATTCATATGTGAATATTTTGTTCTCCCTCTGCAAGCATTGCTTCCTCTTGCTTTATTTAGTGACAATAACCAGGCAACTTGTGAAATTTACGGAGAGATTACACATTCTGTAATTGGAGTGGACCACAGGCAGCATTAGGATGCCACCAGGGAAATATAGACAAAGAGGGCTTCTCTTTTGTTCCCTCACTAGTTGTTTAATATAAAATGCATTACTTTTGGTATTTAAATAAATTAATTGGCAGCTGTAAGAGATCAGTTTTGTAACATTCAGCAAGGTGTTTGATATTTGCAATCATAAAGGTCTTAGTAGAATAATCCATTAAAAAAATATAAAAATGAATGTAATACTTCACAGTCCAGTTTAAGTAAGACTACTGGGGAGATGTAAAATCTTTTACAAGACCAGCTGATATAATTAGAAAGAACAGACAAGTTTCAAGGCATGAAAACCTTTTGATACTGTTGAAACGTAAGGCATCAGCTTTCAAAGCGAAGTATTCATAGAGAATAATTATTCAGAATTTAACTGGCTTATATTTAGGTAGAGACTCTGAGAAAAAAGCTGGTTAGTATTGATAGACTAAGGTGCACCAAGGGAATATCATAGCAAGGGAGGAGCCCAGGTAGTGCTGAGGGAAAGAGGAAGTTATTATTTTCTGATGAACATTGAGCGATTAATTAGAAGGTGAAAGGAGAGAAAAGAAGTCTGACACAGAAGCAGAATTTTTTTATGTCTTTGATAGTTAATGTTCAGGATAATTTAAAAATTCAGTTTCTGTGCAGTACAACTACCTTATAATACAAAATAGTCCAGCTTTATTTTCCTGTGCTATGATATATATATAGTGTTTGGATATAGATAAGAGATATTTTTAAACTGAAAAGAATGTCATCTTCAATATAGTTAGGAAAGCAAGCTAAGAACATGTCACGTTGTGTACTCCCTAGAGATTATACCCTTTTGACATAGACATTTCCACAGACTTAGAAGAATCAATGATCACGGGGTTAAAAAAATAATTGTCCATGATCAGTTTTATTAAAGAACTGTCACTGGATGCATGCCAGATAAATTGTATCTTTCCCTAGAGTTGCCGAAGAAGAGTCTTTGTGAACTGTGAATACTATATAAAAGAATTACAAACTCCTGGAAAGATTATTTTGTTTTCCTTGATGAACTATTCCATTAGGTTTTCCAGGTGATAAAAATAGTAACTCTGTAAATAATAAAATTAAAAATGGTCTCTGTTTCTACCCAGAATTTTTACCTGAACTGGACTTTTGAACTGTTCTTTGTGACACCAGGTAAATAAACCAATGGCTCAGACTAGGTCAGAAAGATACAATGACTAGATGTGGTTTGCTATTTATTTTGTGTAGACCAACAAAAGGGAGTTTTACTGCCCACCCTCTCCCCATCTTTTTTCTTTTTTTTCCAAGTCTACAAATTAAACAAATATTAGGTCATGGGTATGTATCCTTGTCCATTGTAGTATCACAAAGTTGTTTAGCGTCTGTGCATGCACACGTGAAAAGGAAGAGGATGTTATTTCGTGTGGGAGCAGAAGAGCATTCAGCAGAAAGTTGTGTGTTTAAAGGAATAAAGGATCGGTCCTGAGAGACTGGCTCAGGGAGGAAGCATTTAAGCCTTGATTGTGTCCACATTCTACCCTTACAGAATTAATACTTGGTCTGATATAGTCAAGTTAGAGTTTTCAGGAGAAAGGTAACAACAGCTGAGAACTGTCTGAATTTTCAGCTCAGCCTTAAAAACTCCATCCAAGTGTCTTAGAGGAATGCTAAGCACATATGGAGTGGTGATGTACTGGGCTGGGGGAGCTGCCCAGGCTGTTTGTTGTTAAGAGTATTTGAATTTGTGAACAGCAATAAAGCCTTTTTCATTGACCTCTAAAGGATTAATTTCTCATATTAGCACTCAGTGGCAAAGAAATCTGCAGAAAAAAAGACATTGGATGTGCATATAATGAATTGCAATGTTTATGGTTTATATAAGACACAAATACCATAATCTACTGATTGCAGTTGAGTTTGAAAAATGCTAATTCATGAGCTTTGACACTCCAATTATTTTGTTATTAATATGTTCTGCATCCACCTCTACTGCTGTCTTAGCATCATTTCAATAGCCCTGCTAAACAACCCTAAAGACAGATAATGGGAAATGCTACCTTGCTGTGCATTTTTCTAAAAGAGGGTGTGGAAAATTTAATGAGATGTTTATTTGATTTAAGGTGGCTGCTTTTCAAAGCAGAAGTACAAGGTGTTGTTTCATTGTGCTGACATAGGAAGGTAGAAAGTAAAAAAGAATTAATCTTATTGAAATTTTAGACTTTTTCAACCAATAATTTCTGTTCTTGGCATATTTATCAATGGCTTGCTGCAAATGGCTTAGTACTTCTTAAAAATGTTGCATTCATTTTTAGAGATTACTTTTTTTTTTTTCACTCAGCTGGATAGATTTAACTGCAAAGATAATGATTCAAATCATGTTGCACTATAGTTAAAGTACCTAAGAAGGGAAACAAATATAAAGGCATACAGATGATTACCTGATAGTGCTTTTGAAGGAGTTTTTCCTGGTTACAGTGGCATTCTTACACACAACAAAAATAGCGATAATAGTGATATGACTTTAATATTGTGACATGCAGACTGTGTAATATGATAATTGCAGACCACCTTTTTCAGGCTGACAAAAAAACGATGCATATAAAAACAGACAGATGTTAAGACCACACAACAGCCTGGATTTGCATCTAGTGGGACTGTCAAAGAGAATAGATAAATTCTCCTATGTGAAACTAAAAGCACTTCTGGTAATGTGATCCAGCCATTCTGCCTGTGTCATGCTGGGGACCTGACGCTCTCAGGCCCTGGAATGCCACTCTGTGGCATTGCAGTGTACCAGGAGGACTGCAAGATGTGACCCCTCTAATAGTCCTGCAGCTCTTTTGGGCAGGGTTTACTTAAATCCTAAATATAATCTCGTTAAATCTGTTTTTTGTTTTTTTTAATCTTCTAGACAAAACTATGAAGAAGAGAGATGGTTTTCAAACCATCCCAAGCTTGCCCTGTTTTGCCACCTAACATGAAAAGAATGGGAAAGCAATGTCATAGATCTGAATGACAGTACTGGAGCTTCTGGAGAGCCAGCCCCTCTGACCAAAAGCGGTAGGATATGAGCCTTCAACAAAAAAGGATATGATTTTAGTGCTGCTAATAATTCCCTTTGGTGGCATTAAAGATGCACTACTTGTGGAAATGTCTATTCTGAACACATCAGAGTACATCCCTTCAAGGGATACTAACTATGCAGGTGGTAGTAAGCTATAACATATACTTTCTTTTAATAATCTTTTTATGCAATTTAGTGGCATTTTTTTAGGTTGTTACAAATAATGAATCTGGATGCCTACTTTATTAGTGCATACAATGGTTACACACTCTTTCCTGAGGCTAGTTCTCAAGAAATTGAGTTGTCTTTTCTTCCATGGTCCATGTAACAGATAGATGGTTTATTTCTAGTGACGAAGGAATGTTCATACTGCCAAATGTTTTCATTAACGTGGGCTAAAAATTAGACATTTTAAAGGCTAATGTCAAAGATTAGTGATCATTTTAGTAATTGTTTTTCTTTTTATTTCCCTAGACAAAATCCTTTTTGAGAACTTTACTAGTTAGTTTTTAAATGCAAAAATAGATGTCTCACTTTAGTGGAAGAAAATAACTTTTTGTCTCTAGGCATAATAATGCAGTAGGAATTGAATCATTAATATCGGCATTTTTGCCTTTGCTAACAACCTATCCTGCCTGTCTGTGAGTGACTGTAATAACCTCTTGTCTGACACTTATATGCATATTATATCAGAACTACATTTTAGATTGCATTTGACTTCTTCAAGAGTTGGAGATGGGGAAAGTAATTATCATAGATCTCTGAAAACCAACTTTTGTCTGCATTTGCTCAACTCAGGCATATTTCTCAAGTTCACAACAATTTAACCCTAGTAAAAAATAAAAATTCAGAGCCTTAAAATTAGCCAAAACTAATGTATAATGTAAAATATAGTGGAAAGGAATCATTTACAGATATTTTCTCATCATCAAAAATACAAGTTTCTTGAAATGAGTCTAATTATGGGTTGTGAGCATCTGTGACAATTTAAAACAAGTAAAATGATGAATATTTCCTGACTATATTGAAATTACCTGTTATTAAATACAAGGGATTAAAAATTGTCTGCTCTCAGGTTATGAAAACTACAATGCAAATTATTATCACGTTGTAGCAATTTTGATAAGCTCCATCCAAAAAGCAAAAAGTAATGGAAACATTCATCCCCCACAGAGCTTACAATCAAAAGTAGAGGATGAGCTGATACAAATGATGATAAATCAATAGTAAAGAGATGCTTATGTACTGATGATGCACCTTAGAAAATTATTATTGTGCAGTTTAGCCAGCCCAATTATACAGCACTGTATTAGCCAACTTAAGTGCCCCATACTCCCTCAACTGTAGGGCTCTCAGAAGCAGCATCTTTTACTTTGTAGCCCAGACACATCACATTGCACTGGGGTCTCACACCCTCATAGTTGAGAAAGAATTGTGATTTGGCAACTGTAGTTTCCCAGTGCATGAAACTGAGGGCTTTTAATGCTGACCAGTGTTTCCTGAGTGAGATTGTTGTTTTCTCCCTGATTTTCTACTTCCATTCTCCCAAACTGGAGAAAAAAATGAGCCCTTTCTAAAAAGGTGAGCTTTCTTCTAGATTTTCAGTGGACTACATCTTAGTTTAGTTTGGTGTATTTTTGACACAGTAAAGTCAGGAGTGAGGTCATTCACACTTTTGCCATAGTCAATGAGAAGAAATAGATATGTCTCTGATGGTAACTTTTACCTTAGGAGGTTGAACTGTTCTCTCCGCTGACGAGAAGAGCTTGACTGTAGACAGTCAGGGATAAAAGGGAGCTAAAGTGTTTAGCTGGGTTTTATTTTGACTTTCCAGAGGTCATGTGAGTTTATCATTCAAGGCAAATTTTTTTTGACAGATGGATGACAATTCTTGTTGCCATCTCTTTTACTTTGTGATAGAATTGCACAAGCTAAAAAAGTAGGGAAGTATTTTAGTTCTCTTAACTGACATGACTTTAGCTGAGCCTGAAAATAAACCTACGTACCTATTAGGAAAGAGATGTGTCTGATTTCTGTTGTATGGCTATATCTACGTAGCTATGCATTTGTAAATGTTTACTTTTTATGATTTATGAGCAAAATGAATGTTCCTCTCTTGATCCAGAGGGCTAGTAAATCCTTTCAAGTATAGGGGAAAGACCACACTAAATAACAGTAATGTGGCCTTGGGTTGGAGCAGTTCCTACCAAGTTCAGAACACTGCTAGGCATGAGAAGATCTCCCTTCTACACATGGCAAGGGCTGCTGGTCACTGTTTGTTCTGAACACTCAGAGGAAGTCAGGCAATGCTGCTGCTTATGGAAGAAGGAAGAGGCCAGGGATCTGTGAATAGTGTTCATGAAGGCAATTTACCCCTTGTAAGTTTGAGCACCACTTGAAGCTGAAAGTGTCAAGTTAAGGAACAGAGCAGCACAAGGAAATGATTGGTGATAAGCTTGGAATATTTTTTATTCTGTCACACACAGCTTTTTTTAGCCATTCCAAATAAACACAGGAAGATAGATCTGATTATCCTATTGACATGGTAAATCGATGTACATTATGGCTCTGAGAACACTCTGTCAATACAGAACAGTCCCAGCTCCATGACAGAAAATCAGTAAAAGATCCACCAGATGTTACTGTCCATTCCAGACTGGACTATAAACTCTCAAAATAGTTCAAAAGCATTTCTCAACAGGCTGCAAAGAACTTTAAATTATTTTGCATGTAGAACCAGAACTTATAAAGAAATAGCCTGGAGTATTGAGAAAACAGAAAAGAAGATATATATATTTCATTAATAGAAGAAATTATCATATTAGGAAAAGACTCTAAAAACATGACTGCAAAAGGTTTTTTTTTTTAAAAAAAGAAGTTAAATAAGTACTTTCTTACATATAGCAAAGAAGAACTTACATGAGTTTCAAATCTCCACTTACAGGCAGATAAGAAACTTAGCTAAGGACTAGCACGGACAGAAAAATGCTTTAACTCAGATGTAATTAAGAAAAACTTCTAATGATTTCTGTTAGTTCTCAAGCCTGCTAAATCCAGCTTAGAAGATTAAATAAAATGTTGGCTGTTAATGTTCAGATGAAAGCAGGGAATCTGTTAAAAGAAAACATAGTGTTACAAATCGCAGTAGAAAAGATAATAATGTTTTATACATTTAAAATGATCATTTAAAAAATGCTGCCCAGCATTTGATCTGATTCTTAACTGGACCAAGATGCTGTGTATGTGGGATTTTTCATCATTAAAATTAAGGAATATAGTTTTATGATGATTAAATAATTTTACAAAACCTAATATACGTTTTTATCAAATCAGTTTCCTCCGTGGATTATGCTGTTGATTATGAATATGAGTCTCAAAGAAGCTAAATATAAAAATTTCTTTGCAAACCATGGATTTACTTGGTAAACAGGAGACCTGCAATCATCAAATGGAAAGAGTGTTTTCTGGGAAGACTTTTGCATTTGTTGGATGGATTGAGATATGCTGCCTTTAGCACTTGAGCTTGTCTGATGTTTCCTGAGTCCCAGTTATCAAACAGGATTTCACTGCAAGAAATTCTCCTGATGTCTGCAAGTTTCCACAGATTGTAAAGGCTAAAATTCGTCTGGTTATACTCAGGATAAGGTCCTAGTTTTCTCAAAGTCAATGGCAAAACTTCTACTGGCTGTTATCACCCACATTTTGTCATTAAATTCCATTTTCTTCATAAAGCATCACTACCAAATATGTATAAAGAGCAAAAATTTCAGTAGAAAGCAAAGAATGGAAAATTGTGTCTCCAGGAGAGTGGGTAATAAAAAGCCACCTACAACTTCAGTATGGTTGGACAGAAGAAAAGAACACATTTCAAGCCACAGTAAGACTGAAATTTTATCTTTATTTTATTCTTGTGGGTGAGAGGAAGGGCAACTGAATTTTTATGTATGATTTAATGGAATCAAGATATTCTGCATATTTGTATATATTCTTCTGTCTACTAAAACATCAATTAGAGGCCTATGACACTCCTGTTATGCACAACAGAAGCACAGCCTCCTGGATTGTTAACTTACTGAAAAAGGACATATCTAGTATGTAAAGAGTAAGCAGGAAACAAACAAAAGCATCCTGATTCCTATCAGAAATCGTGTGGCCAATAGTACCAGGGAAGTGATCGTCCTCCTGTACTCAGCACTGGTGAGGCCATGTCTCCAGTGCTGTATTCAGTTCTGAGCCCCTCACTACAAGACGGACACTGAGGTTCTGGAGTGTGTCCAGAGATGGGCAGTGAAGCTGGTGAAGAGTCTGGAGAACAAGTCTGATGAGGAGCAGCTGAGGCAACTGGGGCTGTTTAGTCTGGAGAAGGTTGGGAAGAGACAAGATCACACTCTACAACTACCTAAAAAGATGTGGTAGCAACGTGGAAGCCAATGTCTTCTCCCAACTAATAAGTGAAAGGACAAGAGGAAATGAGCTCAAGTTGCACCAGCAGAGGTTTAAATTCGATATTAGCAAGAACTTCTTCACTAAAATAATTGTTAAACACTGGAACAGGCTTCCCAGGGAGGTGGCGCAGTCCTGGAGATATTGAAAAAAAAAACATGTAGACGAGGTGTTGAGCAACATGGTTTAGTGGTGGACCTGACAGTGTTAGGTTAATGTTTGGACTTGATTATCTTAAAGGCCTCTTCCAATCAAAATGATTCTATAATACCATAAAGAAATGAAGAGACTAGACGTACACTGTAGTTGTACCTGGTTCCCTGAACTGACAGATTTCTGTCCAGGAAGTTGCAGTTCTCTTCAAGGAGGAGTTTTTCCTTTTGAAATGTAGTCCAGTGATGGCTACTTTGAATACGTTGATAACAATAAGAACTTGAAGTTATTTTTTTTTTTCTGTGATTTGAGATCTATTTGGAGAAAACACTTGCAAAAAAGTCCTTTGTTAAGTACCACATCTTTTACTGAGACTCACTGACCGAGATAAATAAAGAAGCGGAGATCGACAGCATTTGCTACAAGCATACTTGAGCCAGCTCCTGATGTCTGGAATAGAAAATCAATGTGATGATCTGGAAGAGAAAATTAAGAAATTAACAGGTAAATTGATTCCAGCAGATCTACTTGCAAAAGTATCTCTCTCTTCTCAGGCCTGGGAAGAGCTTTGTTGTTATTACCCACGATTTACATTGTCTGATGCTATTTCTTTGCTGTATTTATAGAGAATGAAAGTATATAAATCTAGTATGAAAGCAGCAGAAAGCAGTTCTATTTTATTATTCTTGTTATTTCTTGCTTTTTTTAAATGATAGGTGTAAGAAATTACAATTATCAGCAGTGCAAAAATACCTACGTACTTCCTATGTACATGTACTATGTATGTGTCTGAAACACTGAGGCAGTGGAAGGGACATGTGCTGGAAGAGTTTGTGAGGAGCTGCTGCCTGTGAGAAGGACTCATGTTAGAGAGGTTTGCGGAGAGCCATCTTCTGTGGGAGGGACACTATATTGGAACAGGGGAAGGGTGTAAGGAGTCCTCCACCACTGAGGAGAATGAAGCAGCAGAGACATCTTGTGATGAACTGACTGCAACCACCATTCCCTGCCGCTGGGAGATGGGGCAGAGGTAGGGAAATCCAGATCAGAGCCTGGGAAGAAGGAAGGGATGAAGGAAAGTTATTTTTGAAGAGCTGGTTATATATCTCATCATCTTACTCTGTTTTATTTCTGGTTTTGATTGGTGGCAGATTAATTTTGTTTTTTCCTGACTTGAGTCTGTTTTATCTGTGACCGTAATCAGTGAGTGATCCCTCCCTGTCCTTGACTCACAAGGCCCTTGGTTATATTTTCTCTTCTTCATTCCACACTGAGGGGAAAGAAATGAGTGAATGGCTGTGTGGTGTTTNCTCTGGGAGATGGGGCAGAGGTAGGGAAATCCAGATCAGAGCCTGGGAAGAAGGAAGGGATGAAGGAAAGTTATTTTTGAAGAGCTGGTTATATATCTCATCATCTTACTCTGTTTTATTTCTGGTTTTGATTGGTGGCAGATTAATTTTGTTTTTTCCTGACTTGAGTCTGTTTTATCTGTGACCGTAATCAGTGAGTGATCCCTCCCTGTCCTTGACTCACAAGGCCCTTGGTTATATTTTCTCTTCTTCATTCCACACTGAGGGGAAAGAAATGAGTGAATGGCTGTGTGGTGTTTTCTTCCCAGCTGTGCTTAAACCATGACAACTTGTCACGTCCATGGGTGTCCTGTTCGTGTGATAAACAGATGTAGATGGTTGGCTGTGCAGCATCCTCAGCACTAGCAGACTGGGATACCCACATTGAGATGACATAAGAAAGCAATTAAGAGGTGTGCAACCTTTCAAGTAAAGATCCTAGGTGAAAATAAAAGGATCTGGGACTTAACACAGCCCTGGAGAAGGAAGAAGTCACACTATATATTGAAGGTATATCAGGTGAGAAAATTTTTCCTTGCTGAAGGGCTGTATTTTTACAACTCTTTTCAATGTTGGCAAGATGGAAATGGGAGGAATTTGTAACAGAGATATTTTTTCTGTGGAAGGCAAACATTTCTTAGGAGCTCCTTAAACCAGATTTGCTACCAAAGCTAATACATAAATTAATAATTATTACATTGGTGTAAATTTCTGTATGTTAAAAACTAAAAGAGTTTTAACAGTGTATAAGTTGCATTTATAAACTGGGCCTGATTGATAAGCTGATTTTTTTTTTCTATTGACGATATGTCCAGAATATATTGTCCTTGTCCTAAATGAATCAAATACTGGGAATGAGTTTATGATAAAAAGAGATGCATAGGATCATTCTGGTTTGCAAGTTGCCATCAGAAGCTGTTTTGATGGTTTTTCTGACCTGTATTCTCACATTGTCTTTCATCCAGCGAAGAGTATCTGTTCTAGTTTCAAGTGAGTGATGGAAGATGTTGGGTTGGTATGTCTTAGTCAATAGGCTTTTTAGCCTAGTTTAGGGAATAATTAAGACTGCTAGTTGTCTGACTGAAGTTCAGACAGTGACAAAAAAATATGTGCAGAATTAATATTGAAAGGGCAACAATTGTCACAGAGCAAGAACATGAGCTGACATTACTTATGCTGACAATTACTCTTTTCAAGATTAATCTGTGAGAATGGGCCAAGTAACATCACATGCTGAACTCAAGCCCATCTGCTTGACCTCCACCTCAATACAACTCCCTTCAGGAGTATCCCTGAGTGCCATGTTCCCCTACAATTCCCCAAGTTCCTTGTCCCTAAGCCATATCTACTCAGCTTTTAAATACCTCCAGGAATGGTGACTCAACCACTTCCTTGGACAATCTGTTTCAGTGCTTGATAACCCACCTCATTTGTGGATGAACAATGGGTTTAGGTGATTGGCTTCCATCAGTCCTGTTGCACAAGATGATGACCAGAGTAATGATGTCCCTTGTGTCACATGGTACATCTGAGATATCTCAGAATGATGATCAACTAAGGCTTAAAGCTATGGGTTGAGACAACTGACCTTTGTTTTTTTTTGTAAGGTGGCACAACCATTCATAGCTTTAAAAGGAAAAAAATTCTTCTTCAGCTACAGCCATCATGCTTTCTAGAGTTTGTATGGCACTCTCCAGAGTTATTTGTTCTGACTTTTGTTTAGATTCACATTGTCACTTGCTATTTTAAGACTTTGGTTTTGGTTTCATTTATGCTTCTGGAACTACACTCAGGGATATATCATATAGTAACATTTTCCTTATGTTCTGAGAGGCTGATCCAAGCCAATCTAACCACTTTAGTCAAAAAGCAAAATAGAAGGAAAATACTGCTTGCTTATAAGTGCTTACGTGTTTAAATGAGAAGCTGTGTTGAGGTATAATCTGCAAGACTGGCTCATGTCTATTTCTCTGTTGCCAGGTGAAACTGCTTAAATATGCAAATTCGGAGTATTTAAATTTAAAATCCTCTGTAGAAACATTTGCCACATGTGAGACAAAAAGACCAATATTTCTTAACTTGTGATCTGTACTAGAAAGCTAGTCTTCAAGTGACTGCAACTCTTCTTTTACGACATGTACACATCCACACACAGAAACAAGAAAATGGAAACAATATTAGCTGTCTTTCCCCTCCCACCAAGCTTAGGAAACACTGCTATGGACAATAGTTGTATTCATGGCATTTATTCCTTCGATGCATCACCTCCTGTGCACAGAACAAAAGAGATATCCCTTCGAAGAAAAGTGTGGGAGCTCATATTTAAAGACAGAATTGTATCTGAGAGCTCAGTCACAGCATGCAAACACAAATGTGCTGTGACAAGCCATATGTTTCAATTCTTGATTTCTTCATTATAAGCAACTTGAGAAGCCAGTAAAACAAGATGCCTTATCTGTCATTCTACTTGATTTTCATTTTTTAAGTGTATGCTAAATTCTTCTGGAAAATATAGAGTAAGTCACAGTGTAATTTGTCAGCTCAATTTAGATATAGAGTTTTCCATTAATACTGCATACACAGATGACTGCTCTACTCCTGCTCCACTCCTGCTCCTCTTTTCTTTATTCAATTTGAAATCTGTGCAATTTTAAATATTCTACCTGTCAAATCAGATGCATTATATTACTCACAAGACACATTAAAGAGTTAAGAACAACATAGGATTTAATAGCATTAGGTTTGAGAAAGAAGGACTGAATAATAGGAAATAATCTATATTTCATAGCTCCAAGTATCAAGAAAATAATAAATACTACTTAATTTCCCTATTGGTGATGTGGCTGTTTAGAAATAACAAATTAGAAAATTAAAAATGGCCTCTTGTCTCATTTTAATATGTTCTACTGACATGAAATTTGATCATGTTCAATCAGTCTTCAGGAACAGAAAAAAAAAAGATGAAAAGCTGTTGCTCAGAAAAAAGCGGCAAGAGCAGGCGATACTTTGTCTCCTTAATGGTTTTCTGCTGATTGTACAACTTCATCTGGAGAACATTAATGAAATAGCAGTGTGAAATATATGTCTGGTGAGACCAAGGAAACGTAATAAGCAACTTTGTAGGTAACATTTTGTGACTTTTAAAGAGTACTTTTTGTTTGTTATTGCCTTAAGCTTGTGCAATATGTTCAATTTACATTTGTCTTTTTTTTTTTTTCAGATGTGGTTTCTATAGTGTGGGTTCTCTCAAATACAAAACAGTGAAGATGCCAAAACTTATAATAAAGGAGGGTTTAGAAACAAAGTTTTAATCTGAGGCAGACAGATTAAGGTCCTGACTTTTTCCAACACTGAATATCAAACAGTTCCTGGTGATTTAAGAATAACAGTGACTTGTTCCTCTGTGAAAGGGTAGTTACGATTTTGTTCTATACCTCTCCTGAGTGTACCTAACTTGGTCCACTGAGAGGACAACTGGACAGCAAGCACTGGCAGTCCACTTACTTGGAGGGTGGTGTGACTACGACAAGACTAGCCAACTGGCCAGTACTAAATACAAGATGTTTGCAAGCAGCTTGATTTTTGAAAGCATCTATTGTTTCTGCTGCTCCTTAAAAGCAGACCTTCCCATTCCATTTCCAGTACCTGCCAATCCTTCCTCTGTAATGTAATGTTGTACTATGAAGGATGAGGCAAGGTTCAGCTATTCAGGGCTGTTGCCTCCCATGTCTTCATCATTTTCTCCAGCACAGGGTTTCTGCCTTGCTCCATGGGGAGGTAGAGGGTCAAGAAATAAGTTCCTTGCAACACTCCTCCCCAGTAAGATCATACCAGATACTCATATGCAGTCCCTAATGCAATGGAAGGGGTATTCTCATTCATAAAACTTTCCTCAGCATTGTTCCAGGAAGCATCATATAGTGCAGTGCCAGACAGTTCATTTTGGCAGCCTGTAATATATTTGCACTTAAACATCTTGCCCGTGCCCTTACAGCTCTATTCCACTGAGCACATTTCCTCCAGCAGGAAGACCCATGGAATTTTGTTTGCACTTTGTCAGTGGGGAAATTTCATGAGGGTTGAACATTCCTCACTTCTAGGCTTGAATTACACTGTTATCCTGCTGTCTGCTGTGAAGAGCTTTTAAGTGGAGTGTTTGTCATTAGAGCCTCTTCATGTGAATTATTTACTATCGACAGTGGTAGCTAGTAGGGAACATTTCTGTGGGATATGGATTTATAATTACACTGTTAGTTTAAGGATTAAAGCTTTTTTTGATGGCTTAGAGAGAGGGGTTTTTTTTTGTTTTGTTTTGAAACCGTAGGAAATGTATGAGGAATCTGACCTATCATGTTGTCTCTGGCTCGGGAGAGGGGATATGGAATGAATTATAATAATAAAAATAAAGCAAAACATTATTTTCTCTAAAAGCAGTTTAATCTGATTCTACAGACAGATGGCCAAAGCAGAAATTGTTGTTATTTTGAAAGGTTTGTGTGGCTGCCTGGAAGTTATTGTCCCTGCAGCAGGGCTGGCAGAGCGAGCTGAGCAAATTCTCCCTGTGAGCTCCTATGAGAAGCCAGCCAGATTCAGTCAGGAGCCAAAGAACAGTAACTTAAAATTATGGCAAAAATAACATGACTATGTACATTTCTACACCACCTTGACTGTCCTGTATATGTACTGAATGACATATCTTCAGATACCCTGGACTAAGAGTGGATGGCTGGCTGCCAAGCAAAAAGCATGACTGTGTGCGGTCCATCTGCAAAGTGTCCGTTGGACCTGGACCAGAGTTAAGGATGCTGCTGGGGTGGAGGTTGGGCTGCTTGGCTGGTGAAGTACTGCTGCCATGATTCTGTCCTCAGCTTCTTCACCAGAGAGTCTTTGAGTTCAGCTGGCTCTGGGTAGGATCAGAGAAGTATTTGCCTAGAGTGCATCTCAATGTGTTTATATATGCCACCTTAAACTTTTATAAAAAGCTCTGACTCTAACCTTAGGTGTTAATATCCAAACAAAGATGCATGGACAGAAGCTGGAACACAGGAAGGTATACTTGAATATTACGAGAAACTTCTTTCCTTTGAGGGTGAGGCAGTACTGGCACAGGCTGCCCAGGAAGGTTGTGGAGGTTTTGGAGTGTCCTTCAAAACCTGCCTGGATGTGTGCCTTTGCAATCTGGTCAAAGTGAACCTGCTTTAGCAGGGAGGTTGGTCTAGGTGCACTCTGGAGATTGTTTCCAACCCCTACCATTCTGTGATTCTGTAGAACATACAACTACATTAGGTCCTCTTAATTTCTTCTATCAATTGTAATATTTTTAAAGTATAGAGTTTTTGTTTAATGCTCATTTAATAAAGTAGGACAAAATTACAAAGTTCACAATAACCTTTGAAAGGATGCCCAAGAAACAGCATCCGGCACCAGGTGGATATGCTTCTTTAAACAACCAATCTGAATATGATTAGCTTCTAGGGGTTAAAAATATTGGCTATTAGTTTAATGCCTAACTGAAATAGCAAAGGACCATGGGTACAAATGTAGTTTTCTTATAAGACAATTACAATTGGCCTTGCTTTTGTAAGTCAATGTAACTGTCATAAAAGGAATTTCAGAAAACCACAGTCCAGAAAATATAAAATTGCCTCAGGAGGAGTGCCATGTGCCAGAAATATATTACATGGTTCCTTGCTAGTGATTATAATGAATACTACTGGCTGTCTCTAGCCATGTTACAAGCAGGTGTCATGCAGCCACTTATGGCAGTGACAGTGCACTGCTGTGAATGAGGCACCTCTCACAGCTCAGGTGAAGCACCTGCTAGGACAGCTGCCACCAACCAACTGCTAACACATAGCTAACACTGCTCTGAACTTTTCCAGTCTATAGTGTTTTTTCCCCAGCTATGGTAAAATGGTTCTGACACATGCTAGACTGAAATCCCAGTAAAATTCTGTTTTTCTGCCAGCCTTACTCTTCAAAGTCACATAAAATAATGGAGTTCCTCTGTCTTTGTACTCAGTGACTAAAGCATGTGTCATCAAACTGTTGAGCAGATTTTAAGCACTCCTACCTTTAATATTGTATTTATTTTACAATGGCTTTCAAAGTGAGCTGACTGAAAAAAAACATATGAAGTGTGTGATTTTGTTTAAATATTCACATAGATAAAAACACCATTCTACTGGCATGTTAGATCGCAAAGAAATGTGGTAACTGAATTATAAACCCTTGACAGACATTTACAGTAAAAATGCTAGTATAGCAGTAATTGTAATGCTTTGGCCAATATTGATATAAGTATTCTACTTTCCTTTTTAATTTTGCTTTCGTTAACTCTTGTGAACTTTAACCAATGCATTTGAAATAAGCCACAGTCATCTCTTGCTCTTCTTCCTAGAAGAGAATTCTGTAGTGGAAAGGAGAGGGAGGAGATGTCCAGGCACTGGAAGAGGGATTCCCCTCTGAACTGTGGTGCAGCCCATGGCGAGGCAACTGTGCCCCTACAGCCATGGAGGCTGCAGTGGAGTAGAGATCCACTCATAGCATGTGGAGGACTCCATGCTGGAACAGGTGGATGTCTGAGGGAGGCTATGACCTTGTGGAAAGCCCACACAGGAGCAAGTTCCTGGTAGGAGCTGGGAAGCCATGGAGAGAAGACCCCATACTGGAACAGGTTTGCTGTCAGGGCTTGTGACTCCATGGAAGACCCATGCTATATCAGTCGGTTCCTGAAGGACTGTTCTCCCCATGGATGAGACCCATGCTGGGTCAGTTTGTGAAGAACTGTAACCTCTGGGAAGGACCTACGTTGGAGAAGTTCATGGAGGACTATCTCCTGTGAGAGGGACCCCACAGTGTAGCAGTGGGTAGTGTGTGGAGGCCTCTCCCTGACAAGCAGCAGCAGCAAAGTCCATCTGTAATGAACTGACCGTAAGCCCCATTCCCTGTCCCCCTGTGCTGCTGGGTGGAAGAGGGAGAGTTCTGGGAAGACAGGAAGGGTGGAGAGAGGTGTTTTAAGATTTGAGTTGTATTTCTCATTTTCCCTACTCTGTTTTGACTGTTCATTAATAATCAAACCAATTCTACCCAAGTGGAGTCTGTTTTGTCTGTGATGGTGATTGCAGAGTGATGTTCCTGCCCTTGTCTTGACTTGCAATCCCTTTGTTATATTTCTTTCTCCCCTGACTATTTGAGGAGAGGGAGTGATAGAACAACTTTGTGGGAACCTGGCACCTAGCCAGGGTTAAATCACCACATAGACAGATGGGGCTAAAGCCACAATGTGAACAAGAAGTCACTCAAATACAATAGCTCTGGCTGTCTTAGAGGCCTTTGTGGCCTTTTGTCTGGATTTACTGGATATTCACAGTGTGTTCTGAATTTATGAAGTCTACTTGTAAAAAGATGCCCAAAAGGTACCAGAGAAAAAAGGCTGATAAGAACATTTGTGTTTATAACATGCCATGAACTAGAAAGGCAGAGTGGATGATGTTTTTTGGGTGAACATAACGAGGATTACTACATCTGCATAATATATTGACAATATCAGACTAAAGCAATCCCAGGATCCTGGGTTGCTTTTCACATGTTACTAGATCTACCAAGGAGCTAACTAGATTTTCTGTGGTTCAGGGGAAATTCTTATTTGAGATAGCTTTTGATGATTTAGTTTTGATGTCACTGGCATTGCTTTGACAACAAATTTACAGAGTATTAATTCAACAGGATCTTTATATTAATAAGGCCTTTTCCTGTTACAAATGCTAAGATATGGAAAATACTACAAGAGACAACTGCTGGAAAAATATTTGGAGTGCTTTAAGTAGAAAACCCTTGAAGTTCTTACAGCTTGTATCAAAAAAACTGTGATCTAATACTTCAGATTGGAAACCACTGCCCACAGAATGGACAGCACTTTCTCGAAGGATGAGATAATGCAGATAGTGGGATAAAATGATGGAGGAAATTATGGCTGTGCTGATAAAACTTGGAGCAATACAGTTCATCCAGAATGCATCTGCAGAGACCCAGGGATGGTTAACGAGGATCTGCTGAGCCACTCACTAGGATGCTGGGCAGCCTGCCTGTTATGCAGCTACTGGGGAAGTAAAGACAGTATAGAGTGCTGAGGGCTCCACGTCTGGAGTGTTAATCAGTGAAAATGGGACATGCAGAGGAACTTAGCTGTTGCATATCATTAGCTGGCATTCAAGTCACTTTCTCTATGGGATTAGTTTTTGACTCTATTGATGCAGCTGAGCTGGGCACATTAATTCAGCACGGTTGCATGTGCAGATAGTAGCTCTCATGCTGGCTTGAGTCCCGAGAGCAGTGCAACAGTGTTGACTGTAAATAATACAGCAGGGAACATGCAGGCAATGCTGTTTTCAATATTCATGTTAATGTGTTACAAGTTTGGTATCTCTCCCTGACACAGTGTTACGCAGCTTTGACTTATCCTTCATGCAAGCAGTGAAGCTTGCTAGTTACTCTCTGCTTAGGGTACTCTGGAATACAGGTATTCTCCCTGTATTCTGGGAGGAGGGGGAAGAAAAGTTAGTCTAGAAGTGATCATGCTATGTTCAAAATGTCAATTAAAGGAAAGTGTTATGCTTCTTGTCGAGGTTTAAAAATCCAAAGGTGGAAAGTCCTCAGTTGATTTTGGTTCAGATAATAATATAAAAAAGAATACTAAGGGCATAGTTTCACTGAAAGACTCTAGAATGAGAATGCTGGCAATGGACAACAGAGAGGCAAAGAGAACTTTGAGATAGTGCAAAAAATTTAAATCATGATAGTATTGGAGAAAGAATGGCCAGTCTTCAAGTTACAGGGACATTATATTCACTCAGACATATACCTGTGGACTGGAGGAGGCTTGGCTGTGCTTGCATACATGAACCACACAGGCAACAGTCTTGTAACTCCAACAGCAGGTGACATGTGGCTGAACACAGAGCTAGGAAACACCTACACTGTATCCATTATGGTTGCCACCAGAAAAAAAGCTTTTACTGTTCTCAGATTTCTGATAAACTATGAACAAGAAGTTCACAGTGATGCCAACAGAGAGCCTTTCAGGATATCTTTATTGTCTGTTTTAGTAGTACTTTGTACTTGAAAGAGAGGTAAGTCACATGTGAGTACTGTGTGCCCACATATATTACAGTTGTTCCTTACAGTTGGTCAAAAAACTCCTGATTTCTATAAAATGTACTATGATAAAAGGTAGCAATATTAGGGAAAAAAAAAAAGCAATATTTTTGCATAATTTTGGACACAGTGCAAGAAGAGATAAAGGCAACAACACTATTGTATGAGGAAGTATGAAATTTGACAATAAGGCTGTAATAGAAAGTAGTTTGACCAGGCACATGTATTTGACTGAAATTTTCAATTATATTTTTCCTTCTCAGCCACAGGTTAAAAATCACTTATTTCTTCTCAGAAGCCTCTTTACAGTCAATAGCATCTTGTGGAAACTAGTGTACTGTCAGGAAAGTTTGACTCTTGAAGAAAAAGGAGGGCAGATGTAGACAGGTCTGTTTCCAGGCTGCCTATGAGCTTTGTTGGGTGCAGGTAGAATGCTCCACAGCTCAGAGGAAACCACAGGATCATCTCTTAAAGCCATAGAGCCGATTACTCTGTATACACCTCTTTCTTAATCCATCTGCATAATAAGCTTTTCATATATTTCTTGTGAATGTTTTTGAAAGTGTTCCTGATCTATTTTTGCATATGGATGCCAGATGATGATATGTTGATTCTTCAAGCTGAAGTGAGCATAAAAAAAAAAAATGCTCAAATGAAGCAGGGAAATATTACTGGTCAAAGCCACACATAATATTCTAGATGCAAAATTTACCCAGCAAGTTGCTGGAAAAGAGCTCCTCTCTTGTGTTTTGCAGGAATATTATTAGCATTTAACTTAAACAATACAATCTTTCTTTGTCAAAGAATATGTGAGAAAATGATAGGCTAGACCTTTAAAAAAGACCTAAAATCTATCTAGCACTGGAAATCAGTGATGCAATGGATTTTGACTATAAACAAGTTATGATTATCATCTGATAAGTCTGTTTAGAAAAAAAAAAAATATTCTTGAGCGTGTAAATTCACATTGCTTCTCAAGTCATCTGAGACTTAAAGATTATGAGGATGTTATGCAGGCTTTCTGATGATAATATAATACATTTGATGTGCCATATTTGACTCTGTTGTGTCTGCCCATGCTTGAACAGCTCTTTCTAAAAGGTGTTTTATCACTTCCAGTACACAACATTACTTTAAGCATTGATGTGTGATGGCTGAGGTGATGATGGAGGACTAATGGGATTTACATTATTGCAGGCACCAAATAAGCCTTGCCTGTAAAGTCTCTGCTTCCTGACTGCAAGATTTCATTTAGTAATTGCAATAATAGAGACACGGTGTTTGGATTCTTCACAGAGAGAAGTCTCTCTATATTTAAAGAAGAAAGTTTGAAATTTTCTCTATCTTTGATGTTTCATTCTGGGAACTCTGATTCAGAAGCAGATAGCTTGACTGTTTTGATAACGTGAGTACTACAGACAGCAGGCATATTTTTTCTTTATGAAGAACCAAACTTCTGTTTTAAGTATTAGTGAAATTACAGGATGTCATCAAAATATATGGACTTGGGCTGATCCTCAGGTCTTCGCTCTGCCAAGTGTAATTCTCTTGCTTTCATTCCTCTCTGTTCCAAATTGAAAGCAGGAGACTTCAGGACATGGAAAATGTCAGACAGACATAACTTTCACATGTTCTTTCACTCATGACTCCACATTTTTTGTACCATGAAGTTCACATTGGAATTTATTCTTTCCTTAGGCCTGCATCGTTCTCTTTTCTGTATAAGATATTCTGCTTGGTACAGATATGTTTACTAGTGCTAAAATGTATTTATATTGCTGCAATGTTGTAAGTGAATGTCACTTTCTACTGAATAACTTTTGCAGTATTGCATCTGGAAGTCAGATTGAGCTGTGCCTTTTTTTTTCCAGAGACATAGGTTCAAATTTATTAGCCAAAGTTTTCACTTGCCGTTGTTATGCAAGAAAAGGAACTGATGAGATAGATAGTGCTCATCAATTGATTTCACACTTGTTCTATGAGCTTTAAGCACAGGAAACCTATTTCAGATTTATTTCACTGCTCACTCATGTCTTTACTGTACAGGATAAACATGAATGCCTGCAAAGAGATCTTTGAATTCTTTTCCTGCAAGAAAGGATACTGGAAAGGTTTGTAGCACTCCATATACTTCATTGCTATCTATGCCTGAGGGTGACTTCTGATCAAAGAAGTATTTTAAAAAGAAGGCTAGTGAAGATCCTTTAAACAAATGCAAACTTCCTTGCCTAAAGGCTAGAAAGCAGAAGGAGTAAGTCTATAAAGAAGGAACTGGACAGTATTATTAGTAGAAGTGCACTACAGCCAATTAAAATTATTCCAAAAAGCCCTGTTTCCTCAATGGAAAAGGTCTTTATTTCAGTAATCCAATACAGAGTTTAATAAGGCTTTGGGAAATGTCTTCATTTTTAGATATTGCTGTGATAAGCATCATCAGCTTGCATGGCTATATGTGAAGTTTTCTCTGTTCTGTTTCTTAGCACACTGGCTAATTTTGGAGCATTTGCAAAATGTTATCTCTTAACAGAGCACCAGTGTCTGGGAATTGGAAGCTGATCCTGAGTTAATTTTCCTGGGAAGTAAGCATTAACCCACATGTTGATTTGTTGTCTGATTTCAGAATTCATATGTGTATATGATGCTTATATAATAGAGGTATTTCCAAATTCACTGTCATTAATGCCTTCTTTCCTTCATGAGAAGTCAATTCCCTGCCACTTGACAGCATGTGGTATGGTATGAAATTAGTAAGTACATACACTGTGACATACTTTGTATCTTTCCTTTGATAATACAGCTTCCCTTTAATAATATAGTTTCTCCTTAACAATAATTGTTCCTCATTTATTTCCTTCTAGTTTAAATTGTATAGATACATATCTCTCTATTTATAGTAAACTCTCTCTATTTATAGTAAAATAAATTACATGCAAATGGATTTATTTTAAATACTTTTCAAGAACCTAATCTATAGCAGATGAGATATCCCAGAAGAGCATATATCAGGCACATCCAGATAGTCATGTTCTGCTTGATATATACTATTTTAGTTGGACTAGATGATCTTCAGAGGTCCTTTCCAACCCCTACCATAATGTGATTCTATGATTCAGTGACTCACATCTACAATTGCTACAATTGGAAGCTCTAGGTTAAGACCATGTTTTAGTCTGCTGTCCTGGGAAGTGCCAAGCTTTCCTATGATGTTCACAGGTGTCTGAGACTTCAGAAGTACGGATTCCAGCAAAAGGCCTCATTCAGATTCAGTCTGTCTTATCTCTCAGAAGAGTGATGGAGGTTTCAGCTGTCCTAGTGCCCATGGGAATCTCCTTATCTCTGCGACCTTATGTGAGACAGTACCATGGCAGGGTTGCAGTGAAAGTGCATAAGAGAGAGGCAGGATGGAAGGGCTAAGACAAGGAGGGAGTCTTGTGCTACTCTATTGGTACACTGCAAGAGCAAAGGTTAAACTATGGTATCTGCCTCAACTGATAGAATTCAGGAAGGTTCCTTGTGGTAGAAGACACTGGCAAATTTTATGAAAAATTAGTTTTGCAAAGATGTGTTACACTGTGAAAGAATGTTTTCAATAAAATAATTTGATTATCCTGTAGCAAGTGCTCATTGTGTCATATTTGTCATGCCTTCTAGCATAACAAATTTAGGATTTACTGTAAGACCCAAAGGCTGCTGTCACAGAAGGCAACGAGATTGTTTTAAAAGATGGACAGCATATGGAAAAAAAATCATTTTGGGAAAGGACATTGTGCTACAGTAATTAATAGAAGAAGAAAATAATCTTCTTGTATAGAGAAATCTAATACATTGAAAGTACATCCCTGGAGTATTTTGATGTGCCTAGGTGAATTCTCCTAGGTGCAGTAAACTTCCAGTGTAATTTACATTATGCCAAGCAGGCACACATAGCAGATGTAGCATAGAATATATAATAAGCTAGAACCTTTGCCTCTCTCTGAAATCTGACATTTTGACTTGATGAACTTTTGTACAAAAGCTTTTCTCCCTTGAAAAAGAAGGCAGTATCTATACTAGAGCTGCTGTATTACAATGAAATAAAATTTTTGGCTTCAAGATTGAACTGAATCTAATGGTACGTGTTGATTTCTTGGAGTTCTGGCTTGCCTAGAAGTACAGCTGAAGTGAGACCGTAGCTGAAAAATTACTGCACTTTGATCAGGGAAGGGAAAAACAATATGTACATGGATTCAATAGAAAAGTGGCTAGAGCTTCTATCTCTAGAAGGCCAAGTGGCAATGGCAAGTCTTCTTAGATGGTTATGGCAAAGGAAAACAAAAAACAAAGACTCATGAAGAGGTGAGTATTGTCCATTTTTCAAGAAGGTAAGGAGAGATTAATTCACTTCTAGAAGGGAAGGAAGTTGAGCTGCTAAATCTTTGCTTTTAAAGACTTTCACTTTCTAGAGAACAGAGAATATAGGATGGAATAGGAGTGGATATTTCACTTCATAAAACTCTGAAGTGTGGGTTTGGCATATTGCAAGCAAGTGGAGAAGTACAGTGCTGGAGCAGTTTGCTGGCAGGCAAGAGAGATCTCTCAGGCAGTAAATTGTTTTAAGTGAGTAGCTCAAACAGGCTAATCTGTGCTGATTTCTGTGGACAAACTGCAGACAGTCCTTCACAAACCTTTTAGATCACATTGGTTGTGTAAGATCATGTAATGCACACAGTATCAGCTATGGGTGCACAGAATGCCTCTACGAAGTCATACAGGCTGAGGAGCATAGAAAGAGTCACATGCAAAAGCTATGCAAGTCACGTATTTCCTCATCTTAGTACCAGGGATCTCTCTTGAGATTGTTCATAGGGCAAGGAAATGGAAGTAGTTAAAAAAAAAAAAAAATCCAAACCAAACGAAAAAGCAACACAAACCCCACATTTCTGAGAAGTTAACATGGTAGTTTTTTAAAGGGAAGGTACTATCTAAGGGATGTGACATTTTACTGATATGGTCAGACTACTTGGGGATTTTCTCTTAAAATAAATGCAGAAATGAGTTGCATAGACCTGGGGGCAACTTATCTCTGTCTGACATACATCTCCTCAGTTTTCCAAGCCCTCAATTTTTCAACAATTTCTCTGAAATACTGATAAGCTTTTTAAGAAGAGATTGGGGGAGTGAAGAATGATAACTTTATGACAATGTATTTTCTTTCTGCTTCACAGAAGATAGCATAAAGCGAGGTAAGAGAGAGCTCTTGTTTATTAGACTGCAATAATAAGAATCTAGTCTCTCAGTTTATTATTAGTCATATTCTGGCCAGCATGATAAATAGACTTACACCATTTGCATTTTTTGCATAGTACTCAGCTGAATGAAAATTTTGTTTATTCTCCTTTATAAAATTCATATAAAAGAATTTTTTTGAGATCTGAAAAACTGCTAGAATGAAGTGGTTTTGTTTATGGAGTGTTGCTTTGCTTGTTTCTTACTTTCTAATAATAAAAAGGATAGTGACTTCATCCTCCAAACAGTATTTCTTTAACCTAATCCTTTTTAGACGCAAAAATCTCACAAAGCTGCTTTCAATAACAAATAAGCCACCAAGAACTCAAGAAAACCTGTTTGTTTCTAGCTGCATAGTAGTACTTCACCTTGAAAGCAAAACCCACAGAGACAATCCTTCTCTGCATTGCAAAGTCAGACTAGTAACTCCCCTGGATGATCTTTAGAGGCCCCTTCCAACCCCTACCTTTCATAAATGTCTGCTAAAACATATGTATTGGTTTGCACTAATCACATCTCATTGATACCTGAAAGCACAAACTGGCAACAGAGAATGGGATCCAGATTGTAAAGGCTTTGCATTTACATGTTCTTGCTTTTCAAGAGGGAGTTGCAGCATAGAGCTGGACATAGGCCAAAGGATGACTAACTTGTATATATTCTTCTTACATAACTGTTAGTGCAGAAAGAGAACCCTCATTAGAATGAATATTAATAGTTCTCCTTCCCCATCAAAGGTGCAGAATGAGGGACCTTTAAGCATCTCTCAGCGGAAATTTCCATGCCAGTCAATTGATGGAATCTGCTCAAGGGTGCTGTACCTAGAGGCACGACAGTGTTAGAGCTGAAAGTTGTTTGGAACCTCTATATTATACTTCTTAACTTACAACTGCTACAAACTGCCACAGAACCCAGGGCAAGGACAAGATTGCTGAGGAGTTACCTTGGCCATGCAGGAATATAGCTGAGCAGAATAACGTGAGAAATAGCTTTGGTTTGATGCAAAAAATGCAGCTCATTTAATAGGTATGTCATTTTGAGGAGTGCAGTAAATAATGTAGCAATGTCTTTCATGTTGGAACTCATTCACATAGTCACAGCTAACTTACAGGCCTGAAGACAATGGAAAAACATTTTTAGGATGGGATGAAAACATTGAATTTATTTTCTTCCACTTGTCAGAGGATTCAGATTCATTTTTTTTTAAAATCTGATTTTAGATGAAATGTTCCTGCCATTTGTGCTGCCCAGCGATAACTCCAAAGCATTCTGAATATATGACTATGGACAGCAATATTTTGAGTCATAAGTCACGGATCACATTAGCCAAGCTATCCATAAACTCAGTAAGTAATAACAAATGGAAAGCCAAATTTTTCTTTCAGTTGTGCTGGTATAAATCTGTTATAACTTTGACATCCACAGAGTACTCAGTTTTATAAGAAACTCTCTATTTGCAATATTCCCAGAGAGCTGGAAGTTAAAGGGCCACTTTTAGAACACTAAGAGCAATAAATTTTTAAGATAAAAGTTTAAAAAATCCATAGATTTTGTGGAATTCTCCACCTTGTTTTTTAAATTTGCATGCCCTAATAAATGTTGTCATGCTTAAATAAATGGTAACAAACTTTCTGAATAGCAAGTCTTGAATCTGAAGAGGCTACAGAAGGCAATAAACTGAAGCACCATAGTAATTATATTGGGTTTGGATACGTTCCGAGTTTGTGTGAATGTACCTGTATCTCCTAATATTTCTGTTAAAGGCTGCCAGGAAGGCTCTGGTTCATTTTTTTCTTGTTGTACTGCAGAACACAGATCTTCCTAACCTCAACTGGGACGATGCTATAGCTTATGCTCCAGACTCTATCTGACGAACCATTGCTAGGTAAGCCTTTCACCTTGCTTTCCTATAGTAATATATCTGGTCCAGGGTCTGTATAATTTAAGTCTAATCATGATCCTTTGTCCCTGGCCTTTGTCCCTGGGCCTAAACCATGATATCCTTGCTTTTTAATTGATGAAGATCTGATTATTATGTTGTTAATTGACAGTTTTAGTTTGTGGGGAGACCAAGAATAACTAAAATTAGATGAAGAGGTGATATTGCTCTGTGCAAAGAGAAAAGGAGGCCAAGACTTATCCTTATGCCTAAGATGCCAAAGTTATGGCAGTTTTTGTCACTGTGCCCTGTCAGAAGGCAGGAGGGCCAGCACTCTGATGCTTCTCCTCCAGTCACATGTCTAAGATGACAGGATATGGGGTTTTAAGAATTATATCTATAGCTCAATTGACAGAGATTTCTTTGTGAGGGTCTTGGGGGACTTTGTGCACAGATGCTCAGCAGAGTAACTTGGAGTGTCTCCTCATCTGAATGCATCATAAGCACAGCTGGGAAAACACCAGTGGATGGCAGCTGGATGACAAATGTATCAGATGTTAGATGTAAAACAAGTCTGTGAAGAGATATCTGTGGAAAGCTTGTGGTGCTTTTGGGATGAATACAGAATATGGATGTCTAAACTCCCTTCAAATATGGATTAGTTTCCCTGTTGCCTAATTCATGGTCAACTGTGAGTAAAGAGTCATGGAATCTAACATTCTATGATTCTGTGAATCACAGGAATGACAGAGTCATAGAATGGCAGGGGTTGGAAGGGACCTCTAAAGATCACCTGGTCCAACTCCCCTGCTTAAGCAAGTCCCCCTAGATCAGGTCACACAGGAAGTGTTGGACTATCCTGATATAACACGTCTTCTGAACTCATGCACATGCTTCCCTTGGTGTGTGAATATCTAGGACAGGCACTGCATCCATACTGTTTGGTGCATCAGATAAGGATGAAGTTGTCAAAAATCAGACATAAGCTGCAAAGCTGTTCTACTACAAGGATGCTTGGCTCTGGAGTAGAGAATAAGGGGACAGGTATTTGAATGATGCCTACGGCTAATCTGTATTAACAAAAAGGCACTGCAAGCTATTTTTATAATTCTTTGCTGGCTTTTTGCAAATCATTTGCTAGTCAGAAAAACAGCAGCAATATTTTGAAGGCTTAAATTTATCTGCATCTGTTCTGCAGATTTACAAGTAGAAGGAGCACATGCTTAGAATATTCCCAGTACAGGTGTTACGTACATTCATCTAACTGAAGACCACCTGATTGGCTGAATAAATTCCTATTAAATAGTGCTAGTTGAACTGTTACTTCTGTTTGCTCTCCTGCCACTAGATTTTATGTAAAAAAAGAATTCTCAGAGAGTCATTCAGCCAGAACTTTTTTATATTGGAATTGAGCAGCAAAGCAGCATCTCATTTGTTGCCAAATTTCTTGTGTGAACTGGTAGCAATAATAAAAAAAATAGACACCCAACATTTACATCCTCATAACACTTGCCTTCCATGGAGCCCAGACCACCTATCATCTCCAGTTTGCTCAGCTGCAAATAAAATATTAAGGATTTGCTCAAGACATCATGAATAATCATATAATTTCTTCCCCTCATGCATTTAAAGCATTACAATCAATCATTTGAAATATTGCCTTTTTTAGGTGTTACCAGAAGTATATTCAATTTGATTCTAGCGTAGTGATATGAAGTAATATTTGGCCAACATTTTCAGGCTCAAAGCAAAAGCCACAGACTTTCAGACATTATCTACATTGTGTATCTTGACTGTAAATAACAGGAACATTCCAGGTTTATTTTTCATAATGTGTGAGGAGTAAAAATTCAAGAGAAAAAGTGAAAGACTTTATGAAGATAAACGGGTACAATAGGATTTAGAAAACTCTTAATTTGAGCAAAATGTTTTAATCCTGCAGAATTTGAATTCTACTGGCAGTCTGCAGAGAGCCTCATAAAAAAAAAAAAACATGTTGTCATATCAGACAAATATTTGACCCAAATATCTGAATTTAGAGTTGTTTATGAAATCACAGAGAACTATTCTTACTGAATGACATGGTGACAGTTGTTTGCAGCACACAAAGAAAATGAGTTGCAATACACAGAAGAAGAGAAAGCTGAGCCAGAAAAAGGAACAGAGGAATGAAATAATAGAACACTAATGGGTGGCTGTGACACAGATGGGTTATGAGCTCAGCTTTGACTGTTCTTATAAGGTACAAAAAATGTCTTTTCCCTGAGCTTTCTCCTGTTCAATCTGATTCATCACACTATTTCTATTTTTCTGGTCTCAGATAAATTTTGTCTAAAGACTGCTTCAAAACATTTGGAAGAATTCCCTCTGGTGAGGTCTTGAAACGTCTGTCTTTTTTTTTCCTGGAAAAGGCTATTCTACCCTGCTGGCAAGCCTGCCTTCTTTCCTCAGGCTCTATTTCTCTGATAGAGGAACTTGATTGCTTCAAATTGTCAAGTTTCTGCAATGACTTGGACTGGCTTATAGCCGCCAAGAAAGCCTTTTTGCTCCATGGTCTAATGCAAGTCCATTCCAAAGGGACAGGCAATACATTATGACATCCCTGTGTTGTGCACATTCTCTAGGAGCATCAAACCTGCATGTGAGCCTGTTCTAGTGCAACACATTTTTTCATCTTTTTAATTAACTGAATCCTTCCTGCCATCATCTAGCTTGAACAGGTATTTTCCTAGCTTCTCAGATATATAGTTTGAATTGAGACTACTAGTTCAAAAAGATTATTAGCTGATAATCAGTGATTGTGTTCTTTTTCCTGATGGCTTCCAATTAGGTGATTTTCTTTTAGGTAACTATTTTTTCTTAGGTAACTTCCTTTTCCATGATCTGCTCCTCACTTCGATTAATTCACATGTTCTTTTTTTCAATCTATTTTGCCAAAGGGTTATATGATGCCCGACATTCCTGTTGTTCTTTAAAAAAATCAGTCATACTTTGTTCATTTGTCACCGTATTCTTCTCATCTTTCTACCTGACAGTTTGAAAGATTTCCTCTGTTCATCTCCACTTCAGTGGTAATGGTATTGTTTGTGTGTGTTATCTGTTAGCTCTCTTGTCTGTATCGATAAGTTCACCTTCAACTCCACTTCAACTTCTGCAATGTTATCATATGAGATTAAGATTTTTTTTCCTGTGATTGCATTAGTATTGATCTACTTTTCAATTTCCCCTTCATGTCACCCAAGTAAAAGCTGCTGTCATTATGCTGTTCCTGTAGGCACAGTGGGACAGGGTAGATATGAAATGGAGCCCGTAAATCAGTAAATGTAATTTTTTACATGGGAAAGGTTTGAAAATGCAAACTGTACAGCATCAGATCTATTTAGATCTGCTTCTTATTATGGCTCTGTCTTTTAAAGTAACTCTGTGAGATAGAAATCTTTCATGATTCTTTACTGAATTCCCTCAGGAGTTGTTAACTCCTCCCCACACTGTTTGAAATGCTTATTGCATAAATGCATCTAAAATGCTATTAAGAGTGAGCAATTAAACCACAAAATTCTACAGTGTATTCTGTTTCTCTCTCTCTCTCTTTGCTCTCTTAATGGATTAAATAGGAAAGAAATGTGGCAGAATTCTTATGGATTTCCATTCAAAACTTGTGTGTCTCCTGGAAGCTGGGGTTTCTCAGAGTGAATATTATAATCCTATCTGAAGAAAAGTTTTAGAATCTAAGGAATAAATGGTGTAGTGTTTGGTTTTCCCCTCTTCTGGACGTTAAAAGACTTTATTGTTTAGCTTGGAAAAAATCAGTATTTTCAGTGTGCTTTGTCTCTGAACTAGGTAATAACATTTAAAGCCTGTCATAGTGAATGACTGACCATGTGGTTTAGGTCAGGATTGTCAACTTTATGCTCTGCCACATGTGAGGGAACTAGTTAGACTAAATGTATTCATTTCTGGTAAATCAGTCAGAGAGAGAAGAGTGTGTGTTCTTTTGACATTATGAGTTTCTGCAGGATGGTAAAGGACCTGTTTTACTTGTTTAAGTGGTCACTTATTGTAAGTAAAATATATTTTTTGAGATCTGTGCCTTGATAGGAAGAAGAGGAGCCCATTCTTCCTGTGAAAACAAAAGTTGACATGCATACAATATAGAAACACTGATTTAAATTTTAAATCTGCTTACTGGAGAGAGGAATGTTTTGAAGCCACAGTTTCATAATTTGGAACTAGCTAGAGCATCTGTTCTTTTGCAGATAAAGAGCAAGTGGAGTCTGAACGAAATTACATCAACTATTATTTTATCTCAGTGTTCTGAGTATCCTTGCACTTACTCTCATCACTTCTGTCTAAACTTTTGAGTATTGCAAGTAACTTGGTGAGAAATATTTAATTCTTGCTTTAGGATTTAACTTGTTGCCTACCATTTGTTTTCATTCTTTCTTCTTCCCATTGTTATGTTACCTTAGCCTGCTCTTTTGAACGAGTGAAACATATAATTAAGGTGAAATAATTCTAGAAGGTCTGACTTCTACAAAGTATCCACAGTTCAGAAGAAAACTCTGTTAACACACTCTTATTTTACCTTTTTCTGCATTGCTTCCTTCCTCTATGCATTAACTCTGTACATGGAGGTATAAAAAAGTCATAGCATGTACTGTGTTTAAAAACTTCTACTTTATGCAACCTAAGAAGCACTGCATATGAAAATAGCATGTCTGCATGTCGTGGTTTGGCCCACCTATCACAGCAGCACCACGACAGTCCCTTGCTCGGTGCTCCCATTCACCCCCACCCTCGTTAGGATGGCGGAGGACCCAGCGAAATGGGAGTAAAAAGATAAGCAAGGTTGTTGTGGATTAAAACAAGGACAGGGAAGGCTTACTGCCGATTACGGTTCCGGGCAAAACAAACTCCGGTACTTGACTTAGAGAGGAAAGTAGGAAAGTTTATTCTACAAGAAACAGAACGGAATAAAAGCAAAAGGG
>WBNH01012630.1:703052-835163 GCA_013401255.1 Urocolius indicus
CAACTTCTTACAGGCGCCATCTTTACAGCCCCTTCCCCCTTATCAGAAAAGGCTATCATGTCAAACCATGACAATGCATCACACTAATTCTTTCATATTGTAGACTTAGCACAAGATTCTCCTATGAATTCTTGTCCATCATAATTAAGTAGTGCAAAAATCTTTTGCTTATGTGCTTTCTAAACATCCTTTCTTTTAGGCTAGAAATCTTTGGTGTATAAATATAGCTTGGTTAGTGATGTCTAGACTAACTTTGATACTGCATGGTACTACCTTTGTCAGCCCCCTTAAGAAGTTCTCAGGGCTTTTGACCACCATACTGCTTATTTCTGAGTAGATAAAGTCACAGAAATTAGCTAAATCTTTTATAATCCCTGCATGTGCACCTGCTTCTGCAGGGAGATTGGACTAGATGATCTCTAAAGGTCCCTTCCAACCCCTACGATTCTATGATTCTGTGATATGCTCACTGGTTTTGAAGGCCTAGTATGAATAGTTTCACACCTAAAATATCTAGCCAAAAAGCAGTCAGCCATGGGAAACACACTACAGCTGGATAGTTCAATGTGTAAAGTTACCTGGAATGAGCTTAAAGCTAGTCTTGGCTGTGTCAGTATTTCTCAAATTTCTGAAAGAAATACAGTAAATACTCTCAGGCTCAGCCTTTTCAGTGTAAAATGGGATTTCTAGCACTCTTGATTCCTGTGTGTATATATATATATATACATACACATACCCAAGGCCATACCCATCATTGTCCTTAGTTTTGTGAAGAGGGTGATGAAACCCTTAAATATTTAACAACCATGATAATAAAAGTGAGATTCTTCTCACTCAGTGAGTCTTCTGAAAATTTAGACTTTTAAGATCTCCCAATAATTAACAAAGGGTGAAAGCTTCAGTCTGTCTGGCCTTAATCCATTATCCACAGGTAGAATGAGTCACTACCCTGAAAGTACACACACCTCCCCAGGGATGATAGAAGTTGTCAGCTTAAACCATAATTCCTACTTTTAGAGGCTATATTTGACTGAGGTTTGTATTCTAAATGGAAATCTCTGTTATGACTGTAAATAGAAAACACTGTTTGTTACCTTAGACTGAACTTGGCATCATTACAAATGTACTAGAATATTCAAGACCCACCTGGGCATATTCCTACGTGACCTGATCTAGGTGGACCTGCTTCTGCAGGGGGGGTTGGTCTAGATGATCTCTAAAGGTCCATTCCAACCCTGCCATTCTATGATTCTATGAAACTTCTAAATGCATAGATTTTCTAAACCCAGACAGAAAAAGATAAATCTTTAGAAACTGAAGTTAAAGGAAAAGAAAGTAAATAAGTGAAGTTCATTTTTTACTCTGTTCTTGACCTTTCTGTGTTTTCATGCTTTTTGGGATGTGATAACATTCCAGAGAAATCTTGCCAAATATTTTATTATTGACAGCATTGATATTGGTGTATCCAGCAAAATATTCTGCCCATATGTACTGAAGTGTATTCTCTTTGGAAGTTTGCTTGCTTAAAGGTCACTCACTGCTGCCAACGCTGGATAAATAACAGGATCTGAGAATCTATTTATCATAACAAAAGGCATTGTATGAAAGAACAGGGTGGTAACGTTCCCTTTCAAAACAGCTGTGCTGCAACACTGCATCCAGTTCTGAACACCTTGTTTCTATGTAAATTATTGGTGGAATATCCCAAAAAAGAAATTAAAATGAAAAGAGAGACAAAAGGACAAAGAGACTTACTTCCTAGAGAAGATGAAGAGCCAAATACACATATAGTAGTTTGGACAAGTGATTAATGGCTATTGGAACTATGACAGAGGTCTTCCAAGATTGAATGGGCATGAACACAGAGTAATAGCAGCAGTTTTTAGGATAATAAAAGTGAAGAAAAGAGTAAATCTTTCAGGATAGGAGACTGTTGTGTAGCAGATAGTCTACTAGCTCTGTTGAAATAATCACTGTCAGTATAGCATTGTTCTGGTCTGGGTTTGTAATTTTTGCATGACTGCTAGAAATTTGCTTTAATAACGAGGAGAAATGCAGTCAAAGTAACAAGAAAATAAAAGCTCCACTTTGAGAGGAAAATCTTCCTGACTGGTGACTTGCTGAATTATTTGGAATGTAGTAAAGTCTGGTTGTTGGGACCTTAAAAGGAGAATGGAGAAGATATAGCAAATGCATAATAGCAGGACACCCACAGGGTGATGCCAGGATGCTCCCCAGCCTTACTGGTACTCATCTGTTTGCCCGGGGAAGCAATCTGCCTCCCCATTCTTATCCTCCTGACTGCAGAGACATGTTCAGTTCCAGTCAGGTGGTCAGAAGAGTGTGTTTGATTTATTTTTCTGCTCTGGCAATCAAGTAGAGGGCTGCTCTACAGGTATCCTTGAATGGCATTGGCTGCACATATTTTTTTTTGCTTTTTTGTTCCTTCCTTTTTCCACTCTTGCATCTTCATTTCTGTGACCCAGTCTTCTCAGAGATAGATAAACAATCAATCTACTAAATACTACTTTCACCCCATTTGTGCCAGTTTTGGGACATTCGTACCCAAATTTAGTGTTTCTTTTATCAATACTTAGGCAATCTTAACCTTATACAGTATTACTAATCTGGTCACCCAGGCACTGTTGACCTTGCAAGACTTAATTACTACAGAGATTCCCAGTGTTTTTCTCTAGTTATCTCTGAAGTCTGGCCATTTCACACGTAACTTTTCCTATCATTTGTCTTCTGTCTCTTCAGTAACACATTTTATGCAAATGACCTATTTTAAGCAACCATAGTTAAAGCTTCAGGCTGCTCTGTCCTTCCTCTTTTGTCAGGTTATAGAATTCAAAGAACGATAGGGTTGGAAGGGACTTTTAGAGGTCATCAGATCAGGTTTTCCACTTTATTCGATGAGATTTCATAGAAGATACTCCATGTGGAGTTTTTATACAGCTCTTTCTGCTTGGGTATCTCTTCCTGTTGTCTAATGACTTATTGTCAGAAGTAGTATATTCTTCAGATTGTTTTGATTTTCATCCAGTAAGTCCATCTCTCATAGTTTTCTGTCATTACTCATTGTATTCCCCGACATCCTTCACTGATCTCATCTTTTCTTCTGCACACTTCATGCCAACATACAGTCACTTCAGGTCAGAGTTCATACAGTGCTAACTTCCTCCTGCTGCTCCTGTCAGCTTGCCTTAAATCCACTTTTCATCAAGTTACTAATCCCAGGCATATGATCTAATTGGGTGGTATGTTGCAGGTCCTGAAATAAGCCTAAACATTACTCAATTTCCCTTAAAAATACTCTTATTTTTTCTTAGTTTTCTTATGATAATTCTCTTATCTTGAATTCCTGTAAAAAGCTGTCTATGTCTGCGCTATTGGACAGCATTTTGAGTACCAAAACCCACTGTTTAATCTAAATACTAATTCCAATGTCAGAAAGTTCTCACTGAGGAATTCATATCAATGAAAACATGCATAATATTTTGTTTTAATAAAACATATGGGCACTGTTCTTTTCTTCTTAGTTTTCCAATAGCATTTCCTATAAATTTCAATATTTACAACTTAAAAAAACCCAGCAACAAGGAGATAAGGAAGACCAAATAAGGCCCTCCCTAGACAATTTTCTCCCTGTTGTGTCAATCCATTATGTCCCCCATGCAGATAGACTAACAAGTAGCCTTAAAAGAATTATCCATAATGGAAATTTCTGTCAGTGTGATACTGTTGTACACTGCAGTGTGATTTTAGAGTCTCTTTTTTTCCCCCTTAGTTGCTTTCTCATTAGATAATTGTCTCTGAACATCCTCATTGGTGATCTACAGTTTATTTTGATTAATCATACCGTGTTACTTACACTTTGCTTTTATTATCCACGTCTTAAATCTTTGTTTCCCTTCAATAAAGAAATCAGGCCTACTTTTACTTGAGCAGTTGTTGTATTTTTCTTATAGTTATTTCAATTATCTGCCAAATTTCCTCTTTTCATTCACAAAAAACCCACCCTTTTTTTTGGTGGTTTCATTATTATTATAAGCAAAATCAATAGCAATCTACAAAGCTGTTTCACATTTAAGCTGCAGTAAATACAATAGTACTTCAATTATGCCCTTCTTCAAAATTAATTCACTTCTTGAAATTTGATATTGAGATGAAAGCTCTGCGGTAAGAAAATAATATATCAGGTTTTAATTTGGAATCCTAAAGACTCCCCCAGATCAGTTACCAAGAAACGATTTGTTCAAATTTAGACAGAAGTTACCTTCTATCATTGTTTGTGGACATAGTAAATATATGTCAAAGGTAACCTTTTCTATTAGTGCTGTTTATAAGAAGGCACATACATAAAATTCATAGTTTCTTTAAGTAAAGGTATATGAGAACATTTCAGGCTCTGAGTATTGGAGACATTTGTTCCTCTGCCAGCTTCACAACTACCAAAGAAAGGGATGGGTTTCCATCCTAATGCCTTAGTACACAAAAAGCCTACATGACCTGTTAGCACTCTTGTCTGCCTTTGCTTACTCTGGCAAGAAGCCCTAGATAAAGTTACCATCTGCTAGGCCTTTGCATTTTCTCCACAAGGCTCCTGCTTTCCACAGTCAAGTATGTACAAAGAAATTAGAATTGGCCATGCTTTGACATTCCACGTTGGTGTCACAAAATGAGACCTCTAATGACGAGAGAAATGAGATTTTGGCAAAAACAGAGGAGCACATGATGCTTGGCTTTGAAGGATGTGATGAGGAGCATATAATTCAACACAAAACCTCTTAGTAATGTAATAACTGGCCCAGAATTTGCTGACTGCTTGGTAATTATTAATGAACCCAAACTGTCTGACCAAACACCTACCCTAAGTCTTTTCAGCTGCTTGTCCCAGATGACTAATAGCAACTGTTTTTGAAAGGGGCCCAGGAATGTCTTCGTAGTGCCTTTATTTTTCCACAGTTGTAGCCAAACATCTATGTACCAAGAACCCTGAAACTCTGAGCCAAAACCTCTCCCTCTTGGTACTTCTTCCATAAACAAGCTCTCTTTTAGATTTTAAATACAGCTGACACTGAAATATGCCAAAAAGGAAGCTTGACCAGGAGGATTTTTTAATTAGAAATTCTCTTAAATATGTCTGCTTTGTTGTTATTGTTAGTGCAAGAAACATAGGGATGAAGGGAAAATTACAAAACATTAACTCCTTAGAGAATGAACAGAGAAAATATTCTCTAAATCAAGCAGTGAATAACAACAAGAAAGTAGGTTTTACACAAGATGATTTTCCTATATCTCTCTCAGTTTCCAGAGGAAATTGGGGAACAGACACCAGTTATCATCTTCTGAGATGAAAAGGTGACATCTGTAAACCTTTTCCAAATACTTTTCTTTAGAAGCTTGTATTTACTTTTGACGAGTAAGAACGTGATAGTTAGTTGTACAAAATCAGCTACAGTTGAAAATGAAACCACAGCAAAGATTCATTTTTCTGAACAGGTATCTGTCTTTTGCCTCACTTGGCAAGCGCTGATGTTGTGAAGTTAATAAATAGAGAGCAGGATTAATCCTTGGTAAACAATGACCTGATGTGTTATTGTCTGAAGAATTTGTTAAATGAGATCCATGTTTAATTTAATCAGAGATCTATTCCTTAAATGTTGATCAAGCACAGGCTTTATTAATATTCTGTGTTTTAACAATAACACATGCTAACCCTTCCAACACAATTAAGAGACTTATAATGAAAAGCTTTTCTTTCTTCTGTGAAGTCACATCTACTAAAGCCAGAGGAAACATACTTCAAATCATCTTCTTTAGTATAATAGAGCTGAATATATCTCATCCCTTTTCTGTCCTTAAAGTCACAGGAAAGTGTTCACAGAAGTGACTAAAAAGCACTGCAGTAGTTTTTCTTGCTATGTCTTCTATATTTATGTGTCTGTCAGGCTGGTAATCTTATTTGCTTTTCCCGTCTCTCTGTATGGAAAAGTTGCCATTTCCCCTTTAATTCTGTTGATTTACTCTTTGCTTGGGATTTTGACCTGCAAGTAGCTTATACTTCTAACAAGCACTTTTATGCCACTCTATATCCTCTTTGCTTGTACAGATGTTTTCGTTAAAATTTTGGTACGTTCAGATGGAACATCAGAATATGTGGAAACTATCAATTTTGTCTGCATTATACATAGAAAAATGTTGGTTTTTTTTTTTTTCATAAACCCTCTCTTCAGTTTGGTTATTTGCCATTTAAACATGTATTGTTGCTCAGTCTGCTAAAGTATGTATGCTAGACTATCCTTTGTCTTCTTGATCTTCATACTAAATCAGAAACAGTTACCAGTGACCAATAAAATTGTGCTCCTCTCCCTGTCTCATTCCAATCTCTTGTTTTAAATCTTCTACCACATCAGAGAGACTTCTTCAACTCAGTTTCTGTGCAGTAATCCAGAACTGTAGATTAGATGGGAAGGTGTCTCCTACATTTTGTAGAGAATCTAGAGACATGAAAATGATGAATGGAATGAGTGCTCTAGTACAAGTCAAAGGTAAATACTGAGGATGGATAGTTCTCTGTTTCTTTTTCCTAAGCATTTTCAGGGCTGTGGCTTTACACAGGTGTTTACAATCACAGCCTGGGATCCTCTCCTGGTAAAAGCCTCAAATAATGGTACTTCCTGTAAACTGAGTAATGTTCATTCTTTTTCTTTACAGGAGGGAGGTGGTATCATCATCCATTTTCTGTAGTAAAACAGAATTGCTATGGACATGAAAAATAGAAGAAAGCTTAGTGCAGTCAGCTGCTGCAAGTTGTTTATATTGCAATTCGAACAGTTACCTAAATCTATTACAAAACAAAAAATGTAATCATCTGCATCTACCCTGAAGACAAGTCAATGTGATAAAACCAAGTTTATTTTAAATGATCCTGCTATTGGTGAGAAAGTTGGAGTTCAATTAGCTATTTAGGACATTAGACAGAAATGCTATTGCTTACTTGATTTGGAAAATGCAATTTGTGCTTATACATGAAATGAGCTATCTTTAGCACTAATAATTAATAGATTTCTGGAATGTGTGAATTGTAAACTGCATCAGGAAGGCTATGAAAAAGGAGGAAAGGTCAAATAACTCCACGGCAATTTGTATGTCAGAGTTGAGTTTATACCAAGATTTCTAAGAGTGAGATATAATATCCCTGTGACAGAATTCAGACTATATATTTTGGGACTTAGAAACGTGCTGCATTTTGATTAATGTTCTCCTCCTAACACTTGATTTTTCATTGGACAGCAACATGTTTACACATTAGGCAAGTCTTAAGAGGTTACATATACTTTGAGACAGTGGAAGAAAAGGTGTTAATTGTATCAGCACTGAGCCAAACGATTTTCTCTGAGCTGTATACCATCTTCCTTTCAATTTGCTGTACATAAGGTAAAATGAAACCTGAAAGGGAAAAGTTTCTAGTTTTGCAGCAGGCCTCTTGTAGAATGTTGCTCTTTTTGATGACTGTGAACATAAGCAAAAACCAAACACTTGGCCAAATAAATTTGTTTTCTTTTGTGCTTTGGTAGTGAGATAGAGGGAGAAGCAAATTCAAATAATCTTTGGCTTTGGTTTTGGAAAATTATACTTTTTATGATTTGGTTTTGAAAGATGAGATCCTAAATCAAATTAATCTTGATACAGTTAACTTCACTAAGAAAACTTTGAATAAAATTATACATACCAGGATTTTAGCTATTTGTCTGCTTTAATATCTGTCTTCTTCTCTTGTCTCTCTTTTCAGTATGACAGTTCCATTTGTGGCCTCAGGTTTCCTTCCATTTGTAACCTTCAAGTCTGACCTGCTTTTTGGTCTCCTCCTCTACAACCTTTATTCCACACAGACTTCCTGACCATGCTGTTGAAATGATGTTTCACACAAGATACTTCAAAACAGACTCTTTACCTAAAGACACTGGGTGTCTTTTTTATTATGTATTTTGTTTATATCTTGTCTCTGTGCATAAAGAAGTAGTTACAGATTCTTCCCTGAGTTTTGCTTTTGGAAACTATGACATGTCTGTGATTGTGTCTACTCTTAAAGCAATAGTAATCCGGTGTTGGCTGTCAGTGACTGTCAGAGTTTAGGACCAGGAACAGATCTTCATGCTCGGGCCCTGTTAAGACTAGTCAATTAGATTATGTCCTTTGTGCAACCTAACTGCATCTTGTTTGTTTCTCACAGCAGAAGAAAGGCTACCATGCTGCTGCACTCATACAAGGTATGAATGGCATATCTGAGGCTGATAACATAGCCACTAACAGTATGAGTTTAATACACACAGGAGACTTCACAGACCAGGGTAAGGTGCCAGCTGGGACTTCTTTTTGGTGCATTAAACAAATTAGCCAGCACATATTTAACAGTTTCACAGGATGCTGGACATTCCTTATGAGGAAAGGCTGCAGGAACTGGGGCTATTTAGAGGAGACTGAGGGGGCATCTCATGAATCTCATGAATAAGTATCTAAATGATGGGTGTCAGGAGGTTGGGACATCCCTTTTTTCTATTGTATCTAGCAACAGGACAAGGGATAATGGGATGAAGCTGGAACACACACAATCCCATTTAAACATCAGAGAAACTATTTCACTGTTCAGGTGATGGTGCCCTGGCACAGACTGCCCAGGGAGGGTGTGGAGGCTCCTTCTCTGGAGGTCTTCAGGACCCGCCTGGAAGCATTCCTGTATGACTTGGTCTAGGTGGACACCCTTCTGTAGGGGGATTGAACTAGATAATCTCTAAAGGTCCCTTCCAAACCCTACCATTCTATGGTTGTATGATTGTATGTTTCTATGATTTAACTCATTTTTAAAAAAAAACAAGTAAGCACATATTTGGTTGGCATCTAAATATCTCAGAGTAACTGATTCACAATAACCAGAAGCAGTTTGTCCTTCAGTTCAGTATAGGTAATGCTGTTTCTGTTTAATAAGGCATTTTTATGTGCCATTTATTAATTTATGTTCTGTAAGTCTCCATTCAATCAATAAAAACATTTTGTACATTTTAAATGTACTTGTAGTTTCCACCAGAATATAGAGTGGCCCAAATCCTAATTAAAAAAAACACACTTTTGACATGCCAATAAGTAATGCAGCATATGTTGTTTTGAACAAAATGGAAAAAAACTAAAACTTAAGAAACTGGCTATTTTGAATTAGGATGAGTCATCCTCTGGAAGTGCATGTCTTGCGCAACTAGCTAGAGTCAAATTAGGTGCTGAGTTTCTAGGTGTCTGAGGTTAAGTTACATGAAGCCTGGATGGTCTATAACTGCAAGTGAAACAAATCCAGATTTCCTTTATTAACTCATGATTCACTGTTTTAGAGGAAAAGAGAGAGTTAAAAAACCTTTCTCATCAGTTTAAATCATAACTAAAAAATGTTTCATATCTCTTGGCTTTAAAAGAGCTCACTAGAATGATAATAGGTGATCAAAATAATAGTTTAGCTTTCCAAGATACTAGACAACTTGAAACATGTAGTGGTTGCTCTATTGATACAAAGCAGGGTGTCAAAGGCATGAACAACATGACCAAGCTTTAGGAAGAGAGTCAAGTATTTGTTGTGGAAAGAAAATATTTTTAAAAAGTGATTTGTGACTGGGCATCAGTGAAATCTGGGATTGGGTACAAGTGTTCTATGCAACACAGGAACTTCCTGTCTGCGATAAGTCACTGCTCATTTTTAGGTTTGTATTGATTTCAGTCAATATTGTGACTCATATTGGTTTTCAACAACATTTATTCATGTAACGTCTAGAAATGAACAAACATTTAGATAACTTTCTCTTTTTGGTTCATCACAGGCAGTGCAGTTGGGAGAGGTCTCGTGGGAGAGGCCAATCATCTGGGATTTATTACCTCTAGGTGCTAGAAACTGGAGCAGCTCAGAAGAGTGTCCATATTTTTAGATGTTTATTTGAACTCTCCAAATAAGCTAATAACTTTGTGAGGTTCATGTGTCTTAATGCATTTCGATGAGCAGTTAGTATAAATGATATTTCAGTTCCTGTCATTGTAGGCATCTTTCAGAAATTGAATATGCTGATCTTGATCAGGCAAATGAGAGAGTTTCCATTAAAGAAGGAAGACTGTTAACACAAACTGATCAAAGGAAGAAAATATACAGAAAAATGTAAGAGTTTAACCCTGTGAACTATCAAAGTTGAGACTAAGTATCCAAACAGAAGCATATATAAAAAAATGGTGAATTATTTTACAGATGTGTGAAATAATGGATGTGGATTTGGCACACTGAATCAGTTAATAAACTAGAAGGATCAACTGGTAGGAAAGGATATTTCAAAATTCATAAAAGCAGTGAAATGAATATTAATGCTTATGAAACTACATGCGGGTATGACTAAGTAGATGGCAGACTGGAAATTATTTTGTCCATCTTATACATGTAGAATTTAAAGTTGTCATTTTGTCATATAGTTTATTATAGTTTATATATATATATAGTTTATATATATATATTATATTATAGTTTTTGCTATGTCATTTTCTCTACCTTTTGCTCACTTCTTTCTTTTAGTGAAGAACATGCCTCTGATGATAAAGTGCATGTTACTTCTCCATTTAGCAATGACCTCATTAATATTTACAAATATGTAAAGGGTGAGTGTCAGGAGGATGGAACCAGGCTCTTCTCAATGATGGGACAAGGGGCAATGGGTATAAACTGGAACATAAGAGATTCTAAAGAAATACAAGGAAGAAATTCTTCACTGTGTGAGTGAGGGAGCACTGGAAGGGGCTGCCTAGATGGGTTGTTGAATCTCCTTTGGGGACATTCAAAACCCACCTGGATGAGTTCCTGTGTGACCTACTCTAGGTGGTCCTGCTTTGGCAGGGGGATTGGACTGGATGATCTTTCGAGGTCCCTTCCACCCCTGTGATTCTGTGGTTCTGTGATATAATTATGTTATAGGCAGGGCTATGTTGGAAATTAAAGATTTCCAGTGAAATGTGGCTCTATGTTTTACTCTGCTAATCTTTCCAGCATTCAGTGGGTTGCAGAGATAACCTATATATTTCATATTTCTTTTCAAGATAACTACGGAATAAATGAATGAAAGAAAGGCAAGTATATGGCATTGACCTTCCCCCTCTTTCTTTTTGTATGATTCCATAAGTCTGATCACATAAATTCCTTCGGTTCTCATGTTTCATGTCTCAGTTGCAATAGGAATGGACCTGCTTCTGCAGGAGAGTTGGACTAGATGATCTCTAGAGATCCCTTCCAATCCCTACCATTCTGTGATTGTGTGTGATTCTGTGAACACTTCATAGGTAGGCAATGAATCACTTATTTTCAGGTTCAGAGTGAGTCTCATAAATAGATGTTAATGAGCAATCTGAACAGCACAGCTTGTGAAAACATCACTTTTGCTCAGTTGTACCTCACATTATAAACAAGCCTTTGAAAGAGTGAGTCCACTTGTGGTGTAAAAGTCAATTTTGCAGCACTGAATTTATCAACATTTACTTAGAACATGGGCTTTAGAGGGTGCTTTATGCTTTTCTAGTCACGGTAATTTCAATCCCACAGAACACAGGAAAAAATCCAGCCTCTGAAGTATTTGCATTTTTTTCCTTAAAGAAATATTTAGTACTTACCATCTTCAGAAGAAGATGCATATTATTATGTTCTGATGTCTTTTTTTTTTTTACTAGAAAAGAAAAGAGTCTTATTAAAAACTTTTGTCGTGGAGCAAAAAGCAAGTTATTCTCACTCCATCATTTTAATATTATTTTGTTCTTTGCAAAATGCAATATTGTCCCAGAAGAACACATTGTGATTTCTAAATCCTCATTTGTAATATCACCACTTACTCTAAGAGCAAGAATTGAGTATAACTTTTATTTTAAATGAAGCTGGCTATGTCTTTTATGTCAAAAGAAAAGTGACAGTAATAAAAAATAGAATGCAATGCAGATTAAATGAACTAAATTATTTATAAAGTCATATGTTGGCTACACAATAGCAAAACATTCACTTTCTTCCTGATTACATTTCCCAGAATACTGCACATGCAAAGAGGGTTTGTAGCTCCTATCTGCACTTCAATAGGTACTAAGCTTTAAGATCCAAACACAGCAGTATAGCACTGATAAACAGCATGCAGACTGAAAGAATCCATATGTATATCATAATCATTTAAATATATATTATCCCAAAGTTAATGAGAGTACAAACTTTCAGCAAACATCCTTATTTTCTCAAGAAAATTGTCACTTGTAATTATTTCCCTCTGTAAACCCACTACTGCTTCAAGCAGACTAGATTACCTTTTCACTGTAAGTATAACGGCATCAGGTTTGCTGGGGAGAGTGTATTAACTCAATCTTTTCTCATTAACGTACACATTCTGATAAAGATGATGTCTGAATTGAAACAGACACAAGTTTCAGAAAGCAACAAAAATCTGAAGCTAGGAGCTCATTATAAGCAAAAAAAATATTTCAATATCAGAATTTACTGTGATATTTAACCTGTGACTATCACAAATTGCAAGAGGCAAATGGGAAAGCATTACTTGCTGTTAGATTTCTATTTAATGATTCACATTTCCTTTCTGTGAAAATGAAATCTTACACATCACTGCCCAGTTGATCATGAATAAAAGAAACTGAAAATCTGAAATATGATCTGAAACTTAGAACAGCACAGAGAGGCTTTTATGTTTATTTCAGAGCACAGAATAATATAATTGAAAGAACACAGCATTTCAAAGTTTAAAAATATACTTTCTTTTTGGTCCAATTCATAAGCTTCAAGCTATTTGCATCTCAGTGTCTAATGAATGTTCCAACAGCATCTTTACGTCATCTTCTCAAATAATAATATGCTGTTATATAGAATCATACATTTGTCCTTGATAATAGTCTTCAATTTGGACATATAACTATTTGCACAGTTAATTCAGGACATTGGATTGTCTCAGCAGGACTGCAGGCTGTCTTAAAACCACTTATTTTAAACAAACAGCAATGTTCCTCCTAATATCCTCTGCTGCCTTGGTTGAAAAACATATCACGTCTCTCTTCAGTAAACAGAAGAGACAAAGTTTTGAAGAGCTCTTCCCTTTCCCTTGAGTACATTTTATAGGTGAGTTTTTCTGGATGTGAGTTTCTGGAAGTAATAAAATTTCCTCATCCTTTCAGTGCTATCTGTAGATGCTCAGGACTCGGGTGTATTGGTGTCCATAGCTACCTTCAATTTATACCCTTATGTAAGCCAAAACTGTTATCTATAACAAATTATTACAGATGTCTCAGTGGTCTTTAATAATTATTTTTAGACAATGTAACCTGGTAAAGCAGACACTAAGAGCAAGAACCAAGAGTAGTTTAAAGCTACACTTTTATTACATAAATCCCTCATTCACCTCTTGCTTTCTTTGCATCTTAGAATGATGAGCTAGATGTCAAATATCTGTACACATTGCATGGTTAGCTCCAGGGGAGAAGAAGGGCAGAGCTCCTTCCTCAGTCAGACAGTGTGCATTCTGTCCACTGCCCAAAGAACCTCATCTGCAAGCTGAGGGCAAGACAGCACCTTGCAGAAGAGCAATGCCTTGGTAGCTGATTTTAAGCCATGGTTCAGATTTCAGATCTAAAATGTAGTTTTGCAGTGAAGTAAGGAAAACTGGAAGAGAATGGGTGTTGAAGAAAGAGACAACAGGCACATCAGTCTAATGGAGAATCTCAGGGGTTTTTCACTTCCTTTGCTCAAACTTGGAGGCTGAGATCCTGGTATGGATCAGTAGAAATGCCTAGATAAGTGAGGTAATACTGACTTCTACAGCTGAAAATCTGGTCTGCAAGATATTTCTCCTCTCTCTCTCAAAGTCTCCAAGCCTCTAAGCTCACTTGGAGGAGAACTAGTGAAAAAGAACTAGGAAACTTCTCCGCCTCCACCTTGAATCTAACACAACAAATTTATGAGTTTTCTTCTTCATGGTGTTATGGTCTAAGAAGTGTCCTGCTGGAAGTCTGCCCTACAGCTTGATAGTACAAACTGTGGATAACTCCTTTCTAAAACCAGCTGATGTATCTGGCCTTGCTACTGATGTATCTGTAGTGTGTGCATGATAGCTGAGCCTATACTTCTGTTTGCAGTGAATTAGCACGGCTCTGAGAGAAATCTCATGCTATCTTACTGACTCAGGACTCCACACGGATGGGAAAGTTTCACCTTTTCCTGGAACCTAAGACTTGTCTTTCAGCTTATTACCATCATCATTTGTATTGTTATTCTTACAAAGTATTTGGTTTTTGCATTCTTTTGTTGAATCTTTTACAGATATTTATGAGTTCAATTACATCTTGTTCTAGACTTATATCTTATTTAAATGCTTTTCGATTCATGACACTATTTCATATTAACTATGTAACTTGGAGCGTTTCTCATGATCCTGAATCACTTTGTCACATTCATCCATGCAGCTGATGTCAGTCTAATTTTGCCTTAAATATAATGGAAGCCATGGGCTTCCTGGTGTGTGAGGGACCCTGTGGTGGAGCAGAGGCATGGTGAGAAGGCTGCCTGCCCTGAGTCAAGACAAGAAGCAGGAGCTGTTGGGAAAGCACTGACTGCACTCCTCATCCCCTACCCCTCTGGGCTGCTCATGGAGGGAGGAGGTAAAGACACCTGATTGACAGAATTGGGTTTCTGAGACTGGGAAGAGGGGAGGGAGGAGGGGAAGTGAATCTTAAATGGCTAATTCTGCTCTTTATCATTCATCCTACTCATTTTTAGTTGGGGATTCCTTTTCATAGAATGGAATCATAGAATCATAGAATGGCAGAGTTGTAAGGGACCTTTAGAGGTCATCTAGTCCAACCCCCTTTTTTGTTATGCTTTTGGAATAAATTAATTATTTTTAAAAATTAAATTAGTTTGTATTAAATTAGTTTTTGTTTTCTTCCCCAGGTTGATTAGTCCTTGTCTATTTTGCCTGGGTCCATAAGTGGTGAGTGAGCCCTCCCTGTACTTAAGGTGTTCCAAAGGTCCTTGTTACGTATGGCTGATGATGGCTCTTTGTTCCTGGATGGCCTAAACCATGACAAGGTATTAATAATCTTACTTGAGAAATATAGTGTAGCAATGATAAATATAGTTGTCTGTAAACAACTCTTTCCAATGAACTGATGGTAGAAATTATTGCCATAGCATTAAATACTGAAATTACAGTAGTTATTTGGCAAGTCAACCTGAGGTTTCTTTTATTTATAATGATCTACAATAAGACCATCTGCTGCTACTGCTATCATTCTTTATATATTCCCTTATGTGCAGCATATTTTTTTGGCTCTGTGCTCAAACATAGCCTATGCAGAAGACCATAAACCAACAACTTCATTGATGTGTTTATGCTTTCTTGGATCCTATTGGTTTTCTTGGGCAACTTATGAGCCTAAACAGAATGCAGAAATTTGGCATACCATAGGTGTGTGAAATGTTTGAAGACAAAAAGACAGGAAATAACATCTGAAGCTAATGAAAGAGAAGAATGAATTCACCAGCTTGAAGGCAATGTAGACACATTAACTGACAGCAAAGTGCTTTGTAAATAATTTTAAGCAATATAAATCAGGGCCAAATAAACAAAGCTACCTTAGTATTGATAAAGCTGAAGGGAGAATACCTTTTTATGATAGAAAGGTATGGGTAAATGTACCAAGAGGGAAGGAGGGACAGAGGAGGTATGACCTCCATCTTTCCATCTTCTTGTTTGTTGGCTGATTTTGTTTTACAGACATTAGGCAGTATCTCAGATGAAAGAAACACAGAAAACAGAGGAAATTAAATGCTGTTGTAATAGCAGGAAATTCAAGACTCAACTTTCAGAGAGATTACAGCTTTTCACAGGTGGTTGAAGCTGCTTGGCTGGCAGTCCTCGTGTCTTATGCCATAATCCAGGGAGCTACAATAGCTACAATTGCCTACAAACACATTGCTGATCTTTTCATATAGCTTGGTTCTGCTAGCTACTTCTCTCTCTTTTTTTTTAATACTTTAAAATTAATTTAGCATTCTCTGTGTTTAGAAGGATGGATAATGAAAAGTAGGATATCAAGATGTTTAATCTCTTTGCTAAATTACCTTTTCTATTTAGTAATATTCCTTAGCTGATGTTTACACATAATGATATGGGCAATGTAGTTTGTTCTCTCTTGGTGTTGATCCTGTCACAACCATTTTGCTGCTTAGTACTTTCATTTATAAATTGGTGATATTTTTTCCTTGGAAAAGCAAGAGAAAATCCTGGGGAGGAATGTTTCATTTCCCTTGCTGTCAAACTGTTAACTTATCTTTCATCCACTTCAAATTTGTCATGAACACAGGGAATTCAAATGCATTGGAGAAAACACACAGCCCACCATTTTAGTGACTTTTAGTGCTATAGAAGTGCTTTGTTTTTAAAAGCTACCCTTTTTATCTCTACAGTTGCACCTCCTATATTGCCAATGGAAGACAAATTTTAATGGTTTAAAAAAAAAGGCAATGTCTGTCAAGGCTACCAGATTTTTGCATATTTGAATGCTCTGATTTACTAAGACCACTCTGTGATCATATATCATAAAATCATGGTTTTTTGATCTGTCTATGGATATATGTTTATATATATGTATATATATATATGTTTTCAAGAGTGATTTTCAGCCAAGGTTGCATCTTTTGAAATCAGTAGTGGAGTGTCTGCATTACACTAACAGCAAGAAACTAATAGTTTATCATTAGTTAGGTTTGATTACTTTACACAGGGCACAACCAAAGAAAATAACCTCTTTTCTGAACATTGCAGAACTTAATGACTGTTACAGGCAGCTGCTGGGCTCATGACAGATAAGCTTCATGGAGTCAACTGGGTCATTCACCAGCAAGGCTTATATGGGAGTCTAGTACTCCTTCTATAACTTTAAATGAAACTGAATCTCTTTTACCCTTGTGGCATATCAGGGATCTTATCCAAATTCTGTCAGAAAGGAATAGTAATTAATACAACTAACTAAAGAAGTAATGCTAATGACAGAGTATGTCCCCGTGTGAGTCAGCTAGCCTGTAAGCAGTGGAGCTGTAAAACCTCTCTTTGGATTTTCTTCAAAGATAACAAGGTTCCCTGTAGCCCAGAGAACAAAGTGAGAACCTAGTGTTTCTAATCTGAAGGGGAAACAATGCATTCAAAAGCCAATTACTATAAGAAATAAGTTTTTGAATGCACTTCACACATGATAAATAAACATGAAAGAATGGAAGATGGATCTCCAGCTCTTAAAGTGCATTTTGCCTTGAAGAATCACAAATCTACTGTTTTTAATGGCTTCTTTTCAGACAAAAGATGTTTTAAATTTTGCTCCCAGTTGGAGTGCATTGGAAAATTTGTTACTGGACATAGACAGCATACATAAACTGTATTTAGCAAAGGAAGGAAGAAAGATGCTCAAAGGGTGGTTGAGAAGGAAGATGAGAGGGTTAGTATCTCCTCCCATCAGGTGTCTACCCAGAGCAGTATCAGGAGTACTGCCAAAATCAGGTGTTTGACACTCCTCTCTCTTCAACTTCCCGAGTGGGAGCTTTAAGCCTTGCTTCTACTCTGCCTGTTACAGATCAAATTATTAGGCCCCAGCGTAAATGCAGGTAAAGCTTTATGGACAAGTTGGGGTATTTCACAGGGGCTGGTGAAACCCCTTTCCCAAAGCAAGCTCCTAGACTTAAGATGTTCCTGTATTCACAGCATGACAAGGACAGCATTTTTTTGCCTTAGAACTCTGTTGGGAGTCAGTGGCACAGTGATTTGCACAGGACCACAGAGGAGGAAGCACATGGGTAGTCAGGGAATTGCAGGGAAAACTCCCAGATTTGTAGTGGCCACACTGTGTGCTTCTTGTCATCTGACTTATCAGCTGTATGTGACTCTCCAGAGTAGAAACCATCATGTTAATGATGTTATCAGAGCTGACAAAAGTAAAGGGTAAATTTCCAGACAATTTCCATTCTCTGCATAAAACAAAGACAACTCTCTCTTTGCCCAGTGCAAAAGAGGCTGATAAATATGCCTTTATTCTCCTCTTTCACTTTGTTTATTCAGGAACATGTAGGCACTGTATGTGCAGTGTTTTAATATAACTTTGGAGTGCAAGGAGTGGAAAAGAACAAGGAAGAAAAAAAGCTTTTCCTTCAGTTGCTTGTAACAGTGCTGATGGCAAGGTCTGCTTTAATAACAAAAGGTACGCTGTTGCTGCCTGTTGAAACACAAAGAAGATATTGCTGAAGAAAAAAAAAAAATCAATGTAAATTATTTTAAATGTCCAGTATTCTATTACTCTAAGTCAGACCAAACGGCTGAAAACAATCCTGCATCTGATAGAGAAAGCATGTAGCTAAATACAGAAAGGCATAAATGTATTTAAAGGCTAATGGATGACAAAAACAATTCAACACAGATGCAGATGACATCATCTGAGAATCTGCCTTACAAGATAAAGAGGAGCAGTTGGGAAGTAATGCAGCAAGGTGATGTGAAATGGTACTGCATGAGAAAGAAAAAAAGCAAGTGAGAAATCAATATAAGTGCACTAAGTTAAAGGCAGTGCCTCTAGCAAGTCACCTTTTTGGCCATAACCTTTTTAGGAGGAGGCATTGATATGTCCCATACTGTGGACCTCTGAGGTCAGTCTGGCTGAGCAATATATCCCATGCGGTTCAGTTGTCCAAAGACACTTCCGTGGTAGAGGGCTTTTCGGCTGGAATGTAGTGCTGGGCTCTCCTCCTCCTGTGTCGTCTGCAGTCCTTCCCCATCATCTCTGGCAGTGTGAGATGTCATAGCTGAGCAGATGAAAGTGGAGGCACCTTTGTAAACCGTTGTAGCTTGACTCACAGATTTGACTTAAAGGTCTCTTCTAGCTGAAACAATTCTATGATTCTATGATTGTTATTCTAGGATTATTGTTACCATTGAATGATTTAGCAGCCATAAGCTACGTGGAATTGTTTCTGTCAGAATGCTGCAGTCAGCACATCCAGCAGGTTGAGTGAACTGAACAAATTGTTGGCATATAAAGCACCTGTAAGGCTGCTGAAAAATTATGCACATAGCAGTTTTTGGTGGGGGGACCTACACTCTGACAGAAGATACGGGAACTTCCTTATCACCAAGACACAAGCCTTCAAAACTGCATAAGCCTTTCAATGGATTGTGGAGCAATGGAAACCTGTTTAACATTTAAACAATTCCCTTAGGTCTGCGAACGTACAAATGACTGCTTTACAGCTGCTGTCATGGGTAGTGAATTCCCATATCTCACCCTGACAGCAAGGCTAAACACAGGCTAAAGAAGTTAATGTGGTAAGATAATAGACTACTTCAGATGATAAAATGCACTTTGATCTTCAGGAAGTTAAATACACAGGTCCTAACTGTAACATCTAATAAGCAAAATGTAACATATCACATTAGAAATCTAGACCTTCTTGAAGGTCTCAGATTAGGTTTTTTTCTCTCCTGGAGCCTTTGCAGGTTTCCTGCTTTGTGCAATGCATCCTGAGTAGTGGGTTTCAATTGCAAGAATGACTTGACTGCTGTGAAACACTGAATCAAGAACAAATAAAAGTACATTGGCTGATGATGCTACAAGAAACTGAAGAAATGTATTTCCCCTCTTTCTGCACAGCCTGTAAGAGGGGATGTTCTAGGTGGTTTTTACTCTGATTTACACAAGGAGATGAGTTTCCAAATGCCTAAGTAATGTGTCCTAGCAATCCAAATGGTTAACTTTCTCTGCCTCATTGACTTGGTCCTTTGGAAAGCACCCCCAGGTGGGTCCTCTGCCATCACAAATTGCACAAATACTGCAGTTAAGGCAATACAAGTGTTTAATTTGCCACTGAGTACAACTAAAATTGAGATTTGGTTTCATTGTATCTAAAGCAGTGGCCTTAATCAGAGATCATAGGTAATATATGATGTATTGCTTAATGAAGTTTACAACCATGACTCAGCTATAGGAATCTAGCCTTGATACAGATCATTCTGATTGGGTGAATGTGGTATGATGTTGATTATATCTCGCTGTCTACTCTGGATTTTTGTCCAGGGACTACTAAAGGTGAGAGATTGCTAGCTTCAGCATTACACTGATTTTTTGTGCTATTTTGTTTTTCTGAGATTAACATAGAGCTCAATTTCATCCTCAACCATGAAGCATATGTCTGTAACAGACATTTATACCAGGCCATACCTGTGCTATCAGCAATCAGATTAATAGACACGTAAGAGCAGTGTATAATCTGGGCAGGCTATAAACAAAGCTCCATGAAATATGTGTGCACACATTTCAGAGCATTACCCACACACTCTTTCTTTTTCTTTCTGTTCAAGAAATGGCTGACTGAACTTCCTGGACATCTCTGGAAACTCAGCATACATCAGGAGGTATGAATGTGTGGAGCACCTGAGGGAGAAGAAAGGAACACCACCACAGGACAAAGAAAATCCCCTGACATTCTGGAGGAGTTATAAATATATGTGTGAAGGACATTTGGAAATAAAGTAACCTTGGCTACCATTTTCCTACTCATGTAAGTATTTGTATAAGAAGAATAGTGGTGAGTATGGGGACAAAGATTAATTAGAATGACAAAGTGTCAATAAACCCCTTGAATTTGAGGCTTTAAAGGTCAGAAACTTTTTAACATTAGAACATTGGAAGAGTGGAAAATAGTACAGCACATGCTATAAATCTTCTAGCAGAAGCTTTCAGAAAGCTATAAAAAAAAATCAGTGTTACAACACACATATGATTAAATTTCAATGATTCATCATTTTATAGTGGCCACAACATGAAATCTCCATCTTCCTCTGAAATTGAAGGTTAAGAGGATACATTATTTTATACTGCCCTAATGTTTATATAGAACTCTGAAAACTGCATAAAGAAAAGCAGAAAAATAAAGACACTAAAAACTGTGTAAGGGAACAGGGAGACCATGGCTGTCTAATAGATACACAGTTAAATGGACCCCCTCCCCCTGCCCTTTAAATTAGTACTTACCTGCATTCCATTAGTGTAACAAGACTGACTTGCTTTGACAGCTGTAGTTTTATATATTTTATTAATATAAAAAAGACATATCCAAAGTTTTTCGAGCTAGAATGAATTTGTATTTAATTTTTAAAGTAAGCTTAAGCTTTAATTTCATCCTGTGATTGATTAATTGATTTTTTTGGGTTGGAAAAGACCTTTAAGATCATCAAATCCAACCCTTAATCTAATATTGCCAAGGCCACTAGTAAACCATGTTCCTCAGCAACTCATCTATGCATCTTTTAAACATCTCCAGGGATGGTGACACGACCACCTCCCTGGGCAGCCTGTTCCAATGTTTATCAACTCTCCCAGTGAAGAAAATTCTTCCTGATACCCCATCTAACCTCCCCTGGCCATTTCCTTGTGGCCATTTCCTCTTCTATCACTTGTCTGTTGGGAGAAGAGACCAACATACATCTTGCTACAACCTCATTTTAGGTAGTTGTAGGGAGCAAGGTCTCTGAGTCTTCTTTTCTCTCGGCTTAAACAACTTCATCTTCCTCAGCCATTCGTCATAAGATTTGTGCTTCACCAGCTTCATTGCTCATCTCTGGACATGCACCAGCATCTGTGATTCTATGATTCATTACAATGCTATGATACTCCCTCTAACATTCAGTGTAGGCTATGGTATTGCCTGTAGTTCCTTACATAAAAGCTCTGCTTTCCAGCTGCAGTGGGGAAGAAATAACCTTGAGAGAAATGCCAAATTTCCTGAGCTGAACAATCTATAGCAATCACAAAAATGCCTACTATTCATCAAACTTAATCACAGCTAGTGATAATAGCAAGAAAGACTGAGTATTTGTGTCTAATGATTGTGTCTAGAAATTACTTTGCAGTCCAGCTGAAAGGTGTTTGTGGGGAAAATAGCATACAGTACATTTACAGTGCAGTTGTATCCTTCTCATGCTCTTTTGTATTGGAATAAGAACAGATGACAACTTTGGTTTCATACCAAGACCAAATTCTACATTGCTACACATATATTTTATTTGTTACCTACTAGTAAACCCAGTGCTGCAAAGAGCTTAACATCCATTGAGTAGTACATATGGGAAGCTATGTTGTATCTTCTGTGACTCATATCATTCAACTAATAGCCCTTTTCTTACAGGCTAGTTATAGCAAACCTGTCAGTTTTAAAAGACGTGATACTAAAGGCCCTATGACTTTAGCCACTTGAGAATTGCAGTATGTAATAACCATGAAGTGCTCAGCCTGAAATGTCTGCTTATAAAAAATGAATAGATAAAAGAGGAGAAGTTATAGTTCCACTTATTTATTAGACTTTATAGATGCAAGTGGTGCATTTTATGAATCAGATCATCGGGATATTTCAGTTATTTCTGCTTGCCTAAAAACCTTACTGACAGTGTATAATGTTTTTCCTGTCACACTTTTATTGTTTTTACTGAGGCTGGATCATGATAAGATCTTGTAGAAAAATGACTTCTCATTCAATCAGTTTGGTTCCCTGTTTAGTTCATCTATGTGTTAATATATATGGTCAAGTAGGATGAGTTTGTAGTAATCCCTTTGTTCCAGGCAGCACAATTTGCCAAGGCAGTAAAAACGAGTGAGTGGTATTGTACCCCCTACTCACATCTTATCAGCAGATTGTTTCCTGCATCCCAGTTTCTGCAGGAGTGTTAGATGTGAGCAAATCCACCAAGGACAGTCTAAACACACAGGTGTTACTTAAGGCAGAAAATAAAAACAATCCACCTGCCCTGACCTCTGACATCAGCATTTAGCCTTATGTGACCTGTATTACTGGAACTGATGTATAGGGAGGAAAATAGTCATATTGACCTTCAAGGTACAACAATGATTTTTCCAGGCTACTGCTTAGTGAAATAATATACAATTAGGTTCATATTTCTGTAAAAAAAAATACTTGTGTTTGGAATGACAATGGAAAAAAATGTCTGGATATTCACAATGAAACTTTTAGAAGACCCTTTGTACTATTAGTCACTATTAGTTCAGGATGACAATGTCTAAAGAGTATTCTCTTTAGATATTATCATCCTGAACTAATAGTTATTGATTTGTTTCTTGCCAGGTTACTGGCTCAGGGCTTCAGCTGTGTGGATCACTACACATTATTTGAAGTTGGCAACATAACTGACAGTCATATTCATCCTTGATTTGAGCCTATTACAAATGGGACTTCAGCCTGGTATGCTGTTGCATTTTCTTGGGAAACAGTTTTAGATATGCCTCAAAGGTTTCTATCAGAAAGCTGATTGATAAATAATGCTAAGCCAGGAGTCCACAAAGTCTTAATAAGTGATATTTTGGTGTTTTCCTTTCACAAGTAACCAGCACTAGTAAGATACACAGAAATGGAATTTTATGTTACATATATTTGTTTAATATAGGACTAGAAAAAAAGAGACACAACTGTAATTCCTAACACTTTTATTAGCCTTGGAGTGGAAAGGAAAAAAAAGGTTCATAAATTACACAGCCAGAATAATATGAATCTAACACTGCTTCATTCATATGCAGAGAAATGAAAAAGATTTCTGGTATGATGGCTGACCTCTCTGTCAAAAGATTCAAGTATTTATAATGTGTAACAAAGTAGATAGAAATTTTATCAATGTGTTTTAAATTAGTAGAGTTATAAGTTCATTTTACTTTTTAACCTTTTTTTTTTTTAACAGAAGCTTTTAGAGAGTTCAATATCTCACATTGAGTTACTCACAAATAAATTTCTTTCCCTGCGTTCCATTTAACCAAAGTGAAAAATTCCGTTTTGTGGTAAACTGACTAATTAATTTAGAAATTTATTTAGCTATCTGTAAGTCTATAAATGAATCTTTGTCCTATTTCTTATTAATCCATACACTAGATGCATTATCTCACTTCCAGTGCCATTGAAATGAGAAAGAGAATTACTTTTTCAATTCCCATTTTTCATTAGTGCAGCAGTCCTGGAGCATTAGAAGTCCCTCTCTCCATTTCATTTTTGTAGTCTGATTACTGCCCGGTGTTTGGCAACAACTCCTGCAATACCCAGAGCTGCAATAGGGATCCCCAATCAAGTATTAACGAGTCTGTCTTGGACTCCATTAGCAGTTTTAACAAAATTAAATTGGCAATGCTGACTTTTGAATTTCATTTGAGAGATAAAGTCACTTCTGCTGCTCAATCCCAGGAAAATCTTCCAAGGAAAGACTAGCTCTTTGGGGTTTTTGTTTTATTTTTGGTTTATTTTTTGAGATGAAAGACTAAACCTTGTGCTTGAACTATTAACAATAAAACACGTGACTAATTGTTTTATCAAAGCCTGTCTCTGTTTGTAGTCAGTACTTCAGGATTCTTCTCAAGGCTGTTGTCCTGTACAGAGATCTCATTACTTTCTGGCACATCTGCAAGAATTGAAATGGAAAATGCTCAGCTTTACTGTTCAAATTGCACTTGAAATTCGGGGTCTGATACTGAATCAGGTACTGCTTTCTCCTGGTGTTTCTACCCACATTTCTTTCATGTCTGTTTATCTGCCCACTTTGACTTGCTCACCTCCTGCAAGGAAAATAAAACTTTGAAAGCCTGAGAACTCTTTTCAGTGCTCCTGAAATAAGATTGTATTTTGCATTTTGTAGTGTTGTCCTTATAAAAGCAGAGGAGAGAAGATAAACTTGAGGACTGGAAAGCTCAGGCTTTACAGTAGAAATCTCATACCTATAAAAGGCTTGGTTACAGCTGGCCCATGGTAATGGGTGAACAGGTGGTAGTGGTGACTTTTGTTTTCCCATGATTCAATTCAGATAGGCATGAGCTATCTGGGTGTGTGATGCAGGATAGCTGTGATATTGCAAGGCTGAGGCTGTACTGACTTGATTTTAGGAGGTTGTTCGTGTAATATGTCTGTATAATGACTCAGTTTGACCTTTCCTTAAGAGGAGTTACACATCACTTTTTTTAATATTTTTTTATTAAGAACACAGATTTTTAAAATAATGGTGTGCATCTTAGATTGTTTTCTAGAGATTTTGAAGTACTTCAGTTACAGAAACAAGCTGTAATTTTGGCTTCACTTGTGTCATTACCCACTCAGCCCTACTGGATACATTCACTTTCATGTTGGGAATTGTATTGAATTGAACATTTCTGTGCTAGTTAGCACTGAAATATGAGTCAGAGGAAAGAAGCTGTATGCAGGTAGAAAATTCACCTCTACTTCTTTCTACCAGAAAGTCCACATTTTGTCATGCTTTGTACATGACTGCTCTTCTCCCTGGTCTCTTTTTCCATCGCTGTGCCAAAAGTGTCGATAATGGAAACAGACTTCAGGGATACAAAATCGATCCTGTTAGCAACAAGAGCTGGAGTTTGTATGGTCACTTACCGTTGAGTTTCTGAGGTCAATGATGAAGCAGGGAGTGCTTCATGTCCATGGCTAAGACCACCACCACTAGAAATGCTAATGTGTGGGAAGAGCAGGGTTTTGTGCCTTCTGGGTTTCTGTCTTTGTTGACAAGAGTAGAGGTGGTTAATGGGCTCAGGGGTGCTCTACCCTTGAGGCAAGAAAACTGGTCGAACATGTCCATTCCTCCTGATGCCCAGCCTCTTGCCTTTGCCCATGCTGATGACCAGCTGTCAGCTGCTTCCCTGGCCAGGCTCCCAGCAAACACTTCCCCAACTGACTGTCATGAGGATGCACTCATTTCCACAGCAACCTGCTTTCCCATCAATGTCTGTGTGAGCAGGCGTCAGAGCAGAAAACTACCTGCATGAGTTGGATTTCTGTTTTCCCTTCTAATGTAATCACATGTGTTTCAATGTCGGGATCTTTACTGGTTGCCAGCAATGTTTTCCTGAAAGGGATTGTGTCCCTGCCAAAGAAGTCATGTATGAGCATGACATGAAATACAATCCGGAGTAAAGTTGTGGATTGAGTTACATAACCCCTTAAAAGAGGGGGAAAAAGGAAGGAGCAATAGCTAAAGCAGCACTATGAGCAGTATTTCATGGCATTAGTTCCATTTAGGCTGTAATGCTTCTGTGACACAGATGCTTAATCTGCTCTGTGTTTTCAAGAAAGCCATGCTAATGTCATGCAGTAATTCTCATTTCAAATCTACCAGCACACCCTCCCCCAGCCCTTTGGCTACTCACTGGGTAAAAGATTTTTTCATAAATCTCTCAAGTGCTGTAATGAATTAGATGAGCTTTTTTTTTTTTTTTTTTTTTTTTTTTGTTATATTTTGCTTGGTTTTTGGAAGTGATGAGCTACAAGAAGACTGCTGTGTAGAGACAGAGGAGAGCCATCCTGCAGGCTACAACAGCCAAAGTATCTGCTCTGAAAGAAGAAAGCAGGAAGTAGCACAGTGTTTAAGCTGATTTGGGTACTCACAGTTTTAAATACAGTGGCTGATCATACCACTGAAATCGCATCTTTTTCTGCAGGTGCATCCCATTGCCTCCCTGGGAGGTACCACTCAGCTGAAACACCCTCTTTTTGAGTAATGCAGTAACCAATGATTCTTAACTGTTCCCATATTCCAATTCAATGTCAGTAGGAGGGAACTAAAGTTTTACCTTAGAAACAACCATTTTCAGATCTAGGTTTTTCAGGATGCAATTCATTCAGTTGCTGAGGTGAGTGGGTTGGTTAACAAAGAAAAGTCCTGCCATTGTATTTAAATATCAATCCTCATTATTTTTCTTTTCTCCTCTTAATGAGTAAAACATGTGAAAAGCCATCTGTACTTTGGATCTTCACCTGTAAGTTTTTATTAGTCTTTACATGCTACTGCTAAATGTTTGCTTGCACTTCTTTCAATATTTGAAATACTTGCACTGGTTTCAGTGCAGATGTAAAAAAAATTAATTAGGTTTAAAAAACCCCCAAAACCATCTGAAATGTTTTTACTGGTAATATATAGCACAACAGGCTGGTATCCTGTGTGTAATCAGCAAGGAAAAAAACCACTAATGGTATCAATCCAGACAGGCATTCACAATTTTAAACCTAATGAAAAATGTTTGTCTCTTTTATTTATATTTTGGAAGGCTGATTATGATTACAGCTTCATGGAACATGAAAGCTGAATCTACTGCTGTCCATTTAACACTCAGATCATTCCATGACAACAAAAAAATATCTGTTAGTAGATATAATGAGGAGTATTGTTTATCTGAGTGTGGTTTTACATACTCTTTTTCCATTACCACATGCAGCAAGAGGCATTCATTTACAGTAATTCAGATGAGTGCTCTATGCACTATGCAACTATTAACATCCACTGTGGGAAGAAAGAAGGAGCAAAACTACAGGGCTCAGAGTCTCTCTCAAAGCCAATGTATTGTTGCTTATTCAATACAGGGACACGTGACAGAACTTTTCAAATTAAAACAACTGCACCTATAAACCTCAGTTTTGTGCATAGAGTATCTCAGAAGTAGAGAAGCTGATGTATTTCCAGTCTGTACTAGAGAGATGTATTTCCAGTCTTGACTAGAGAAAAGACATAGACCAGCCAAATAAAAGCTCCATACATCATTTAGTTCCCAAAGTACAAGGTGAGTGTGCTAAACCATTAGAATAGATGGTGGCTAGACAAGGCTCCTCACAACACTTCATCACTTCTGTATTGAAGGGATCATCTGATTTCATTAGTGTTTTGCTCAGGATTTCCTGTTGTGTAGCAGAGAGAACAGCTTCACTTTGTGCATATATGTGTGTGTCTGTGTATCTGTGTGGTCTTTATTCCTAGTAATATTCATCACCAATATCTCAGCATTTGGCAGTAATGCTTTATGTGTCCTCACTCCTAAGACACCTAGAGAGTCAGGGAAAAGCATACAGTGTTGAAGAGCATTTCCACATCAGCTCCAGGAACTAAATAGCTAAGCCAGTGTTCCCAAGAAAATGTATACCTAAATCTGTATATTGAAGGACTGAATTCCTAGGGTTGAGGCTGATGAGAAATGACATGACATACAAGGCAAGGGTGTTTTATGCCTAGCTTGTTACTAGTAAAATAGCAACATATGTCTGAAAATTGCTGTGTTACTGATTTTGGGACTCCAGCATTCCTGATGTAAAGGCATCATTTGAGTCACAGCCACAACCTGAAATCACTTCCTACTTCTACAAGTTTAAATGCCATCCCTAGGCCAGAATTCAGGACCCAGCACAACCCTTGTTGCTTAGCACAGACATTTTATAGTTGGGCACTGACTAATCTCATCCCATACTCACAGGCTCTTTTGGGACCAAAGAATCTTGCATCTCTTCTGCAACAAGGTGGGGGACAGCTTCTGTAGGAAGCGGCTGAGGAATCTTAACGTTTATACCATTAGTTGGGGTACTCTCCTGGGTAATGAGAATTCGTGTCTCCCAGACACCGCATCTACCATCTCATGGTCAAACGATCAGATCACTAGGCTTAGTCTGTAAGAAGGGTCAGACACCTTTGGCACTGAGTGTAGGTAGAAATGGTTGCTGAGCTCTCTAATGCAGTCATAGATCTTAGCAAGTGTTAAAGATATTCTGGGTGCTTCTCATTGCTCTGGCCCTTAAGCTTGCTGCTCTGTAGGTGTTGTGATTTAACCTCACCAAGCAACTGAGCACCACGCAGATACTGGCTCACTCCTCCCTGTCCCAGTGGAATTGGGAGGATAACTGCAGAAAAAAAGAGTAAAACTTGTGGTTTGTGATAAGAACACTTAAATAACTAAATAATGTAAAATAGCAATAACAACCATTAATAATAATAATAATCATGGAAGAGAATCTAACAAAAAGAGAAAAATAAAATCCAAGACAAGTAATGCACCATGCAATTGCTCACCATCCACAGGCTGATGCTTAAGCAGTGATCTACCCCTCCTCTCCAATTCCCCCCAGATATTTAATGAACATGATTTTCTATGGGATGAATATCCCTTTGGCTAGTTTGGGTCAGTTGTCCTGGCCATGCTCCCTCACAGCTTCTTGGGCATCTCTTCACTAAAACGGAAAAGCCCTTGATTTAAGATAAGCACTACTTAGGCAACAACTTTCCTTCAGGAAACAGGCCATTGCAAAATTATCCATATCTATGAAAGGCACATAATTTTCTTCCTTGGAAAGCTGCATTTTTTTTTCACTAAAATGGGGGGATGGTAGTGGTGGTGTGATTCTGATGTCCTCAAAGTCAAGGCAGAGCTGAAAAGCTTTAACCTGAAAAGCTTAAATAAAAGGACGCCATTGCTGATGAGTAGTCAAATGTGGCAATCGTACCACAGTATCATTTGCTATCTCCCAAAACTAAAACATAATGACTCTTTGAAAACCTGACCTAGTAATAAAAACAGCAGTCCAAACAAAGTTAGCCAGGCACAAGTTGATATTTATTACTGAGTTTCTAGGTGTCTAAGGAAATATTGTACCACCCAAGCTGTCAATAGACTAAGTCTCTTTCAAACGAACATTATGAATTAATATAATGTAGTAATTGTGTTTTTTGAATAAGAGCTACTCTGAAGGAAATAATGAAAACTGCATGGGAAGAGTTTAATTAATATTTCTAAACAACATCTTCCTAGAGAGACAACAGAGAAGCAAGCATCTGTATTAATTAATTGTGCAAAAATATCCACTTAGTTAAATGAATTTAATTAAAAGTAATGTCCTGAGACCTGTTGTTAAAATCCTTTTGCTGCATGAAATAAACTAAATGGAATAAGTTTTCTAATGAAGAGACCAGTAGTTTGTTTGACCAAAATGTCTAAATAGTTTCCAAGAGAATCAGACTTCAGTTTGCTAAGTCCCGCGGACAGAATTAATTCAACAACTGGAATATCTACCTGCAGTTGTATTAACCAGAACCCATATCTGGAAGGAAAATCAAGACAAATGTCTTCAGGTTGAGGCCTGAGTGACACAGAAAGCAGGTATTTTGGCATGTAGTTAATTCAAGATCTTAGAGGAATGCAAGATAGCAAAGTAGTGAGAAAGCAGAGTTTGGTCAGAGGTGGAGAAAGACCAAAGACAAGAATAAACAAGCAAGGCAGGAGATAGATATTGGAAAATCTTGCAAGAGACAGAGAATTGCATTGGAAAGCATGAAATGTCTTGAAAAAGACTCTGGAGTCAGCATGAGATCTGGTGAAACGAGCTGTGCACAGAGAAACACCTACTCTAGTTGGGAGGCAACTGTGTCAGGAGATGAGACTCTCTTTCTACCAGAAGATGCTTTTTTCCATTTGGCATCTTCAGTTGTTTTCATCTCCATAAAAAGTTAAAAGTGTCAAGAAACTCCCTAAGATTTGACAATAAGCTGATAGTTAAAGGACAGCTCTAAGGTTATGGTATTGTCTAAATCAAGCTGAAAAAGCCCACAGTACTCCATCAATCAGCCCACAATACCTCATCAGTACTCTATCCATAAAGATATTAGCTCTTCTGGATAAAATCAATCTCAGTTGTCTCTGGCAGTTTTATGCTGGCACACTGTTCCATCTCAAAATGCTGCTTGCAGCTCAAGCTTTTTTCTCCCTAAGCAGTGACACAAACCTTCCATCAAGTGAAATATGGACTCCCAGAGATTTAGAAAGAAGCTAATGGTTCTCATGACATTCCCAGCTTTTAAATGATGGACCTGGACATGAAGTATGCTCAGTCAGTGGACCTAGCACATGGTACTAATGCTCTTATGGCTATACATAAGGTTTTTTGTCCTATCTCTAGGACATCAGGAAATACTGGCACTCCTCCCCCTCCCCTCCCAAATTTTTCCATTTTCCTACTCCAAAACAATCCAAACCCAAAACCACAACACCCAAACTCTACTTACCATTACATCCATAAAGAAAAGCAGTAGCAGCTGAAGTCTCAGCATAAAACATGAGAATTTGGATGAATGCTACATTATTTCTCAGCAGCATTTAATTCTGGAGATTTTTAGGCTTTAAGCTTCTTGCAGTTACCTGCAAGAAGATGCACATATATAAAGAATCCAATGCTCTTACTCTGGAAAACAGGTCTTTCTGTTATTCTTTCTCCTCACTGGAAGCAATAGATTTCCTGAGAGCAAAAAGGTTGATCTGAGATGACTTTGTGCTCTATTCCAGTCCTTCTCATAATGGCCAATGCTATCACTGTAGCTGTAGTTTTGCACAGCTGAGATGCCTTCGAGGTTTATATTTGTACACAAAGCTTCATTGCTGTTATGAGAAAATAAGAACACGGCTACTACTTCAAGCCAGTGTATTCACTCTAAGAGGAATTTTCCTTTGATGATCTGTGAGCTGAAACATGAACCAACATGGAGTATTCTGCATGTTCTAGTCACCCAACCACTCACTAGGTCAAGTACTGTCAGCCCATGACAACTGCTTAGAGTCATGTTTAGAGATTCTCTACAAATAAATAACCTAGATGTTTTCATAGTACAGTGTCATTGCTTATCCAAGAGGTGCCTTAATACAATATAGAAATAGTCTTGTTTTTCTTTGGAAGCCTAGCCACTCATCTGTAAAGAAAATATCTTCCCCTGCTCACTGACAAACGAGCTCACCACTTCCACGTTTGCTGTCCATGTTTGGATGGAACACTAGTGATTCAGCAATTTTTTGTCTCAGATACTAGTGTAGTGAACTTTATGATTTGTAATCTGTTAACCAAGGAAAAATCTTAAAGTCAAATACTCTGTTCAGTTTGTGAAAATTTAATTTGCCTCCCATAACTTTTCAAAATACAATAATATACTATGCTTGTTTTTCCCCAGAAGTCCAGTACACATTATTTGTAGAAAAAGAACTTGATCTGAAGTTAAATTATAATAGTTCAATGAAGGAGGTTGTTACTTACAGGACATCTATGTCATTTTCAACAGAAGGTCTGGAGAATAAGGAAAGCAATTAAAATGCAAGCAAGAACAGTTTCCTATCGGTCTTCCTTGGGAGATTATCTTCCTTCACAGGAATGCTTAGAAAACAAATGTATCAAGGTCTATGTATCCAGAGCAAAAGTCCATGAAAGAAAAAAGTCTTCTGACATGAGTTTGGACAGTTTGTAACAAAGAATGTAACAAAACCTGAGCAAGTAGCAGAAAAATATGGAAGAGCTGCTTCTTATACAGAGCCTGCATTCTCTATATCCAGTGTGTCACAGGGTACACTGAGAAACACAGCAGGCAACTAAATAAGACCATGTCATTATATGTATGCATGTAGAAGTGAGATTACAATTCCACCTCTTCTATAGTTCAGAATTTCTTAATGTCTAAATTTTAGGGTCATTTTTTTTCAAATTTTTACCCAATTTTACATCTTTAAACAAATTTAAAGGTCTTTTTTTCATCAATCTCCATGTTTAATACATGAATCTGATGTATTGTTTCATCCTACTAAGATTTAGAAAGTCCTTATTTTGAATTCTTGTAGTTGAAATTTTCCCCTTTTTTTTTTTTTGGTGTGAAACAGGATGAGCTGAAACTGATCAGCACTGACAGTGTCAGTTTTAGTTTGAAACAAAAATGGAAAATAATAAGAAATTATAAATTTGGGAGATCTGGCAATCCTTACATGCATTAGATACATACATTTACAGCAAAGTTTAAGAGTTAAAATAACTGTTGAAACAAATATTTCTGTAAGCAGGCATTTAAATGAGATATTCTGAAGTACTTCCAAATGAAGGACCAGTGGGAATCTCAGAGATACCAATGTTTCAAAGACCTGGATGGAAATTTCTTTATGAACGGTCAAATAATATTCCAGCTGGATGTCTGAGGGGGACTTTCACATCTGATGCTTTACAAAATGATAAGAATAGGATTCTTCGTTAATTTCAATATTTCATCACACCTATAGATGAATATTTGAATAATTTTTAATGTGGCAATTTTAATTATTAAAAAATTAGAAAACCAGATGGAATTACAAAACAGCAACAGATTACTTAATTAACTTTTGCCTACTGGGATAAATAGAACATACCACAGAATATATCAAAGCAGACACCAATGAGACACTATACATCCATTAGTATGCAGGAAGTTTTCACTTCAGGTATCAGTTCTTATCAGATGTTAGCATATGCCTATCAGCAATTAAATAAACCCATCAGCTCCTCATGTTATAATCCATAGCATACAACATCATGGCAAAAACCAAAGGTAGCACACCGTGATGTTCCCCAAAGAGCAGTGAAATTTGCCATGGAATTGAAAGAGGTGGACAAAGAATGAAAACAAAATTGCTATCATTTTAGGAATAAGTATGAAATCTGAACTTAGTTTGCAAATATTAACAGACACCTTTCAGCTGTACAATAGGGCCTTAAAACAAAAGTAATCAAACTACCAAAATATTTTGTTCCTCTCATCATGTCACAAACATTCTGTCAGTTCTACTGCACGACATGTATTGCATACCTGGGTAAAACCACGGAAAAACACCAGTTTATCAACCAAAGTGCAGACCTGTAAACCCATAATAATATAAATCTTCTTTACTTACATGAAATATCCCTTGAACTTATTGCAGTACTGTGTCAATTTGTGTAAATTTCTTAGGACAATTTGCCAAGGTATTCTCTGAAAGAAAAATGATTTCAAATGGGATTCCAGCATGCTTCAAATGGAAGCTCTACAATTGCTTCATTTGGCCAATGAACCCTAGTTGAGGATTTCCAAGATGCTTAGAAAAAACTAATGATAAGTACTGCACACCAAATATATATCTAAATGATGTGCACTGACGTGGTTTTATTCAATAAAAATGAGAGTCACCAGATATATATATGTGCATACATTTGGTTATTGCTATTGGAAGTAACAGCCTCAGCCTGCAATTTAATCCCAGCCTATTAGAAACAGGGCTCGGCAGGCTCACACAAATTGAAATGAATTCTTGCCACAGGCTTTAAGACAATGTGCTAGTTAGTACTTTCGGATTAATACCAGTTAGGTTTTCAACAGTTGCAATCTCACTCTAGATGATTTAAAACAGATGAAAAGTGTTACACAAAATAAAGAGTACAGAAGATACAGTATTGTATTATTTACTGGAGAAAAAAAAAAAAACAGCAAGTAAAAATCATGTTTGCTTTTGTTTTGATTTTTTCTTTAACAGCATTAAGTAATCAAACTTAGACCATACAAACATCAACAAAAAATAACTGTACTATTCAGATGATGTCTACAGCTGTTTCTTTTTAAACTGCTTGAGATCTGAAACTGCAAATGTTGTATACCTCAGTGTAAAATGATTCAAGTGCCTTGTGCAGTATGTAAAAATTGTGATAGTCAATGACTACGATGAAATGTGCATACAATACCTGAATTTAATATTTTAATACCTCAGGCCCAGATCACCAAAGTATTTAGGTTCCATCTCCTCATAGTAGATCTGGTTTCTCAGTTTATATTAACCCCTTCCATGTAAGGAGTAACTGTATTTGATAGGTGTGAATTTATAGTCTGGTCTTTCCCTATAGAGGGAGGGAAAGGGTCAATATTAAAGAAAGAATGGTTCCAATAGGCAGAAAGGCTATGGCACTGCAGCTAAATGAACCATCTTCCCTACACAACATAAAAATATTCTAATATTAATGATTATTTTACAACTCAGTGGAAATATGCAGTAATGCAATCCATTTGCTTTGTCTGAATGACAAAAATGCAGTCTTAACAGTCACAAGAGCCTGCCTTGTGTTAGCTATAAAAAAAAATATATTTTTATATATATTTATGCAACTACTATGTGCATTAAACAAAAAATCACTGTATGAATCAGCAGGGTTCAATAACACTTGTATCTGAATCTCAGGAAGGGGTGCACTGAAATCTGTGGTGCTTCTCATTAAGGACTCACAATGAAATGGCAACAGATAGAAACCCATTTGTTTAAAATCTTATTTTTCACATCACATCGGCTAAGAAATGGTCCATAAGATCTCTGTCAGCTAAAAGGATTTGTTGTCTTTACCTCAGACTGCTGCTCAGAAATGAAAGCTATCCCTTGAAACAAACCTGACAATCTTTAGTGAACACTGACACTGAAAATCAGCCTAATGTCACCATGAACTCCCATGAAATACAATAATTTCACAGTTGTGGAAATTCTCTGTTGTCTTTGTTTCTTGCCAATCTGTATATCACAAGCTGTTTAGATGGACAGTCATCAGCAGTGTACAACAAACATTGTACTGCTTCTGGAAGGAATATACATTGTGACTCAGGTGGGTAGGTTAAATTAGAATCAAAAAGTGAGTGTATTTCACATCCACTTATAGAAGAATTGGAAAATTCCTCTTTTTTTTTTTTTCTTCTTCTTTACCTGCATTGAGACACTTTTCTCAATCACCTGGGAAAACTGAGCAGTGCCCTTTGCACTGAAAGGGTACAGATTTGTCACTCAGTCTTTGAGATACCAGAGAAGAACACTTGGACCAAAAGGTGATACCCTTGTGCACCAGCGCTTTATTATATATATTTTTAATTACTGTGCATCCCCATACCTAAAGCCAATATCATGGCACTTGTGCCATAGTTCTGATACCATAGGTGTCCACTGACAAATGTTCTGCATGAACCATTGTGTCTCAGTCCACTAACAAAAACTACTGTGCAGTGGTAATCTGGTATCTTAGATAGTTGCTCTTCTTGGACAAAACGTATCCAAAATCTTCTTTCTATCAGACTACAGCAGCTTAGGGCTCCTTTTCTTTAGAGAGGCAAAGTAAATGTCTTACACCTGTAGGCCAGTACTGGTGTTCTGTCCTAGAAATTTTAGCATTGCTCTGATACAATGAACCCTTCTTTTTCTCCAACTGGTTCCACTTCAGCATAGGCAGGATGTCCAGATCCTCTTCTGAATTTCATTGCTGGCCATCTGCTTGGACGTCTCTGTAACAGGAAGAAGAAAATGAACTGTCCGAATATGAAGGGTACAACAATAAATTATCCATTAAAAACTTGAACAATGCCTTGTAATTTTGGTCTCTCATACTAAAACCTACTCTGTATAGTTGTTACAAGAATGGAGAAACACTATTCAGTCTGCTACAATTTAGTAAAGAGGTAAAATTCAGTAAGAACTAGATATTTCTACACTGAATTACTGACCAAAACCTAATCATTATCCCAAATTAATATTATCTTGAAAACAAAGGAAGGGAAAATTCAGACTTCCTGTGAAGAAGCTGGTACAAACAATCAAGATTTTTTTTACTGGATTTAAAAACATTTGAAAAGAATGAGTACACATAAACAAGAAATGAAACCTACTTTGTACAATAACTTGAAAGGGATAAGCAAGATATACAAGATCAAGTACAAGAGGAGAGACAGTTTATGAAGTTTTATTGAAATATGAGTATTTGAAGACTGGTGCTCTGTTCCTGTGAGATTCTGGTACTGACATCATACACTATCTCTAATACTAACACTTTTTACCTAAGATAGTTATTCATGAAAAGCAATTGTAATAATCTATACTTGGTTAGCTGCAGTGATTCTAAGCTTTTACATTTCCTTTCATACACCTGCATAAAGACAAATTTCCACCAGTCGTGGATAGAAGGATCTTGGCAACATATATTACATATTTGATATTCTTACAACCTATCTTCTACTATCTTTGTTCCACTCTCATCCTATCTTTCATTCAGTACAAAAAAATGGAATGAGCATGATTCTGTACAGATCTGCAATGTCAGGAGAGCAGTGAAGGGAAAATATAACAAAAATCCTGCCTCTCTGTCATGTCCCTAACCCTGCCACACGCACTTCATTCTGAAAATGTTCTCAAACATTACCAAAAGTTCCTTTGTATACTTCAACCAGCATAAAATCCCAGAGTGATAGTGCGTGGATCAAGTCTTTACTCCTATTCAGCAGTAAATCTGAACAGGTGATTTCACACATTCTCTTTCTAAACTGAGATTACATGAGTATCAACACTTGAATTAGTACAAGAAGGTCAATCATCCAAAGTCATGAAAGACTCCCTAGCAAATTTGATTTCCCATCTGAAAGTTGGAGTTATTCAATGCTTTTTAGGCTTTTTAGGCTGAATGCTCTGGTGCAACTTTATCTTCTTTATCTATCCATTATCGTGTATTTCAGATCTTTCAAACTTTCAAAACACTGTTTCACTGTTTCTACTGAAGGCTGTATCTTACATTTCCATTGATGTCAAATTCTCTGTCTAATTCAAGGGCATAAAGACATTTAAATTCATTTAAAATTCTTTAACTTCACTTAGCCAATAAGGCCTACCTAAATCTCTTAACTTGAAATATGCAAGTACAGAGCCATCCAAACTCCAGATCAATTGTGATAACCCCCTAAAAATTACAATGACTTACTCAAATGGATTAAGAAATGGGGAAAAAAACCTATAGTAAGGGCTAAATGACTAAACTAAATGACCATGTGTTAAACTGGTACCATCTAGACCCATTAGTCTAAGCACACTTGTCCACTGTTAATCATCTTGGTAGCCAGACCTTCTGCTTTCTCATGACAAGGAAAGACTTTTCTGTTACCAATTATCTTGCCCATAACATGTATTTTTGTGTTCAAAGTTACCCTAAATATTTAGACAGTTATAATTTGTGCAACAGTCTTTAATTTCTTCTAGAAACACCCAATTTATTTGTCAAATCACAGTCAGAAATGGTTGAGGCTTCAAACATCCAAAGCTGTACTTCTGATATAAATTTCCTGGAATAAAGGAAGATCAATCGCTTGACATCATGTTAATTTAATAATTTGAAGAAACTGCTTTGAAATAAAGATTGCTTCAGCTTTAAGATTCAGTAGGATCATTTACTGACTTTTTTTTTTGATAGAATTCTTTGGTTAAAGTATCTCTGTGATTAAAACCAGTTCTTGTTATAACAATGTTTCTGCAGTCTTGGGTTCATCTAAGCACCTAGCTGCTGACAGATCAGAAACAGAATGCCTCCTTCCTCCCCACCTTTGACTTCTATTGTCAAGTGTTGATTATTTATTTTAGTGCTTCTTCCTTGTGGTGGATTCGTATTTCCCTTGCTGAGCTGGATAAGCTATGGAAAAAATAACTTTACTATCGTTACAAGGCAATGACAGTGAGATCAATGACAATAACCCATATGCCAGGACACTGCAAGACTTTTGAAAGAAGATAAAAAAGATGCTTATTCTCTTCTTTTTAATCATCATCTTCATGAAACACAGTTCAGTGGACAAAACCAAATTGATGATTTTGTCAAGCTCTTTTCAAACTAAAGGCATAACCGCCTGTAAAATGTAAATATATCACAAAAACAATGGGCCATATCCCAGACCAAAACAGCAGAACTGTGTGAGCTTCATCACTTAAGACAGCTCTTTCTTCCTCTTTCATCTTATCTCCTATTCTCATTTATTCATACACAGATTGCATTTGTGACATTAATGCAAAAACCTGGGTGCATGTATAACAGGGCTGGCTGTTAAATACTGGCTCTTAACAGTGAGCTAGAAATGCCCATTAATTCCCTGAGCTCTGAAACAGCACAAACTGTCTCCAGCTTTTTGGACTGTTTTCTCTTCCTTGTATTTCTTTCCTCCAAGCAGACAGGGGATAAGCAGGAGGTCAAAACCTACTAAAATCTAGTAGAAAATCTACTGCTATATCTGCATGCCAGTGAATATTTCAAGATACTGAAACACAATACCCTATACAGCTTGTTAGAAAAATACCCAACAATTTGTTCTTTCTGCAACCATCCTGGCTAGGGCTCAGGATTAAGGGAATCATCCTCAGGCCATGCTAATATTCTACATGCAATCACCTTACTGCTAGACTGATGGAGTTAGACAACAGGAATGCAGATTCTTCCATGCTGGTTGGTCTTCATGCTAAAAACCAGTCCCAGGCTTATTTAGTTTACCAGCAAAGACATACTTCAAGTAAATCAGGAAGAGTCGAGGTGCATCCCTCAGGCTCTGATCAAGCACTATTATTTGTATTTGCTGAAGATCTGCAGCTGCTCATTCCTTCTTCCCTCTCTTTCTCCCCAAGGTCACTCCCTAGCTCCATAGCACCGGTTCTGCTCCCTGGGTGGCAATTTGAGAAGACAGATATGTGAAATTATCCAGCTTAAACATACAAAATGAAGTAAATCAAACAACTAAAAAAGACATAGTTATGTGCATGTGTACATGTAGGTGTACACGTATGTTTCTAAGCAGCTGAAACAGCACAATAAAGCTCTGGAAAACCTTCAAGGAGGGTGGGAAAGTGAAAGGAAAGGCTGTGACCCTTAAAATGGGATCTTAACTTAAAAGAATGATAATTTGTAACCACAAACACTCACACTGCTCTTCAGTGTGTGACATAATATTATTAAGACATATGCAGCCAGTATTGAGAAATACATAGACTCTGAATTCACTCATATCCTTACAGTTTCAATCTCTATGTGTCCGTAAGTTGGATTTGGTTTTGTATTTATAAGCTGAATACGAGAGAAAGGCACTTTGCCTGAGGTTAAGATGGTCCCAGTTTGCAATGTTAGTTTGGACTCCTTAAAATCCTCTACCCACAGAGAACTGCCACAGAAGAATTTTATTCTGCTGTTGTTGAGCCTTACATAAGCACGTTTGGCAATGCTATCATTGTGTCCAGCTGGGAAAAGACATCACAATATCTGACTCCCTGCCTTCACGCTGGTCCTCTGCTGTCTTCTCAGCTGTAGCCAGATCATGTTGCCTTTGTTCCCCAAAGGCAAAATGCTGGGATGACTGCTGAGGTAAGTTGCAAACATTAAAAGGATTTTGGACCGACATATAAGTAAGAGAGGTAAGAAAAACACACAAAAAGGCACACACATGAAAGCTGCTGGTGTCATCTGCAACCCTTATGTCCACAGATAACTGAGTTCAAAGAGACAAAGGGCATCTGCATAAAAGACAGTCTGCCTTATGCCTGCTTTTGGATTTGCTAAATGTTCCCTGTACATTACTTGCTCTCAGTGTCAAAGTTCACACACAAATGCAAATCCATAGATAAAAATATGAGAAAAACAAAAGAACATAAAGAAAAAGAAGTAAAATCTAAAATACTACTGAAGTTGCAATTTGACCAACAAGTCATTGAAGCTTGAGTGCATTCATCTGACTCAGCTGGGTATTTCTTTACCCCTATTTCCATACATCATTTTTTTCTATGATCTATATCACAGGCATGCACTTCGCTACAATCAAGACATCATGCTTGGCTTCTTGGCCACCAAACCTCAAATCATGAACATGTGTATAATAGTGTATAATACCTAGGTTGCTGAAGAAATTACTTACTTTTTAATTGTGGTACCACTACTATGTAGCTATCTGTGCTACTGCTAGATTTCAAACACAAGCTTCCACTTTGTTGAAAATTTCATGAAGGGCACTATTTGACACATGCTACTTTTAGAAAAGCAGTGCAAGAAGTTCAAAGTATACTCAAGTGACACAAGATTCCTCAAGGTAAGAATAGGTATGTAACTTGATTCAAAAGAAGAACTTACTGGAAACAATATAAAATTCAAAGCATAGAAAATACCACTAGAATAACCACAAATAAATAAAAGACCAAAGTATGCAACATCCCTTCTATCACTCTGCAAGAGAATCTTTAGTCAACTCTCAGGTATTAGAAAGAGCCTGCATTCATTGGAACTTTGAAACTCCCTTAACTTTAAAATTTGATAACTAATTCAGGTTTTACATCACCAGAGAAGTGTCCAAGTTAAACAATGAAACACATGTTGAATAGTGTGAGGGCTGGAAGAAACAGCAACACATGGCTTTTTTATTTGAGTAGTTTACACACTTAATGAAAATGGGAACTTTTTTTTAGGGAAAAATATTGAACTATTTGGATGGTATTCTTTTAAAGTTATGTACTATCACAGGCAAATTTAATAGCATTGGCATTCAAGATTTCTCAAGCTGTTTGTTCAAAATAGGTATTTTTGTTCAGTTGAGGCTGCACGTTGTGCATTGTGCTGCGTTGTGCTAAACAGCTATAAACAAAACCACTAGAGGAAGTGGTTCAGACTTCGGGGTAAAAAAAAAAGAGTGATGTTACTCTAAGACAATAGTTGCCTTTGGAATAAATAGCATTTTTCTTGGCTTTTGTGTATTGGTATTTTAACCAACTAGTGCGCTCGGGATATCACTTAATGGTGATCAGAGGTATTAAGGGATCGCATTCATCAGTGTGAAGTTAAACAGTGCAGTCTAAGTGTGGGTGTATGCAATCTCATTCCAGGGAGCTCACTGAGATAAAGGACTACAAACTTGAGGGGCATCACGAGTGGTATTCAAGATAAGCTACGTGAAAACCTGACTGAATAAGTGAATATTGTGTGATAGCTCCAGAGAACACAAAGGAGAAAGAGACTTAAAGCTTCAGATATGGGAATTTCTTATTTCTTCATTCAGTAACCAGTCATGACTATAAACCAAATCAACTAAAAAATCCTTACCTTACCTATGCCCTAACCTAAAAAACCCAGCATTACTGACAAAACCATGACAGCATCCGAGAACCTCAGATGTAAAAAGATGTTTCTCTAATAATTGTGCTATAGTTCAGAATGAATGCTATGTTTAATATCAATAGTAGCTGCTTTGACAGTAAACTCAAATTTAGCATGTCCCTGTTCTTTAATTTTCCCAGTCTTAGATTTGTATTACTTCCTAATGACAGATAAACCGATTCAGATCTTGATTTAGCTAGAAGACTTGACGGCAGACTACAGTGTACTAGTAATTCTTTAGACAACTGCATGAGGGAGCTGCCTGTCCATCTGTTTGCATCTTATTTTAACTGTGCAATTTGCTCTATTAATCAAGAAGCTCAAAAAAATAGTATTATCTGAATTCTTTGTGTGTTTTTTCTCATTTCATGACAAAGCCCATAGCAATCCTTCTGACCTCTTTGTCCAGAATGCTAACATCAGATCCACTTTTCATTCATTTCCCATTAATAATGCTGCTTGTCTGATGGTGTGTGGGGGTACCATGTTATCTGTAATAGTGTACACAAATATTTTTCAATTGCACAAATACATTAAGGAATGGTTTCCTTTTTCATAACAGTGGCCTCTTTGTATCAGTGACCTCTTTATATCAGTTATGCCTCATTATGTTTTCGTAATTCAGTTTCAAAATGATCCAGCAATGTGGCCTCGGGGCTAAGAAGGCATCCTGAGTTGCTTCAAGAAGAGTGTGGTCAGTAGGTCAAGGAAGGTTTTGCTCCCCCTCTACTCTGCCCTTGTGAGGCCTCATCACCCTCTCATCTCCTTTAGCAGGCGTGTTGGATTAGATGATCTTTAGAGATCCTTCCCAAGGCCATTGACCTTCTTGGCTATGAGGGCACATTGCTGGCTTATGTTTAGTTTGTTATCAACCAGCCCTCCCAGGTCTCTGCAGAGCTGCTCCCCAGCAGGTCAATCTCCCGCCTGTCCTCATGCATGGGGTTATTCCTCCCCAGGTGCAGGACTCTGCACTTGCCCTTGTGGAAGCTGAGGAGGTTCCTTCTCTGCCGAACTCTCAAACAGGTTGAGATCCCACTGAATGGCAGCACAGCCTCTGGGGAATCAGCCAGGTCATTGATGAAGATGTTGAACAAGACTGGCCCTAGAACTGATCCCTGTGGAACTCCACTGGCCACAGGCCTCCAACTCAACTCTGTGCCACTGTTCACCATTCTCTTGGCTCTGTCATTCAGCCAGCTCTCAATTCATCTCACTGTCCCCTCATTCAAGCCACAATGCCTGAGCTTTCTGATGAGGATGTTTTGGGATGTTATTTACTTCTTTCTGTAAAAAGTTATTCTCCTTTTTTTTTTTTTTGCTTTTAAATAGAAAGATTATGTTCTTCTATTTTTTTTCTAAAAAAACACACAATAAAAGGCATCTGAGCTTTGGTAATTGATTAATGCCACCTAAAGATTAAATTCAGGGGAACGAGTTTAATAAAACTGATTAAGGCATCACTGTTTGCAAGATGAGTCTGATATTCATGAATGAAATACATTAACATGCTGTTACTACACCAAGAACAAAAATAAACAAACATTGTTTTAATTTAGTATTCTTCTCCTTTTTTTAAAAAATGGTCCTGCCATTTACTTAGCCTTTTCAGTCACATCACAACAGATAAGAAACTTGTTTTTACTAGAGTGAAAGAAAAGCAATTCAATCTGTGTGTGAAAAAAGAGAAAGGGACTAATCATTCTCTTTTGTACAAGGACTTCAGTGGAGTTTTGTTTCTCTACATCAATAGAGAACTGGATTGAAATGTCACATAGACATGAAAGAAAACGATTTATTTTATTATGTTCCCAGATGGTTAACACAGTTACACTGCTTGAGCTTGGAATACTGATAAACAATTCATTTTGATTTCTGTCACTACTATAGCATCTAAGCAGTATATTTATTATAATATGATTTTAAAGATGAATCGTTCTGTTCATGTTCGTGTCTCAGTTCAATTCACACTGCTGTCACAAAAAATGAGTGTGTGTATCCTCCTCATCCAGGTTTTTACCTATGCAATCCCCAGATACATCCCTAGTGACACATCCAGTGCTACTGCTTCACTACTGCCCGTTAGAAAGTGTCCAGGCTCTTAAAAGAGTACTGCAAGTGGGGGCTATCAACAGTTACATCAGTATTTTCTTTCATACTTAGTAACTCTGCACTTACCATAAGATAGAGAAATACTGCTGAGCTGAAAAAAAACAGTAAAGAAACAATAAACTAGTAATTTCTTGTAGAATTAAACACCTATGGAAACTGTTCCTTTCTAATATTGTCATGTACAGTGGAGTTGAGCTGGCTAAATGTCAGCATCTGCAATGTAGATGTCTGCACTTAAGGTAGCTATCTGGTTTTGAGGGAGAAAAAATGGTAATTCATCTAATCTCAAAGGAGATATTTCAAATAGGTCAGATGAATCATAGTCTAAGACAGTCTGTTTCTCTAATAAACAGAACAAAGGAAGATGATATTAGATTTAGATGTTAAAATTAGGTCAAAAGAATCTTTCCTATACTCGAGGGAAACTGTTAAAAGATTTCTACAAAGGAAACAGCTAAGATAGATTTCCAGCTGAAAACTGGAGAGACAGATTAGTAAAATAATTAATAATATAAATAGCAAATTATATAATAAAATTTATAAGGTAATGATAAATATTGTTAATCATATAGTCATTATAAAATATTAATTACAATTGATACATATATTTCCACAGGAAAGTAATATAAAAGATATGTCCGGAAATAAAATGCCAGTGCAAAATAATGGAAAAATGTTACAGTGAGGAAAATGTAGAATAAGAAAGAGAGGTGGAGTGAAATTGCAAACATATCTTTTAGATATGCACGCTGTGTAAAACAACAACAAAAAAGTAATAGCAATGGTAGTTACAGAAGAAATTGAATGAAAAACATGCTAAGCACAAAACCAATCACTGCTAGGAAAGGTTTATTTTTTTTTTCAAAACAGACTATAAATACAAGAATACTTTCTAGATTTAGTTAAGAAAGTTCTATTCTGGATATCTCAATTATCCTAGACAAGTTACAGGATCAGTGACACAGCATGTTGCTTTTGTCTTACCTCTATAAAGAAGAGACTAGCTGCTGATGTTGGATGATGATACATATAGACGGTCACAAGGATGGCTGCAGCCACGATGAGGACCAGGACTAGAATGCCAACAATTAAGCCGGCATGAAGTGTTCCACCTTTCTTCTCCACTGCACTGTCATCTGTGGAAGCTGCACAAATGGCACACCTATTAGTACAGCAACTTCTTTCTTACCCATTCCATTTCACAGATGGCAAATGAGTATTCATTTTTCCTGTGTTACATGTTCCTCGTTTTCGACAGCCCACATTGGAAAAAGATGTTAGATGTCTCTTTCCTATAATCTTAATGGACGGATATTTCCAAATGTGTTACTAATTCTAACTCAATAAACCAAATTAATAGCCTTTCTTTCTGAATGCAAACTGAACATTTTAAAGTTCCTGATTACCTTCATAACAAATTTTGTTTGGCTTTTATCATAAAGCTGTAGTGCAGACAAAGAACAAAGTACTAATTGAATACATCCTGAATGCTGCATCATTTTTTTACAGGTTCAAGTTGAGACATGCCACAAACCCTTATGAGGTCCAGCTAGTAAACATATTCTGACAGTCTGATTCATTAGCCTGGTGAGGGGTTTTGAACCACCCTGTGCAACTGAGTCACAGTCAAAGTGTAAGAGATGGATGCTAAATGACCCTCCTATATTCTAATGGTATACTGATCATACCACAGTATTACAGAAGACCATCCATTTACTAAAGTTGATACTGAGAGGCTGCTGATGCTATTCTCCCATCAGGAGAAAAGAAGGCTGTCTGTCACACAAGCAACTTGTTCCCAGTCCTTTCAAACAAGTGACTGAAAGTCTTTTAACAACACAGTAACCTTTGTGGAAAAAATCTCTCAATAAAGTAGCCAGTGCTGGGCTGTGGTTTCTACTTTGGACAACGTAGAATACCACAATAAGTGCCAATATGGTGATATGCAATGATTCTTTAGCATTCTCTTGCAACAAGTAAGTGATGTTCTTCTCACTACTGCAGGAGAAAGAGCAATTCAGAAGCTTCAGGTTTAAGAAACACCAAGAGAGCACTGGTCATTTGGCTTCACAAACTTACATAATTTTCCTAATATTCTCACTGCTTTCTGCCTTTCTGGTAGTCTTTCAAATTACCACCATGCCTTACTCCAGACAACAACTATCTCTGGCATTGATTATGAGAAGTTTTCTTTCAATTCCACTGTTAAATTTCCTCTACTCACACTTGTTTGCCAAGCCGACTATAAGGAAAATTGCTGACTTCAACAGCCACATTGTGCCATCCCTCTGAATTGTTTTTTTAGTTACCTTAGCCATGGTCTGTGAGGTCAGGGACTGTCCTTTTTTTTTTTTTCTTGGAAAACAGCTATTGATTTATGGATACCATTTCAAACAAGTTACTGTTATTGTTATTAATATAACAACAATAATAACAGTAATGGTACACAGTCTTCTACCATTCATCAGATTGTGAATACAGCACTCCACACTAACACTAAAAAAAGACAACTGCAAAATAATAGACCAAAGGTCTGTTGATGTAGTTAGTCTTAAATGCTTTGTATGAGTGGCAATAAAAGAAAACAAGAACAGTTAATCTCAGTGTAATAGCTCATGCATCCATCTATGGCAGCAGTTTTCTCACCAGGTCAGGGGAGGTCTGCATAGTTTGGCACCAGGTAGATTGCATGGCACCATTACAACAACAGTGAGAAAAGGAAAACAAAGATACTTCAAGCCAAGGGTAATTTTCAGAGGTCGTCCCACCCAAAAGGGCACTTAAAACACCTCCTGGTAGTTGTAGTGCTAGGTAGCAAAGCACGTAAGATTCATCCAATAGACAAGAAAGAAAGGGGACCCAAAAAATGTTACTCTAACTTTCAGGCAGCAGAGTTTTTTTACTTGAGATAGCCATTAACTTGAGATAGCTATTCACTTTCTGTTGAGAATAGATGAATGTATACATGTTCTTGTTTTAATTTCTGTTCAGGAACTGTAACACTATTTAGTACTTGCACGTATATTACAAACTGCCAAACAGATGCAAATTAAGCAATTGAAAGGCCATCAAGGGAAGTCTGCTTTATTGTACACGCTATTAATTCCCAGTGATGAGCAGCTAGCTCTGTGAGTCACCCTGCTGAGAAGTAACTGCTCCCTAGAAGGAGCAGAGGATTCATAGTTTGTCTGTCTCATCATTGTCTTTTTGACAGCTTCACACCCTTTGTCTCTTCACTTCAATGCCACAACAGTGCATCATAAACTGGTTTGTCACTTGCACCCATTTTCAGGCCAATTTGCACTCAATCAACACTATGTGTTGTCACCATGTTATGGTTGAAGACAGAACATCATATTCTGCATATTAAAGAAATGCTGGACTTTAGCAAAGGTCCTAAACACTCTGAGAAGGCCACCTAAAGAATTCCCTTTGATTAGCACCCAGCTTTGTGAACAAGAAGACTATCTCTGCCAAATAACACAAGTGACAATTGCCTGCCCAGATTTCTCCTATCCTTGGGTGGAGCACTGTATGTACATCAGTGCAGTGATAAATGCTAAATGCAAAAAATAATGACATTCAAGAAATGCTTTTCTTAAATGACAAGTGCAAGTAACTTGCAATTTCCATAATCGAAATTCAGTTCATTGACCCCGGAGCTCAAATACTCACGAGAAATTGATTTCACTCTCTTTGCGCAGAGACAATAAACAATGCTGTCAACTTTGAATATATTCTGTGCTGCAAAATCAACTGACAGTTCTTTCAAAAAGCCACCAAGGGAAATAGGTAAAAAACAGGACTCAGAAACATTTTTCCGGTGCAGAAATATTTTTAAGATAATCACAGCATATCTGCTGTTCCAGGTAAGGCTAAACCCATGGGAAGATATTTGTCTTGTGACCAATCTTTTCCCAAAAGGAGCTCTCTCAGTGGAAGTTTCACAAACTTTCCTTTTCTTGTGCTCAAAAAAGCAATTGTTACATACAATATGCTCTATATGTATAACTCCTCCCCAAATTCTTAACAGACGTAAAGCTTTTCAGCTGAAGGAGCATTTTAACATAACCAGTGTTAGTTTGCTGCTCATTAGTTGCTGAATGACAGGACAGAAACAGCAAGTAACATTCTTTTTTTTTTCCCCCAAACATAAAGGCACACAATAAAACATAACTGTTCTCCTGCCAGAATCCTATTTGAAAAAGAAAAGTGAAAACAAAGTAAAAATGTTCTCATTATTTTAATAAGAAACACATAAAGACTGCATAATATTTGATTTTATGTTACCATAGTATGTTCTAGCAGCAGCTGAGTTAGCAAAACAACAAAAAAAAAATGAATGAAATTATTAACCGAATTCATGAAATGAATGAAAATCCTATCGTAGCCCATGAGGGCTGTGATGCATGACTATAACAGGAACAAAGGTGCATACAACCTGGGACTACTCTTGAGATTGTAAACACATTGTGGACACTTTCACAACGTTGTTTTTCTCACTATTATATATTAATCATTGATATTTGTTTGCTATTATACAAATTTAGAGTTTACACAAAGTTTCTACTGTGATAGTTTTATATATGAGAAAGTGCCAGTGTTTCTGGCATGGTTTTAGTCTTATGGCAAAATGGCTGTGGATCCAAGTGCATGAAAACAGATCCTACACATGAAGCAGACTGGAAAAATGTCTAAGTTCAAGTAGAACTGCAGAAGCTTATATACTCTTACTTATGAAGATGCACTACATAGATTAACATTACAGAAATAGAATGTATGATAACATTTCCAGACCATCCATACAAACACGCCCTTTTTTAATAGTTCAGTTGTTAACTGCAGAACTTCTCTTGCATTCCTCAAAGTACATGTTAGGTAAATTGGTCCTTTGGCAATGACCATGGTTTTGAAGCTGTAGCATTCAAGAATTCATCACTTTGGTAAATTACAACTTGCTGTGACAACACAATACAACTTTCAAAAATACTGTTCACAGGGATGCCATGAGAGACTGCAAGTTTTGTAGTTCACTCTAAAAAATATCTCTGTCCTAAGTTGTGGGTAAAAGTAATATACTGAAAGTTGATTCCTTGGCTGTCAAATTTCTACTTCTTGATTAGGTGTTGGGCACTAATTTTGCCAGTTATATAAATTTGATATATAAACAAAAACGTGCTGCTTAGGATAGATGCTATTTTATATATCATAAATGAATGATGATATATAAACCACATTTAAAAGTCATCTAAGCAAGGAAGCAAGCAATTTTCATCCATCTCCAAGGTTTATTTCAGGGTAAGAAAACTATCTGCTAGCAACAGCCCTGGAATATTCTGACTTTGGGCAAATCAGTTGAATCTGCCAGGTCAAATCCATTTCTCCTCACTCCTATCCCTGTTAGCTGTCTGATACGCTACTGTACCTATGTTAATCTCATTCGGTGATCCTTAAAACCACAACTTTTCTTCTGTAGCCATCCTTGGACTGCTGTTGATCTGGTTCCCGTTATCTGAATTTTCAGGGTGTCTGACAGTTTTTTTCCACAAGAGAGCTCTACAAGCCATTTGGCAACACTCCTCCTTGTGTTTGCTCTGCTCCTTGGGCAGCCAGAGAGCAGAAACACTCTTCCTGCATGGCCTGGGGCTAACCTGCACTTACAGATCCAAGTTCATTCCACCAGCCCCTCACCCTATTATGTGTGTAATTTCTAGCCTGGAAGCTGTATCACTCTATTTGGGGTTTGAGTTAAAGCACTCCTGTGAAGAGAGAGAAAAATAATGTTAAGGGCAGCTGAGTCCACAAGGTTTCAGCCTCCAGTGAGCTCAGCAAAGCTACTGGACTTTACCCTTCTTTTGGGCCTCCATCTACATCTGGAATGTGAGTCTACCAGGAGACTGCTTGTTTTATGGGGCTGGTATATGGTTCTCTGAAGTTAAGCTTTTTTTTCCTGTACAAAATGCAGAATCCTGAACAGATGATTAATGATCTACATATAGTGACTGTGGGAAGGAATAAGGAAATGTACAGTTGGAAGGATTCTCCAGAGGTTCAGAGGAATCTCCATAAAAATGTTGCCTTTACCTCTTTTTAGGAACAACATGCTCTGGACTTCTCAGCTTCTTCACGGTAATAGAGTGTGATTTTCTTGATTTGTGGGTTCATTCCCTTAACACTTTGGGGTTAAGTTATTGCTACACTTTCCTTGGTTTCATGATGATTTATAAAGTTATGACTCAGGTAATGCTTTACAAATTGGTTTCTGATTACATGTAAGGAATGAAAGGTGGTCTTTCATTGCAAATAGTACAAACTGTAACCCACAAATTCTGAAATTGGTATCTGGCTTTGCTATCAATTTTCTGTGACCCAAGGCAACTCTGAAAGTCTCTTCAAGACTGACCAACTGCTTAGTGCAGTAAATAGATGAGAGTGCACTAAAATCAAATCCCTCTATTTATAGGATAACAGCAGTCTATATATGTCTATATATGTAAGCTAAGGACTTATATTTGTCTGCTCTAGAATTTTAACTAATGCTTGGCAAGGCAGCTGGTTGTTGCTAAATCCAGAAGACCAAAATGTTAACAGATTACAAGAATTTCAAATCAGCCAGTTTATTGACTCCTCTCAACCCTAACTGAAAGCAAACACAAGGTCATCAGGTCAAGCAGGCTCTTCCTTTCTAAAATCATGTCTAATGCTTGCAGATTTACTTACCTCCATGCCCACCCCCCCACCTCTTTTGGAGACAGAACAACTTTAGGTACTTCAATGATAAATGCACAACTATATTCATCTTCTTTCACTTAACCTCCATTTTTCCCATTGTTCACAGTGGCCCATGCACACCAATGTGAAATGTGAAATGAGCTGTGTAAAGGAGGGTTAACTTCACATATGACAGGTAGTTAAAAAGACAGGAGATTTGTATGCTCTAGCTGTCACGCTGCCATAGCACTGTGACAGCAATGGGAGCAGATGATAAGATAAAACATTAAGTAGTGCAGCCTTGTTGTAAAAGTTTGTCCAGTCTATCACACTTATTTGTTTAGTTCTCCATTTCATTTTACACATGGTTTTCACAGAAATCCTTTGACCTGGTACTAAGACTACATATTGTACATGTTTAACAAAATCAGTTGTATGCCTTTACAGCACAGTTGTGACAAATGCGAGTGTGGATACTATATATCATTTTATGTCTGGCTTAGAAAACCAAAGAAAAACTAAAGTGGATTAAATTAGAGTTTAATCTAAGTTGAAGTGTCTACACATCATTGCTTTGGTTTAGTTAAATTGTTTTAACACTGTGATTGTTTAATCTGATGTTAGCTGTTTTGGACTATGTGCAGTAATAACTTTTGCTATGTCAAAAATGTTTGGTTTCCCTACAATGTTTGTTTGTCTCTTTGTTGGAATAGATCTCATTTTCTGGATAATTTAGAAACTTAACATATTAGAAAGAAATGAGTTGGATGATTATGAGCAGGTATGAACTAGTGTTTAACATGTTGCAATCAGAGTTCAGGGTACACAAGAAAACCAGGACTGAGTCTGCTTCATAATTTGTCAAGAATTCTTATGGTAGGAACAGCTCAGAGTGCAACTTTTAAAGGAAACTAAGAAGACAGATGAATAATAGGAAGTAATAATTGGAAGTATAGGGGATTAATAAACAAAAAATCTTGGGTAAATATATCACTATGTACAAAGCTTATAAAAGATCTCTTTTTCAAACCTTAGGCCTGCATTTTCACCATTTATTACCAAGTTTCATAACCTTTCAACTCATATTAGGCTATGTATAATCCTGTATATCATTAATGTTCATATCTACACCACCTTTGAAAAAGTCCACAAGAGAACGAAAGCAGCAGGACACAAACATTTCCCAGCACTACATATGCTGGCATGGACTTGTTCACCTATGCGACCTGATCTAGGTTGACCTACTTCTGCAAAGGAGTTGGACTGGATGATCTCTAAAGGTCCCTTCGAACCCTACGATTCTATGATTCTATGAAATAAAATAGCTTTCTCCCTCAGGTACATATTTTTTTTTGCATAGCTTACATTTTTGGCTACATTAATTTCTCTACATCTTGATGAATAAAAAGTGTAGCACTTTCTCTGACCTTACTGTCCAACACACTTTCATTATCATTTATAAAGCTGGAGGACTGAGAAGGACTCATAGCAATCAAATCATCACAACAAAGCATCTAAACAGGTTAAATAACACACCTAGATGTGCTGGCCAATGATCTAAATTATCCACCAAAGAGTTCTCAACAAGAAAATACTGTGTTACTGAATAGACACAGTCAATTGTTCACAATTTTAGTGAAAAACTAGGCCTTTAAACTGTTCAGTCAGCTGTGTTGTGTCATAAGAAAAATGAAAAAAAACCCACCAATCCCAGAATTTGCAATTAATGATAACAAAAATATGCATTTTTGTACTGGACATACCTTAAAATTTAGCAAATGCTTGTTATTTTAAATGGAATTAAGCCTTAACAAAAACTGTGATGGCATGCCAGTTGTATTTTAAAATGGTTTAGGTGTGTAGGTATCAGGCATCTGTCACGGGTCTGTGAAAAGAGAGGGAATGCAGAAGGAGAAACAAACCAAAAAATTTGAAATATATGTTAAAAAATTCCACAGAGGATTGTGGGTGAATTGCAGCACTAACTTGCAGGTGTTTTCCAATACAATTAAAAGATCAAAGCAGTTTGATCTGAACCTCAAATTTAATTTAAATGTAGTTGCTCCTTTATAACATTTGGTTTCAACAGTTCCAGGCAGAGGTGAGATGCAGAATTCTTTTGTTGTAACTAACCAGATATTGACTGCTATCATCCAAGGACACATCAAGCTATAGGCCATGATTGATCCAATATAGCTTTGGTTTTCCATTATAAAAGGTTCCCTTTCATTAGAGTTTTAAAGGATCCAGTGTGAGAAAGTAAAGACCCTCGTATTCGTGACCTGAAATAATCTACTCTTTATGAAAGGCTGACAAATCACAGAGAATCAAAGAAGGCGCCTGCGGCTGCAGAGGTTTTATCTGAGCCTAATCTAGGGGTCACTGCAAAATTCAATGCGGAATTCAAGATTCATCAAAAAGAATTGCTCAGATTCAAAGCTACGTTTACTGTGTGAATGAGGAATCCTGGTGTGTTGCTTTGCATCTGTGGTGTTTGAAGTCAGTTTCTTTTTAAAAATAATTCATGAATAAAAGAAACAGCTCAAGGAAAGTGAATAATCACATCAGGTGTTGGCTTGTCCTCCTAAAATGCAGAAGCTTTCTCAGTGGAAATAGACTTTCTATATTTAAGACAACTGATGCCACAAACTGTACCTACCACCTCACTTGACAAAATAAACCACAGAAGCCCCTCACTTGTTCTGGTATTCTACATTTCGTTTGCTTTCACAAGATTTTTCTTTCCAGATTTTAGGCAAAGATTAGACAAGGGAAAAAAATGATCCTATTGCAATTCCCAAATGGAAGAAAACTTGCATGAGTTTTCTGAAGTCTACTTTTAGAATTATTTTTATGTAACAATACACTAATTTGAGCTGCCTATGATGTAGAAATGCCTGGTCTCAGGCCAGCCACCTGCCGTGGAGCAATGACTCATAGGGCACAGCTCAGCCAGGAACACACTCCAGATACAGTGGGATCTCTGCACCTCTGCCCATGAGTTTGAGGATTCCATGTAAGCTCAAGACCAAACCTAAGCTATATGGTACATGAACTTATATTCAGTCCCATCTCTGATCTTGTTTCCTATACTAAGTTGGATCTATACTGAAGGTAGCTTGCCTGTAGTCCTGTCCGTAGACCTATCTCTGGCCCCATCTCCTTTTGCTGCTGACTGGCTTCCCTGTATGGGTCTGGTTCATCACTTCACCACCTCTGGGATTGCTGATGGGAGCTGCTTCCTTTGGTCCTTGCCTGAGATATGCTGCTGGCTGCTGTGCCTAGGCTGTTCCCTCACCACTTGCAGCCTTGTCTTGCTGACCTAGATTCCTATCTTGACCCTGGACCTTCCCATCACTGCAGACTCAGCTGATGGTCACTAGACTGAGGTGTACCCCAGCTGATGACCCTGAGCTGCTGGATTCACCCTCCACCCTGTCAGTGTCTGCTGCCATGCCTAGCTGCAGACTCTCTTGTCCTTGAGGGAAGCTCGGTGCTCCTTGCCTGGAGGAAAGGCAATCAGAGCCATTACTATTCCCCTTTATATGACTGGAGATATAATTTATTTCAATTTGCTCAGCTAATCATACTCTTTGATAGATCATTCAGAAGCTCACAGAAATCAACTAAAATCTTTTTTTTCTCATCAGCAAGCTCTTCGTTGGCAGATGTAGGGGGAGTCTACATCTAATAACCTAGTCCTACTCTAAATAAGAGCAAAATTCTCATCAGCTTCAAATGAAGAAGGAAAAAACCTCAGGTCTCGGTCCTTGAATCCATAAAGTTGACAAAATTTATCCCCTGTAAAGCTTCGTTTAACAGAGACCCTGTTCAGGCTCAGTAAGACAAGATGATCTTATTAACTTGCTCAAGGAATATACATGGAGAAATCCAGAATCTCTGCTAGCACATATGAAATATGAGCTACATTAAATGTGTTTATTAACAAAAATCATGTAATAACTTCCTTCCACAAATGAATCTATAGCACAGTATTATTATTTAGAACTAGCATCACATCCTCTCTTAATACAATAAAATAACACAGTACTATTATAATACAACTAATAATGAATAGAAACAGTTAAAATTTCACTTAATATGTCCATATTGGGAAGTTAATGAAACCTTTTTTTTATTAAAGACTTGTAAAGAGAGTTGTAAATGTTTCATTTACTAAGCAGTTGCTAAGCTTATTTGCCCTGTTGCTCTTCCACAGAGATGTGGAAGGCTGACGCCCTTTGGGAGTCTGGTAAATGCTGTTTCTACAATCTCATTTTGATTAATGAAGTCCAGAGGGATATAATTTGACAAACTACTGACATTATTTACAAACAAAAAATCGTCTCTTACCTCCATTATCTTTTAGGTGCAGTGCTATCTTGGTGTCATCTATAAAGGAAATTCAAAGTTGTAAGAAAATGCATTTTTTTGTGGTCATGACTAATTTTAGGAATGGCTTTTTAATGTAAAAAAAATTTCACCATTAGAAAAGGATTTGGTATTCAGTGAGAATCAGATTGTGGTGTTCTTATACTGAGCAGTACTTTACTTTCTTACTAAAAACATTTAAGAGTGTTACAGTGTAAAGAAGGATTAAAAATACGAGTCAATAAGGGCACTAGACTCTGTCCCACAACACATAATTCTTCTATATTACATGTTCATAAATAGCTTGAGCATTCTATCATATTGATAAAATTCCAGGCAATAATGCTGCTAATGGAGTCCAAATCCAGCACTGATAGTTTCTAAACTTCTCTTGCAGCAAACAAAATCAACTTTTCGTATCAGTAGATTCTCACCTTGAAATGTTTTCAGCTCAAATTTTCCTGTCACAGGCCAGGTCAAAATTCTGCCTGTACCTGGTACCTTTTCTTGTATCAACATACAAGTCCAACAGAAACTACCCCTTCTGATTTTAAAAATGCTATTTGATTAATTTGAATTATCTTTTCTACCCAGATGAATTTTCTCCAGGAGCAGTAAAGCAGGATAGCTCAACCACAGAAAGGCAAGATTTAAGCAGCTAGTGGATCAAGGATGAGAACTGACACATCATCACTTATCAATTTATTTTGGTACAGAAGCCTATAGAAACTATTTCAAATCAGTGAGCACAACTGAAAAAAGGAATTAGGCAAGTTTCAAATTTAAAAGAGGTTTTTAATTTGGGTATCTAATTTTCTCCTGTCTAAATAGAAAGAGAATCAAAGATAAGAGGTCAATACAAACACACACTTAGAAGAAATACATTTCTTTTAAACTTGCAAGTAACATGATTACACCGTAGAATAATGGAGCATATATACTTCACCTTCTGTGGGCAGGCTAGTTGGCAAGTGGGAAGTGGTGGATCCTCTGGTAGTTGTTAAAACTCTGAACTTGGTGGTGGTTGGCAGAAGAGTAGTCGTGGAGTAAGGAGGTGCTTCAGTTGTGTCTATGTTCTTGTCACAAATCTTATCTTTTGACTGTAAGGAAACAACAAAGACAAAGAAGAGAAAATTAATTCTCAGTGGTGAATGTCACTGAGTGAAGAATTTAAGCATGGACAAGCTGTCAGAATAAAAAGAATGACAATAGAAACCCTAAATGAAGGAATCTCAAGAGACTTTTTTTGTTTTTCTTTCAAGTGCTCTACATAGCATTCAGCAACATATCTTTTTAATGTAGCACAAGAAGTTACAACTCTCAGTTGTTAATGACAAGTCATCCCTGAATGCTAAACATTGTTTCCTCAAATCAGATTTTAACATGTAAGGTTATCATTCAAATTTTCCCTCTTCCATCGTGATCATTTGTGCTGGTTGGTCTGGGTCCCAGAACAACCTTAAAAAAAAGATACGAGGAAATGAAATTGTGGCTCTTTATAGTGAGGAACATGTAGTTAACCAGAGCATTTAATCAGCCTTTACATGCAGTTATCGGAGAAGAATATGCACACACATGTAAAATGTGTGCATGGGTTCAGTCTATAGAATATTTACTACACTACACAGCAACACATTCAACATATATGCCTGTTAATTATCTAGAATATAAGAATTTTATGTATTAAATGTGCATGCAATGTAACAGTTATATAAGTAGCATAAACTATAAAATAGCAAATTCTTATATTAGCATATCATAAATAAGATTCACCATCATATAATAATTCAAGTTTTATTTTCCTGGGAAAATATTTTGATACAAACGTCGAGGTTTTGGGGGTTTAAAAAAAATATTTCAGGACACTTTGAAAATTCTGCAAGTGTAATCTATATATTCCTTTATGGATTACATAATTCTGCAGGCAAATACATCCAATTACCTAGCAGCAAATACAGGAACTGCCTGTAGCTCCTGCTGTCCCTATTCATTTTAATGAGAAGTGGAAACCTGCAAAGCCTGTTCATTTTATTGAGTTCTTGCTGTCAAAATCCAATGGATGTTTGTCTTTCTTTTGATTTATATGAGTGTTTTATTGTCTTTTGTTTTAACAGAAACAATTTATTACATTAAAAAAGGTATCAGTCTCTGCAGTACAATTACAGCCTCATTATTCATCCTCTTCAATGAATGTATCTGAAATTAACCCCTCTGTCCTAATTATTGATCCTTTATTGAACTCCAGTAGTTAGCTTAGACATCATTCTGTAAGATGCTAAGTAAGCTGCTGCTTTTACTCCAGAGAGCCTGAAAGCTGGAATGTAGGCAGCAATCAAGTAGCCTGAGACTGTGCAAATCGAACTAACAGTTTCTCAGGCACACTTAGTGTATTGATAATTTCCTCTCGGATCATGTACTAAGCTTTGAGTACTAGTTGTGTTGAAGTAAGAAGGGAGAAGCAGAATGGGATGCTGCTGTCCTGCAGACAGAAGCTTTTTAATAACTTCATCTACTGGCACAACTGAATCCCAGATAATTATAACAGACAATCTAAAATGAAGCCTGGTTTGAAATCAGCAGATTGCTAACTGCAAAGCTATAACTTCCAGGCCATGTAACAAGGCAGTATGCAGTTACTTCACAATTACAGTTATAAGAAAAACAATTTCTTCTATCAGACTAGATTTGTATCCTTACTTCTCTTTGCTTGTACTGAGAATAAAACAGAATGTGCTCTTCTAACTAGGCACGTGGTGCCATGTTTTGCCCTCAGTTTCACACAACATTACACTTCAGTAGGGCTATGTTGCTGTAACTCATGAAACAACTTAGCCTTTTCAGGTAGAATAGGAAAGTAAACTGCTCTTTTATTGTCATCAGGAGATTAAAAGTGCCATAAATTGTAATAAATTAATTTGTTCCTGTTACCAAAATACCCTAATGAAAAAACAAACAAACAAAAAAAACCCCTAAAACCAACTCAAAATACCCAAACTTCAAACTAATCAACCTTATAAAGGGAAGATGCTGGGAAAGAATCAGCAGTAAGATATTTACAGATATGTCTTGAAAATGAACTGCTCTGATCCAGGAGTACCCTGAATAACTCTTCTAGATGCAGCCCAGGATTCCTGTCCACCACTGCCTCAGTCAGGTATCTTTTTTGTTTTCTCATTGCCTTTTCCATGTAAGGAAATCCAAAATATTTTCTCAGAGATGAATTTTTACTTTCTCTCCATTTTATTCCCTCAAGTGGAGAGGGAAATTGCTCAGTCTATTTTTCTTTATTATGCCTTATAGCACTTCCAATGAATGATAAATATGGTAAGTCTCTGTCCTTGAAACCAGGCTTCATAATCTGAACAATTTAATCAAACGCATCATATCAAAGACCTTTGATGGGCTGAGGATGTAAACTATCTACATACCTCTTCAGGGCAGCCACTGTCTACCCAGTCTTGCCGGTGACGGTCAAATCCACTGGAGCACCTTTAAATGAAGAAACAAATAGAAATTTTCCAGTTAGAGGAAAACAAGAAAAAAAAAAGAAAGAGAGGAGAAGAGAAGAGAATGACAGAGAGAATAAGCATGTGATTGATTTTAAAATAATATTCTTTATGTGGTATTACTTTTATTTAAGAGGCCGTGGCTTGCAATATGAGACAATCATTTAATCCACTTCACCGAAAGGTGTTTCAATGACTGATTTTTTTTACTAGTGTTTTGGTTTTGGTTGTTTTTAAAATTATTTATAGTTTTTAAAATAGGAATGCCTCCCACTGGATAATTATTCTCACTGCACTGAGCCATAGCATGTTTAAGTTTGATGGCAGCCGTAGGATTGTAAATTTGTTTAATTATTTTTACTTCTTAGTCACGAAAATTTAATCCCACAAAGGATGTAGGGAACCAGTCACTGCTTTTATCAGGCAAGGTGATCTGAACCATCAAGAATCACACATAATGATGTGATCAATGTTCACAGATTTTATACAACACCTCCTCTGAACAGCCTTTGTGACAATTACAGAATACTATACAGCTGCTTCTCCCTCAGTAGCTGCAGAAAACTGAAGTTGCATGCTTATTTCTTACCAAATTAGGTGAGGTTAATAACTGGCAATTTCCTTTCTCATTTGCAATAGGTACTGAAAACATTTTGAAGCAACTTATAACACATTAATATAATGATTCTCCTGTCAATCCATTTCTCACAAAAGTGTTATCAGTGTTTATACAGTAACTTAGGTTTTCCTAGACAACAGGTACCATTACAAACAGAAAGCATTATTAAAATGGCAAGCATATAACTAAACCATAATGCCATCTTTGAAAGAGATTCTCCCCATGTAGAGTTTTCCAATTTTATTTTGGTTTTTGGGCTTGGTTTTTGTTTTCTACATTAATTTCCTCTAGTATTTTGATACAAAACAGGGTGATACCATTTGGCATCCATTGTCATAACTTACCTGTACAGCAAATAACTTGCTCACTCTTTTAATGAAAGTAGGCAAGCAAAGAAGACCATTGTCATAGTTGGCTTGCTTATCAGGTAATTCTTTGTTCTCAATGAACTGAAGTACTACTCTACTTCCTTGAGGTAAACGGATGCATTTGGAAGAATGGAATAGTGGAATCATTTTTATAGTGGAAGAGGATGTTACAAGACGATGTAAACAATGCTAACAACTTACAATGGTAAATATATCCATATAATGGTTCTGAGCAGAATCTACAATGTCTTTGACAGAAGTTTGATCAAAGGTTGATTGTCTTTTACTTGCACTGATCCACATTTCACCATTTGCAACATTATTAAAAATAGTTCCCCAGCCCTAACAGGTTCCAGTTATCACTCAATATAGAAACTGAGTTTTCCAAAAACCTTGTTGTGAAGAAAAACTCCAAAACTAGAAATATTCTCCTGGAAAAGACAGAAACCTCCTTCTCAATGCATGGAAAATAAAGGTCACTGTAAAGAGTTGTCTTTTGTAGAAGAGTACATTGATTCTAAGCTGGAAGCTCAATGCTTCCTCCCCATCTTTGTGGTGTTCTGATTCTGTGACTCTTTGAGACAACATGGAGAACCTTACTAAACAGAAAGAAAAGATGATGTGACATTCCAGGTATAAATAGAACACTGGTATCTGTCTTCCATACTGCTTGTAGAGCTTCATTAAGTTTGAAGAGCTTCATTAGAAACTTCTGTGCCAATCTTGAAGAAGAACTGGACTAATTTTCAGTTCTATTGCATACTCACAGACACATTACATTTTAGTGATATTGCTCTGGCTAAACCTAATGGCGTTGAGGGTACTCTGTACATCAGAAAAACAAGCCCAAAGTTTAGACATGACAAGAAGCCACTCTTCAAATTTCTACAGTAGAAGCAACGACTGCAGTTACATATCCAAGCTAATTCAAACCTAGCTGTACTTAGACTTAGTAGGGATTAACGACCATTTATCTTAGATTTTATCTTGTACCTAAATGTTGTCAAACTTAAGGTTCCAAAGACTAAATGAATAAAAGCTTATCCCAGACACAATCATTCACAATTCTTAAGAATTTTTTGACAAAGTACTGAAATACAGTGATGATTAATGTTGCTGGGGTTGATTTCCCCCAGGAATTAATAAATCACTAAAAATCTGAATGCAACATGCAAAAAGTTGGAATGGCTCTTTCAAATACATGAGACACTCTTCAGACAATCCTACCTCAAAGAAAAATACACTAAACCCTGGACACTGCCTACTTAACATTTTCTACTAATGCAATGGTCACTCCAAACAGCATTATCTGAAAGCAATTTTATCAGGAATGAGATAGGCTGTTTGTGAACTTCCTTTGAGGCATATGTTATTGAGATATCAGCCATAGCAGCTACTATCACTGCTGCATTGTTGAGTTACAATTCTGGGAACTGTCATTTCAGTGCACTTCCCGCTTTACTGACTGCATTTTTAAGAACTTCATTTAGTAGTATGGTGATAATTCCCTGTTGCCATTAAAATATTGGAGCAGATTTGATTAGCTATGCCATTTATGCCATCTGTCAACACAGCCATTTTAGAACAACTTCATTTCTAAGTGATGACCAAAATCAGCTCCTGGGAAAGCAATAATAAATATGTTCTAGGAAATGGGAATAGAGATGTTCATGAAATTCCAGGATTTGTGTGAAACTTGAGAGTACTGCCTCAGAGAGGAAAGAGAAGATCAAAGTCTCTGAATGTATAGCAATGATGATCTGGCATAACCAATGTAGCCGAGTCTGGGCAACAAAAAAGATGTTAGAATGCTTTCAGTGAACTGTATATAGCCTGAAAGGAAACTAAGATGTCACAAGATTTACCAGATGCCATTTATGTCTATTTGGCAGAGAATACTTAAATGATAAGAGTAACAGAAAGAAATTGGAACACAAAAAGTTCCATTTAAACATAAGAAAAAACTATTTTACTGTAAGGGTGACAGAGCTGTGGAACAAGCTGCCCAGGGAGGGTGTGGAGTCTCCTTCTCTGGAGGTCTTCAAAATTCACTTAGACAGGTTCCTATGCAACCTGATCTAGGTAGACCTGCTTTGGCAGGGGATTGCACTAGATGATCTCTAAAGGTTCCTTCCAACCCCTACAATTTGATGATTCTATGACAAAAAAATGTCCATCCAGTGCATGAGCTGAAATACTTCTCTTTTAAAGGAGTTCAATGAAGATTAATAATAATAATAATAAATCAGATATCCTGTATACAGAAAATTCATCAAGGTTTAACCTGTAAAAACTGAAAACATAATGGAAAATTATTGTAAAAGAAGGGATAAAGTATGGATGGAAAATATCTTTTCACTAGGGTGATCTGGAATAAAACAATAAAGAGCATTAAAATGCACAGCACGTGTCCTTTAAATCAATCATTCCCCGGGTTTTTTTGCCAGACTATCTCTAACAACATATAAAAAAATGGATTTCTGGGAACTGAAGGTTATTTCAGAAATCTTAAATGCCTTTTTAAATATCATGTAATTATTCACCTCAGTTAAAGTCTTTATTGGCTACCCTAAATAAAAAGATAACCTAGAAATTTGAACAGATAATACTCTTTTCTCTCTTTAACCACTAAAGAAGGCTATCATATTAGGAAAAGAGTAAGGCATCTGCTAGGCTGCTTGAAGTACTAAAAGAAGTGAAATATTTTTAAAGTGAAACTTCTTCCCAAGCTGAGGGAACTATAAAGTAAAAGAAATAAATACAATTAAATAATAATAAAAAAAAATACTGGAAACGTTTGTGCCTGTCCAACTGAAAGAAACCCTTGTCACGAAGTGATTTTTGAAGGAAAAGTTCTATCTTGGTGCTCAGTCTGGTTTTACCTCCTTTTACCAAAGAACAGGCTTCATTTCACATCCTCCATCCTTCGAATATCACTTTCTTGTCACACTGTGCTGTCTGGGAAAAGATTGTATGTTCCTCCCTTTGTTCTTTTCCATTTTCCCTTGTCGGAAATACAGAACTTTATCACAGCTTGAAGTGCTTATGAAGTTCATGTGAAGTGTCATTGTGAGTGACTCCAGTTTGAATTTGTAAGGCATTTGAATGGTATTTGTGCTTATCACCTAACTCAACACACTCAATCATATATCTGAATTCAAGTATAAATGTGTTGACTATATTTATTCTTTACTTAAACATCTCACTTATTTAAAATGTAGCTCAGAACAGGATAGTAATAGGAACAGCTAGAAGAGGATTTGCTCCCACCTTGCTCTTGCCAGTACTATTTTAATGTTTCTGAAAAACTGATATATAACTACTAAGAAATATTTAACACTTGATGCTGCATATCTGTGTTTGCAGCACTGAATCACATAATCACAGAATCTCAAGGGCTGGAAATAACCTTGAAAGATCATCCAGTCCAATGCCTCTGCCAGAGCAGGACCACCTAGAGTAGGGCACACAGGAACTCATCCAGGTGGGTTTGGAATGTCCCCAGAGAAGGAGACTCCACAATCCATCTGGGCAGCCTGTTCCAGTGCTCCCTCACCCTAATAGGGAAGAATTTCTTCCTTCTATTTATTTGGAACCTCTTGTGTTCCAAGATTATACTCATTGCTCATTGTCCTATCCTTGCACATCATTGAGAAGAACCCGACTACATCCTCCTAACACCCACATACTTGTAAAGATTAATGAGGTCAGCCCCCAGTCTCCTCCAAGCTAAAGAGCCCCAGTTGTCTCAGTCTTTCATCATAACAGAGATGCTCCACTCCCTTCATCATCTTGTGGCCTGTGCTGAACACTCTCCAGCATCTCCCTGTCCTTCTTGAACTGAGAGGCCCAAGTTCAGTGCTAAGACAATTCTATCATTGTCTTAGCACTTTGTGCCTCTCAAAATGTACAACATTCAGGTGATGATAAGGAGGGTCAGATGGTCACAGACATTTCAGGAATCCTCCAACAGATGATGGTTCTGTTATTTTATGGGATTTAAATTTTGTAAAAATGTAAATACATATTTTGTAAAGTACTCCTGCAATGTCATGTAAACAAAGAAGTAAAAAGATGTTAAAAAAAATATTATTTTACAGTAAAAGGTTAAGAACATATAAGACTTAATATTTGTTACTGGCACAACATGTGAATAGGCAGTGGGAAAGAAAGACTTCCATGGAATTTGTGGTGTTGGAAGAGTCTAAGGATAAAAGTGGGCTAAAAGAAATAAGTTTTATTTCCAATGCAACTAGAAGAAAGGAACAAATCCTAGTCGAAGTGAGACTTGTCAGAGTTGTGATTAAAGAAGAGGGATATTTTCTACAATCTTAATGTCAGTTACAACAACAAAGGAAACATGCTGAAAAGCAGATAAAGAATAAAAAGAAGCTTTTGCTTTGAAAAGCTACAAAGAAAAAGAAAGTGTAAGAAGAGGGCCCCAGAGTCAAATTTATGAGATTATGCTATCAGGATTTCCAACACAATCAGTAGAAAATAATAGCAATCAAATGTTTTATCTGGGACGGCGCTACACTGAAATAAGCCTCTGATAGCAGCTTACATTCTCCACTGCCTTTGACTTTGTGCATTTATACCTGAACAAAGTGGGTATAAAGAGCTAACAGCAACAGAAGTTAGCAGAGAATTCTGATCTGTTGGTACTGCTACCTGCTTTGCACACATGTAACACTGCTGGGTGTACTTTACACTCTTGGCTAGTTATCCTAATTAGCATAGTTAACTCCCCTCTCTTAGTTTACATGCTTCTCTGAACTTTTTCCTATATTTCAATATTCAAAATGATCTCTTCAATTTTCAGGTGGATGCCCCCATGATCTTACACTTTTTTCCCCCCAATATTACATGTTACATTTCCTTCTGGTTAAATAAATAAAATATGTGGCCAGCTGTATTTTGAAAGCTGCCTTATAATGCTGTACACTCTGACAATCTCAGAGGTACAGTTTGCCTCATTGTTTTGTCTCTTGCCTTTAACATAAAAATATGAAGGTCACCTTTGGAAAATATATTTCCTTTTCCACTTTACAAATGAGAAAATAGAGCATAGGAGACATGAAATGATCCGCTGGGACAACACAGAATTCTGTAGAGTTAAGCCCAGACTTTCTGAAAACCACATGAGCATACACCAACTGAGAGCTCCTATTCTTCCCATAGTACTCACAGACAAATGAATTGTAGAACTGGCAATGATACTGAAAAAAGTCAAGTGTCAAATGGCAAGCAACAAGGCACAGTCTTCATTCATACACTGGCCAAGCTCCCTTTATTATTCATGCACTTTTACCAAGATTTTGCTCATTTATGAAGGAACTCTAAAACATCAATAACATTAACAAGTAGTAGAGTCCTAGGGACAGGATGAAAGTGGCCAGCTACCTAAAGATATTATGAAATAGGGCTATTCACATTTCTATTGTCCCACATGAACTCCCAGCCATCATGAAATACATAACATGGTTCTTTCAGTACTCTAGTGGGCATCAACATCTGAGCTGATAGAAATGTTTTAGTTAGAGTAGGTTATTGCTCCTGTTATATCCCATTCACAACTCTAAAAAGGAAAAAAAACTCAAAGGAAATAGGTTCTATGTCAGGAGAAAGGAGTATAACGTGCTAAACTGACTCTATATAACCTAGCATTTATATGCTTAGGTCTTCCAATGAAACAGAATAGCACTGCACAAAAACCATCCTGTTTTGAAATGGCATAATCATACTCCTGCATTTCTGGAAAGTATGGATGAATTTGGTTTAAGAAAAATACCTCTCACTGAATTCTTCAGCTAGAGAACAAAGTAAAGGAAGGATATGGATCATTCTGTAACTGGTTATGTTCAAAGGAATTTAAAGTTCATAAAGCTATTTTGTTCCCAAATTAGTAATCCATTTGCATCTCTTTTTTTTCTATCTAAAAATGACTCAAATTCTCAAGTAAACATTCAGCAACAACAGTCTGCAAAACAGATTGCCAAAGATTACAGAACAGTTTAGGCTCATCAATTTCTTCACTAATGTACATATAATATTTGTTCTGATGGCTGATGGGTTAATGGTCTCACTAATGCTATATGTTAATGCAGATATTGGAAGAGTTAATAGACCTGAATAGAGGAAGAATAAAAGATGTAATGGTGTACAAAAAAAGTCTTGATATTTAGGAATAATAGTCAGAAAACTTTGCTTCTTTCCCCAAAATTTGGAGTATTTCCTACAGCAAAATGTTGCAGAATCCCCCTGTTTAGATGGCTGGAAAGATTGATAAAGGATATCTGCTATAGAGAATCAGTAGACTATGTTGAGAAATTGAACAATTTTATGAAGAGTCATGTAGATTTCAGATTGGTCTAAATAAATTAGTATGACGAGTTGGACATTACCATATGAATATGAGTATAGTAATATGTAAAATGTGAAACATTCTAACAAAAAGAGACTTTTAATTAATGACCTATTCTTAATAAATGACATCTAGGAGGCTATGACGTCATTAGAGTTTTAGTGATGCTCAAGTTATATTGAGGAGTACAACTATAAGCACTGCTGGAAAACAGTTAAGACTATTCTGATGATTCTGGCTGTTTCTATACTAATAAAATAAACATGCCCAGAAATGTTCCTTGGCACTGAAGACTGCTGGCACAGAATGGTCTATGTCTCAACAAGCAAACTCTCTCAACCTTGAAAAGAAGTAGGCTACACAAACTGCCAACTGGGAAAAACCCCTATAACAATCCAACTCCTGCACCATACCTGGGAACTGTTCTGGATCCTGCTTCTGGACATGGACTGAAATAACATTAGAGAACATCATAACTATTTAATGGCACAGACAATTGCTTTCCAGTGCCTCAAAAGCTTCCCAGGCTCTGTTTAATTTGAAAGCAATTGTATGCAAAAAAAAAAAAAAAATTAGTATGGGAAAATATTGCAGCTGTACAAGTGACTCTTTTGCTGTTTTGTACAGCTGCTGAACTGACCATTAGAAAAATCTAACTAAAACTGCCCTTTAGCATGATATAGAAAAAGAAATATTTATATAGTTCAAAAAAAATTTCTCAAAAAATCTGGATTGATTCAATTAAAAAGACAATATCATCGAATCATAGAATGGCAGAGTTGGAAGGGACCTGCAGAAGCAGGTCCTCCTAGATCAGGTCACAAAGGAATATATCCAGGCGGGTCTTGAGGACCTTCAAGGAAGGAGACTCCACAACATCGTTATTAATTTCCCTTGTAATGAGAGCAGAGGAATCAGAGACTGAGAGTCACCAAACTGGTGGAAGACAGATTTCTCCATAGTGATAGTGGCTTGGATGCTTATATGAAGGTACGAAAATTCATGCTTCTATAACAGTACATTAACATTCATCCTATAAAGTATACTAGAGTCAGGTGTGATGACCTAGGCTACCTGTCTCCACAAATACGTCCTAAATTTTTGTCCTCAGCTTGGAGCTCTGAACTGTTTTGTTCTCAGTTTCTATTCTTTCACTTTTTATAAACACTTGGAATGAGGAAAGCAAGAGGCAATTGAGAAAATTATTATCTAGCCCACCAATTCAGGATACTATGAGGAGATGATGTTTGGGTTCTGCAGTATAAACCCACAAATATCCAAATATTTGATAAAAGATACACAGCAACTCATTTCTCAGTACACGCTATTTTCCGACAGTCAAGGAAGGGGTCAGGAACTACAAGAGAGTCAGGAACTACTGACATAAAAGCGAAGAAATCTCACACCTTGTTTCTCACTAAATTAATGTTTTGCTAAGAGAGCCTGTTGGACAAAATGTACCTACTGCACAATCACTGTTTTGTTAATCCATTAATGAAGACTTTTCTGTAACTGAATTGTCCTGAAGTCATAAAGTTTGGGTTGAGCAAATTTGTGTATGTTCTGGCACATCATTGCTGGAAAAGAAAAAAATTCCCAAGTTATCTAGCTATTCTAAGCAGTAAAGTTGATTCTTTTTTTCAGTCCATTGGGAGAAAGAGTAAAATAAACTACAAAATAGCAGATGCATAAAAATATTAGAAAATGTGGATATTGCAATTAACCTGCTGCAGTACTATCCTACCTTTTAGGATTAAGAATTCTGTTAGGACTACAAAAACTAATCCATCTCATTAAGTCTACCTTGCTTATATGTTTGGCTCATAAACTGGGAGAATTGCTGTTGTAGGGTCTAACTGCTCTTCTTAGAAACTAACCATCTTCTTATGTTCTCTTTCTTTTTTTCCTTTACCTTTCATATTAGAACTTTGAAGGGCTTTCCTTTCCAAAGTCAAAGTCCTTATATACTGCCATACTTGTTTTCAGGAATAGTGACTATAAAGTATTTAAAAATTTGCTGTTTTCCTTAGGGGAAGTGACCAGTCAACATACTTCTAACGCTCCTAGCAGCACAGAGACTATAGTTAGCCTGAAGTAATATAGAAACTGATATATGATAGCCAACAGAGAGAGAAACAGATAAAATATCAGTTGTTCAGAAAATAAACCTCTTCCAGAGAAATTAGTGTGTGTTAGGTTAAGGAAAATTTAGTAAATTTCAGAGGTGTCATAAAGATGAGTTGGGACATTACACACACAAGAAATGGAACAAATAGCCTGTGTGCCAAAAAGATAATCTAAGCAGGGTAAAAATTATACTGTAGACAAGATCATATGTTGCTATAACATTATTTTAAGATATATTGTAGTGAGACAACCAAAGAGGGGTTTGAGACCTTGACTGTATTCTTGTCCTTGGATTTGTGCTCATACAGAAGAGTTTCCTACCTGCAGATGTCAAAAACTTCTTGAGACTCTGTCTCTGAATTCAGGTAAAGTAGCTTGTTCTGTTCTGTTTCTTGTAGGTAGTAGAATAAACTTTCTTTACCTTCCTCTCTAAGTTGAATACAGGAGTCTGTTTTGCCCAGAACGGTAATTGGCAGTGAGCTCTCGCTGCCCTTCTCTTGATCCACAGCAACCTTGGTTATCATTTTTCCACCCATCTCATTGGGGCCTCCACCTAAGGCGGGTGTGGGTGGATGGAGGGCACCAAGTGAGAGACTGTCATGGTGCTTTGTTGTTGGCTGGGCAAAACTACAACATCTTTACTATTAAGTGTTTTTAAACGTACCTTCAGGCTCACCAAAGCTTACATTGTCTTCTAAAGAGAGCTGCCATTCCACTTGAGAATATGTATTCCTATGATCTTGTGAGGCTTTTTTCATCAAACAATACCATCACTGGGATCACTCTGGTTTGAGGAAATGCTTTGTTCATTAAGGACTTCTGTGCCACTTTCTTTTCTTGCTTTATTCCCACCAGGCTTGCCATGCATACAAAATTCTCAATTATTGAATGCTAATTTCCTAGCAGTTTCTTGCAGTTCATGTGTTCAAATTAGCTTGTCAAATTAAGAGTGAGCCACTTGGAAAGGATTTGAAGAAGTTAGGTGTGGAGCAATTTTCTGCTCAATAAAGTATAGATCTAGTTATCCTATCATTCTTCTCAGTAATGTATCAATGTTGACAAATTTACACATTCATCTTGATACATTTGTTGCACTTGATTAAAAAAAGACCAATTGATGTCTTAACTTTTAAAACAGAAGAAAAATATGTCATTTTAATCAGAGCAAACTCTGACAAAGGGCCAGAATTTCTGCTTCTCAGATTTTCAATATGATTGCTCCATAGATTACTATGAAACACTACACAAGTTAGAAAAATATTACTGACATTACTTTTCACTGCTTATAGGGTAATATTCATCTAATTCAACAACCTGCTTGTTAAGAGCTAGGTATTAGGACTCTGCCATGTTTTTATATAAAACCACTCCAGCATAAAGAACTCCTGAGGAGAAATACAAATTCCATAGACAGGCAGAGTCAGGGCACATTTCTTCCACTTTGCCTGAAGCAGTAGTATGACCAGCAAATTCATAAAGTTATACACACTGATAGAACAGAATATATGTTACAGAATACATTTTACAGAATACACTGTATTTTGAACCTCTCGCCCTTCTAAAGCATTTAAAATGTGATTTTTCTTGACATTTGTAAGTGAACCTATTATCCCCGTAAGATTATATATGGCAGATGCTGACCCAGGGTCTCCAGGCAGCCACTGCCTGAGAGTAGTGGAGCTGCTCTGAGCTGAAGCTGTGCAAAGGGGTATGAGTTTCATGCTCAGCCTTAAGTACCTCAACATCTAATGGGCCACCCTTCAGGAGTGACTTGAATTAGGGACCCATGTCCACTTACTTCTTATATCTCAGGAAATTCTCTGATCATTGTGAGACTGTTGTTGTGTAAAGGGCAGTGTAGGAATAATGAGCAGAAGAGTTTCATGGGGGTCAGGGCCGTCACAGCTGAGCACTGCTACACTCAATCACCCGTAGGTATTGCCTCACACAAAGTGTTTGAGCCTTAGAGACTTTTTTAGTCTTAGATACTTAAGTCCAGAGTTTGATGAAAATGCACTTTTAGCACTACTCTCCTATTTTGCATAACTTCCCTAGAAAACCTGAGTGAGTCAGACAGCAAAACACCTTTGTGGAGCTACCCATTAGGCTTGTGGTTGCTGTAGGCATAAAGCAGGCAGTTTTGTCCTTAGTCCTTCAGTACTCCAGCTCCTATATCCAGTACCATGCTAAACCTGAGAGATGCTGCAAGAATTAGGAGATGCTTTTATCCTGTGTTTACAAAGTAAAGCATGAGAAACTTTCAAACCCTTATTTTCCAGCATGTGCTCTTTGCTTATCCTCACCTCAGTGCTCCTGAGACTCTCCAGGAGGAACATCACTGTCTGTTACAGCTGTATCTGACCATCATCACTCCTTAACAGCCTTCTCACTAGCAGTCTTTTTCCCTCTGCAAAAACCAGAGCACTGGTAGATTTTTGCCACACTGAAAACTTGTCACTGTCAAGTTCAAAGTCTTCTTCAGGCTTTAACACCAAAGGCTAATTGCCTACACCATGCTGGGCTTTGCCTGCAGCCAAGACAGACACCTCCCAGACCAGTGTGTCCAGTCAGCTTTGACACCCAGAAACACTACTCAGGCACAACTCCTAAGCATCAGCTTTTGCTTACTTCAGAAAGCCCTATGAGCACTCATTTGAATGTGGACTGTAAATAATTTTCTTTGTACTCCAGGCATTTCTGAAATGTCTAAGGTTATATTTCATTTAATGCTTTGCCCTTGTTTTTCCAAGCAGATTTTATTCTGCTGCAGTGAAGCAATGTATATAACAACAGGAGATAAAAGTCTAGGTTGATTTACAAAGCTGGTGACTGAAGAGCAGTGAAACACAGGAAAAGTTACAGCATTGTGATGAAAGAACTCAAAACTTTCCATCCTTTGTGATTTTTACCGAGGACAGTTAAGTTTTCTTGTTGAGCAAGTTGAACTTCTTTGTGACATGGAAAAATAACATTTTAAGACAGTGAATTTATATTTGAGAGGAGAAAGCCCACAACGGTGTATGAAGCAAATGATTCTAAGTGCTCTCCCATGATACAGACATCTCCACTGAGAAGAGAATAAGGTGTTTTTTGTTTGTTTGTTTTTTGGTTTTTTTTTTTTTTGATATCTCTCTAAAATGAATATACATGCTGAGCAACAGCAAGCTAAAAGAAGAGAGGCACTCAAATAGAAGGCAGGAGAAAACATCCAGAACTGGTAGAGAACAGAAAATTGGCAAAGTTGAAACAGTTATGAATCCTGATCACAATGATCATGCAGTGTTATATACTCTAAACTAAATACATGCTCAGTCTTCACAGTTTAGAAAGCAAGTTGTCTCTTTTCACAAAATATATATCTACTTATTATTTCAGATCTGTTTCTCTGCAAAACTGAATTAGTTGAAACAAGATGCTTATTTTGGAAGCTGGAGGAGAACAGCCAGTTCTGGGGTAAATAACAATTTAAAATATAAGGTTCAAAATCTAGTATAAAATTAAAATTTTCAGGAGGCTGAACTGTAGCCTCAGAGGTTTTCAAGACTCAGGTGAACAAAGTCATGGACAAACTGGTCTGACCTCACAGGAGATTTGACTACATGATCTCTAGTAGATCCCTCCGTTCTGAGCTATTTTGTACTTCTATATATTGAATTCTCCATTTGCTTAAACCTGACTGAATGTCAGTCATCCTTTTACAAATTGGATGGTATAATTGTTTTTAACTACTGAAATTCCCATGTAGAGGCATAATCTTAGTTTGGATCTCTAGATTCATCCTATTTTAAAGGATTCAACTCCAGTCCTGCTTTTTCTTATAAAATAAGAGTGTCACTACTGTCAGTAATGGACTAATGAAAAGTAATAAAACTGTTCAATCTATCTGCTGCAGCTCATGAAAGGCCCAACTCTGCTTGCAGCACAGAGCCAGTTGGTTTTGTGAAACTGCAAGACTGCCTCACAGTAGGTTCATCTTTGCTTGCAGTGTGATCTTTACAGGCAAAACTAAAAGCAAGAATTTTCTTCATGTAAAATTTAATTGAACAGAAACGAGTGTGCTGAGAGTGTGTATTTTTTTCAGCTGTAAATTATAGCCTTCTAGTTGTAACAGGAAAGCCACAAATTCACCTAAATAAGTGGATGTGAACACAATGTTTGTTGTTTCCTTTGACATGATTTCATTTGTCTCCTATTTCCACAATAAAATAATTTCTTTGCAAGACAAATTGAGAACAGACTTTTCAAATGACTTACAGGAATTGAAGCTTAAGAAACCATAATAAAAGTCACCCTAAGTTCCTAATTTCATACCACGTTCATTAGCTGTTTACAAGCCCTTCAATATGGTGTCAAATTCTTGCACAATATATTATAGAATGCTAATAGACTTTTGTCCTTCCATTATGCATCCATTTTATACGTAACATTTCCGAACCTAATCATCAGGAATATCCAATATGATACCGCATTTTGTGTCAGAGAATTGATGTTAAATCCATTCTTTCTATGATGGTCAATGAAGGTCAGACAGAGAAGAACTTTTTGGAAAATCTACAGCTGCAGAGTCTCCATTTTGCTGCCTGTGCTCCAGCTGCTCTACAGCCAAAATTACTCCTGCTATTGACTTGATTGTCTTCATCAATGTGGCAAAGAGAAACTGAGGAGACCGAATATACTCATGAAGCATAATGACAGGTTAAAAGTGAAAGGATCAACTCTTTGGATGTGTTTGTCTCCCTACTGTTAAGAGAACAAGTATATCTTCATAGTTACATTAGCAGCCTGCATTTTTCACATCAATAAATTACTTTTGATAAAGACAGGGATATAGGGAGGATATACGAATTTCATTATAATTCTTACTTCTTATTCTCCTTCAAAAGGATTTTTAAGTATTTTGAAAGGATTTTCCCTTTTTAAAAGGAAACAGGAAGAAGAGTTTCACTCCAAAACCAACTACTCTTTCCCAATTACTTTGTTCAAGTGAAATGAGACAATGACATGTTGCTGGCGATTGCAGTTGAGGTCTATATTCATGTGAATGCATTTGTATAAGATCTATATATAACAATTCCTTTGTGCTGAACAATCTATAGGTAATGTTTTTGGATATCCTTTCAGCACAGATGCATATCCAAGCAAAAAAGAAAAATCCTTCTCTTTACCTTTGGAGTTTACTGCACCAGCTGCAGTTGAAACCAATCTGGGCAGTGACACAGGGACCACAGCTGGTGAACTGGAGACAAGCTAGGACATAGATAAACAAACACGAATTATTACATTAGTATCACAAATAATCCTCATAAAAGGCACAGAACTATATATCTTATAATGTATTTTTAAGTACTCAATGAGTTCACGTGTCCAAAATAAGATGCTAAAACTAGGCTATCACAATGTATTCCACAACTGTATGCACAAAGATAAATTCTATCTGTAGGATTCCATTTGTATTTCATTGGAAATGTATTTCCACTTCCACAACTGTTCATTCAGCTTTACGGCTAAATCTTTATCCTTTTGCTTAATATTAAGTATTTCCTTAAATCTCTTTCTTCCCTGGCTCCAGTGATCCTCGGTGTAGCTAACATTCAGACATAAGCAGATAATAAGACTGGCACGAAAGTGTGCAAGAACTATAATTGGATTAGAAAAAGGAAAAATAGCTGTTTCCTTGTTTTTCATAATAGTACAGCTAGCAGTTTAAACTCAAAGATTTCTAAACAATGCAGTTTTATCTTGGACAAAAGAGGTAGATGAACGTAAAATGTGCTTGGGGATATTCCTTTGCAGTGTGATGCACAGTACACAGAAGAACTTGTGTTTGTCTTATAAGCATGAAAATTGTTCTTTTTTTTTTTTTTTTTTCTTGAGGAAGGAAATTTAAAGGTCATATAAAAAAATGATTTGGCACAAATTTCATTCAAAACTTGCTGGGAGCTGTATACCTCTAAACTAAGCTGAGATACAAGAGGATGCACTGAATAATACATCATTCACATAGGAATAAATCTGAGAAAGAATAAATCCATCTGTCTATGATTCCAAGTCCACAGATAAAACTAAATATCTAAAATTGTGTGTGTATTGCTGGGAGGGAAGTCCTTCCCATATTTGGCTCCTGATGATGTTATGTTTTACTTACTTGGAAGAGGTATCATTTCAACAGCTGAGAGATTGGTAATCTTTGACATCTGTAGCTCCACCCTGTGGTACTCATAAATTGTTCTTCTACGGACATCTACCAGGAAAGAAAAGTGAGAATATTTTCATGTTACTATTTTGCAGTTTGGAGATTCTGAAAAACAGTGGATGTAATGATTGCTCACCAGTCCTTAGGTGCACACACAGCATCAATTTTCTTCAAGAATATATTATTTTCATGAAAGAACATGTAAAAGATATAGAGAATTTTTCACTTGAGAAACCATCAGAGCTGATAGAATAAGTACCTATTCCTGCTAGAGGATTATGAAAAGACTGAGTGTGCTCTCAAGCGTCTTATTCATTTAAGCATAAATTCTAGAGAGTCAGACATGTTAGGGTATGTTTCAGATGCTTACTTTCCTAAGACATTTCTCAGCTTACAGACTTGAGAGAAATGCTTTATATGCTCACTTTGTCAGTTGTTGTCAAGATGTGCAAAGAAATTGATTTCATTGCTTAATCAAATCTGTTAGCTATAAGCTATCTCACATCTGAATGCACTAGAACTTTTTTCTTAATATTACAACATTAAAGAAGACAAGTCTTCCTGAACAGCCAATGTTATGCACCATCTTTACACAAGCTGACTGCATCTACGTTTCTCAAAGCAGAAATTCAATTTACTCAATGCACTGTTCCTATGGGCTTTGAACACAGGCCATTCTAAGACTCAAGCACAACATAAGTGTGAAAAAAACATCACCTAATTGTTTGGTTTCAGATCAATACTCTATCAGGTATACTGAATACTCCTGATTTTAAGTGCACAGCTGCAATGCAGACTGGTGAGCTTGGATATTTGCAAATTAAAAGTACAGCTTATGCCACCAATCTAACACAATAATGATGATTTCCTGGTGCACGGCATTCAAATTTATGTCCTTTTTGAAGGTTTGTTAAACTAATTGAAATCGATGCTAAACACAATCACTGACTATGAAATTATGCTAGTGAGAAATAGTTACATACAAAGGATTAAGAGGTTACTCGTGTCAATGGCTGGTCTGAGTCTACATGCAACAGATGAAAAGGAATTATAGACAGGCACAAACTCCATCTTACAGTATTCTGTGTTGCCAGCTCTGTATGGATTAAGGCATTCTTTGTTCCTTGGTATAAAGGCTGGGTTTCTGCAGCTTGAAGTAGGCTTATGTGGGCTCCCCAGCTGTTAAGCAACCATATAGCACCAAATCCAAAGTGTTTTTCACAATCTCTTGTTCAGAGGGATGTTGTAGGCATTTTGTCAGACAAAAATATTGGAAACTTAACTAAAATCAATCAAACAATAAATACTAACTTTCAAGGAATGAGCGAAAATGCACTAATGTGTCAGGTGGCTAAGATGCTTCTTGGTTCAAGCAGAAAAAGCCTTCTAAGGAAAGAGAGATGGCCAATCTCTAAAAGCACAACTGTGGGAATCTCCCTTACACCAGGTATAAAATAATCATCAAGCTATTGGTGTCAGTTGGAATAAACAGGAGAATGTCTGAAGAGAGATGAGGAGGCAGAAGCTGAGCTGTGTTGGGTAATGTAACTTTTTCTTACAGTAGCCAGGTTTGCTGTGGGGAAAACAGCTTCTCTGGTCTCTGTAACTGCGTAAGTTCTCAGGCATAGATAAGCAGTGTCTGGCTTTCAGGCAATAATATTCCTGTTTAGCTCCAAATCAGCACCTCTGCCAAGAAGCCGCTCTTGCCATTTATTTGAAGTTGACTTTGTTGTGGCAGATTTCTCTTTTGTTATGAAATGCACCTATCATTGAGCTGGTTTTAGGTTTTATGTACCAAGTCATGCTGACTAGTTAAAAGACAGATATGGGGACATGCCAAACATTTACTCCAATAAATGCCTTGGTCATGACCTTCAAACCCACTGGACAGAAAGGGTTTTCAAGACAAAGGTAATCTTGTGCAGGAAAATCTTTTGCCAGCAGTGAGAGGTTTATGCTCCCAGGATGGTAAGTCCCATAAAAACACCTGCCAAGTCAGAATGATCTCAGGAAACATGCTTGAAATGAACTACTGCCAATGCTGAAGGCTGTAATTTGTCTCCACAGAAATCTTTATCCTTCTGTCCAAAAAATTAAGCAAACGAATACATAAATTAAAATGGTGAGTGCTGACATTTTAATTGAACTCCATTTCATTTCATCAGTAGTGGTGCAGACTGGTATGCTGTAATCCTGTTTACTCTGAAACTTTCCTAACAGACTCTTCACAGAGCATGCAAGAAATAGGGAACTTCTAGCTTTCCAAAAATCCAGTGAGAAACAGCTTCTCAGGCACTTTTATCTCATTCAGTGTATGAAATTTATAAAACCCACTGATTTAAAGAGAATTAAGTTTGTTATGAAAAAAGTAATTTCTAAGCACAGCTATTTCAGTGTGATTGTTGATGCTTGGTAGATTCAGGTTTGATATTTCACCTGTCAGGAAGAAGACTGTGCCAACCACAGGTAGTAAGGGATCTGTCTACTGTAAGCAACATAAGCACAGGAAAGGATTTGCATGGTCTCCATCTAATAGCTTCCTATATACATGCAAGCAGGGAGTTGGAAACACAACTGTTAAAATTTATCTGCCTGCTAGGGTTGTAAAACCATACAGGTGCAGATTTTGTGAAAGTCTGACTTGAGACATGCCATGCTTATCTCCTCAAAATGCACTTTTTCCTTCCTATTTGGAATTCTGAACGTGTATCTCCTTAAAAATAGGTTAGAGAAGCTAAACTAGACAGGATGATCAGAAAAATTATTATTCTTCCCTGACACTTTCCCATTCAGCCTCTCCATACACACTCCTGACCCAACCCAAGACACACACTACCTTTCACTCAGGTGGAACTTGTTCTTCTCTGTCTTATGCTGTCTAATTATGGCTTTTACAAACAAGCACAAGAGCAGAATCACAAAGAGCTTATGAGCCCATGTACTTCAGGATGCATCTGACCTTGACAAAAACTAGTCAAATCATTTGATGTAGTAAGATACAGAAAGTTAAGCATCATGTGCAGATATTTTTTTAAAAAGAAGGCAGTACAGCAGGTTTACCAGAGAAGAGAGGAAAGGGACGGGACTTTCTGCATGCATATATATTTTTAAGTACAATTTCTGGTTCTGAATTTGGAAAGATACGTATCTATTCTTCTTCTAAACATGACAATATTTTACTTTTCTGCAGGTCTCAGTATGTCAAACACCCTTTCTAACCAAATGATATAACTTTTTATATTTTTTTTTTCAGTAACAGACTCTTTTTTTTTTACATTTGGTTTAATTTGCAGCATGGTCCAGGTTGTTCTTTGTTTTGTTTCTGTGGCACATACATATGCTATCTTTGAATACAGGGCCAAAGGTACAGTCCCTGCAGAAAAAGCTGAAGAAAACACCAGCTACTTGAGGTAAGTACGTTCCTCAGTGGTCTGGAGAGATAACGTAGAGGGTCAGAAGACCAATTGAAAAATCCTTTCAAGGGATTAAGCAATGGATGAGTAAATTATCGATGTGTAAGATTTTGGTGTGGCAAAACATTTCTATGTAGTTTTATCACAGTAGTTTTAAACTAAATAAGAGCACATAAATATTCCATGAAACTGCCGGATTTAACTAAATGTACTAGATAGGTAGTAGAGTGCTCTGGAGATGGAGCAGTGCCAGAAGAGCACCAGTGACTTCTTAATATACCTGAAGGGTCAGTAGCTAGCAATAAACTATTCTAAATATGGTCCAACAGATGCACTATCTCTCTGGTACTTTTCTATCACATAATCGCTTCTCCTCATATAACATTCTTCAGCTAAAACCTGTAACCCAGTGAAATGTGAAAATATTGGAGAAGTCAGTCTGATTTTTTAAATTACATGTTCACACAAATAAAAATCTTTGTCAGTGCAAGATTTCTAGGGAACTAGACATCTAGAACTCTATTCATTCTGTTGTGCTTTTATTTTTAAGTCTAGCTGATAAAGGAAACACAAATGGTAGGAGCATGCACTTCATTGTGCACAAATGAATTTAAAGCAAATAATGTATGAAACATATCCAGCTTATACTGCAAGCAATTTGTTAAAAAATTAAGTGATACAGAGAGGTGGGGCACAGCTGCTGTATTATACAGCTACTGGTTTTGCCTGGTAAGGACTTCAGCAATCTTGGTGCAAATACCTATTTTGCTAGCCTGGTATTGCCATCACCACAAAAAAAAAGGGCAAAATCCAAATGTCAAGGAAGTCTTTGCTCTTTGTTTTTAACAGCTTCACATTGCTAAACTTATCAATATTAACTAATTAATTCTTGAGATGTCGACACTGGAATCAAACGTGTCTGTAATCAAACCACCACCACATTTCTCTTGGTCATTGACTAATTCACATGTCCGAATCCAGATCAAAGTTCAGATTCCCTAATTTTATTAATGTTATTCTTCTCTTAAAAGTTACTAAAAAAAAATCCTCTAAAACCTGGAAAAAAGCACTTCAAAGGAGTATAATCTATGAATAAGCTAACCAGTGAAGTGTGAACCATGTGGAAAAAACTGTTCTGCACTAGTGGTCAGTGCCTACCACATATCATTTACTTTGAAACTCTTCATATCCTTTCAGATCTATTCCAATTCCTGATGGTAGCTCTGCTGCTCTTAAGACAGGATCTAGGTATGAAAAAATATGTTTTTCCCTCTTAGACACCATCCACTGAACTGTCTTTCTGAGATTAGTTGAAGGCCAGTTAAAATTTTGACTAAAACAAGAACGTTTAAATCTTTGATCACCTTCTACCAGTCCGTGAAATGCTGTTAGGCCACCAAAGATTGGCGCTATGCCCATCTCCTTTCTTCACTGCTCCTGAATGGGACATCTAGTGTCAAGGAATTCAGTTGCCTGCCTAAACCCTTTTGGGTCAGCAGACAAACACATAAGGCCAGAGGAGCTGGCACTTTGTGGAATTAGTTACACTAGAGCAAAGCAAGAATAAATACTGTGAATTTAGAGTGATTTAGTGGGGCCCACTTTGCACAAAGGTAAATGACAACTTCATCAGTAAGGCAGCAGCAAATTAGACTTTGGGATTTCCCAGATGGTGCTGCACCTTTATACAATAAATATCACAACATAAACTGCTAGTCTTCCCTTCAGGAGGGTAATGCTAGGTACTTTCAGGGTCCTCACTGCTGTAAACAAACTGGAGAGAAATCTTCAGCAAATGGTTTTAACATGCAGAGTTATCACTTAATTATATGCTTGAGTTACACTACATATTGAGTGACAGTCATTGCACTGAAACTGAAATATTACCCATATCTCAGTTACAATTTCAGTTGTGTACAAAATGTTGTTGAGTAATATCGGTGTTAGTAAATGTTGAGTTGGCAAGGTATGGATTTCCTAAAAGAGCTGTACCTAATGCCTTAGAGGCCAAGATCACAAAGAAGTATGTGTCATCATGGACAAAAATCTAGCCATTATCTCTAAGTACAAGACTAGTAACTCACTGTATAGACCCCGTGAACCTGTCACTCTCTTATTCTACAAGCATATTTCATGCTCTCTGGGAAAACAAAGCACAATCTGGGCAAGCTCACTGGTGGGCTTTTTCATATTGTGTGTTGCAGGAAATGCTTTTTCATTTCTTCTTCACGCAGAAAGAAAAGCTAATTGAAAGACCAAAGGGAAATGAACACTGAAACAAAGGAGAGAAAAGTAGTAATCCTGGAGGAAAAGAAAGGCGAAGGGGAAGAAAGATGGTCATGAAATTAGAGAGAGATCTTAGGACTTTGCAGAAGGGAGAGTAAAGGACCCCACAGGCAACTGAAAGAATGACCAAGAATATATTGCCTAGGATGGCTGAGAAAAAAGGCCCACTGAAAAAAAAGGGAACAGGGAAGAGAAAGTGGTTGTAAAGGAATAGAGACAAGGTTGCTGATGCAGTGAAGATGCTGAGAAAAACAGAAAAGACTTGCTGGAGGAACATGTAAAGCTATTTCCCATCTTTGTCTTCACCAATCATGTGTTCTCTAGCTGGAAAGCATCCAATAACATTTTTAATGTTTTTGTTAGAAACGGAAAAATACTTAATGAATAAGTATTCAGCCTGCCTGAAGAAGAAGAAATCATGGTGGTCCCTCTAACTTATTGGACAAACAGAAGCAGAGGCCCAAATCCTGGCTCACCTCACTTGAACTACCTGCAAGAAGCAGAGACTTTTCCTCTGATCAATGGACTTAGCTTACCATTTTGCTGCCACATAAATCTCAGAATTTAGGGCTTTTCTTGTTCACACTGATGTCATGGAAAAAATTGTTTCCCTTCATGCATTACTATTCATTCTAAATCACCTCTAGGATATATACAGGCATATGTATCTAAATGTATATAAATAGCAACCAATCTGCATCAATATAACAACCACATATATGGTCAAAAATACAGACATTGGCTATATATAAGTAATAGAAGCAGATCAAGAAAAAGAAAATCAAATACAGAAAACAAGCAGAAAGCCACCTGCCAAAAAAATCCCATCTCCATGCTCTGACTCTTAAAAGATAAGGTTAAAAAATGGAGGTAACCTGTATTCTTTTAGGGACAGATAAAAGGTGTATTATTGCAAAGTATAATACCAAAGATAGGCATAAAATGCTCAGGGTCTTCCATTTCAAAAAGTTGAGAAAATCCTTTCTTTTTGCTTTTGTCTCTTCAAGAGGGTCCTTTTCAGTACTCATTAAGGTGTACTTTTGAACTGAAATGGCTGATCAAAAAGCATGTCTTTCTCTCCTCAGAAGGAAATAGGTTTGCCTTGCTTTAGAACACCTTGCAGAATTATTAAAAGTTCTTAGTAATGTTTTGGACAGTATGTCAGAAAAAAAAAAAAAAAAATCCTGATATATGATTAGTTCTAAATCTTCCAAATTACTTTAATAGAACTAGGACTATTATACTGAAATTTTAGAATGCTGAGCACACAGAGTGCATCAAGGACATTCAGCATTTTTGAAAAGTGGGAGGATATTTTTGTGCAAATGCACTTGTGTTGTACTTAATGTCTCTTTCCTTCTCATTTGCAAGACGTATACAAAAATAACTGACAAAACTCAACCATGAAGCAGTGAAGTTGTGGGATTTTTGTTTGATTTGGGCTTGGATTTTTTTTATAACTAGCCAGAACTATATTCTCTTGACAGAAAAGTCTTTGCTGAAGTGGTGAGCAAGAAATAATAGCTACACTATCTTTACCTTCTTTTTGGAAAAACCAATAGCAATTTATATTCTTCTGTTGTCTTAAGAAGCTAGTAAATAAAGCAAAACTACAATTCTATCATATCACTGTTTCAGTAATTGACTAGAGTCATGGTTGATTTAACATCTCTGAAAAGTAAAAATGTAAGAACATGCATATTTTAAAAGAATCTGATACTGGCTTTCTATGGGCCAACATTATTTACCAGTTCTGTCAAGGTGCTAGACTGATGCCTGTACCTACTAATATAAACTTGTTTCAATGAAAGCACAATATAGTTTCAGGAAAATCTACTGAGAACCAATGGTTCTCTGGTTTAATACTAACTCTATTGTAAGCTGCAAACTAGTAAAAATAATAGTGAATTACCACCATCCAGAGAACTAGTTGTTAAGAAGAAAAGCAGTGCATTACACACAGTAATGTAGAAATAATTTTATCAAATTATTGCTGCTGTGGCATTTTTTAGACACCTTATCCACATTCTGTTCTTCTTGTCTACCACTCCTGAATGTAACTTAATGACAGAGTAAGTTTAAGATGAAATACTAGGCAGACCTTTCCAGTAATTATAGTCACACTACTTAGGAGAAAGTGTCACGTAACAAAAAGGTTTCCAGAAGAGTCGCAAGTAACTGTGTATTCATCAAAACTAATATTATGTTGCAGTAGTAAAATAAGGTGCATGTCTGAAATGTTACTACAGAAAGAAGCATTCAAACTAGAATAAAGAATCACATATACCATGTATTTTACATATGAAATATGTAAATCTGAGTTTTTCAGCGTTGTGTTGATGATGGAGGCCTGATGCCTAAAGATTTGTATATTGCTTGCATTTCTTACATTGAACTTTTGTGTGACTATTCTCATGAATCATTTGCACAAATTTTCTCTAAATGTGTAAATAAAAGCAGCAGACTTGGAAAATGAACACGCTCTCTAATGGCTAAACAACTTGAAAGAGTTCTGTACACAGTACATTTAAACAAAGCATCACGGAAATCACTATTTGCTTTCAGTCAAGCCATACAAAATATCATTAATGCCAAAGAAACTTGTATGTCACCTGCACCACTGTTGCCACGAGTGTGAGCCTAAGATGCTGTTTAATAACTACATCTCCTCCACTTTTCTCTCACTAAAACTATATGTATGAATTTGAATTTCAGAAAGTACCAAGAACTTACAGCCCAGTTTATGGCTACAGATGATTTTTCTGAACAGTTTGCTTTTTCCTTGCTGTGGACATGCAGACATATTTCAGATAAAGTATCTTATGAAATACCAAGTTTTACTGGTTGACAGTTTATTTTCACATTATTTGGCTGGCCATTTAGTTTAATTTACTTAATTTGTCAGCTCAAAAGAAACAATGACAGAGAAAGCCACATTGGGAATTATCAAGCAAATAAAATTACACTTGAATTAACAAGCTGAAATTAGCTAAGTGATTTGTTGTGCAGCTAATCATCCTTGATGAAATCAGCTTATACTAATTTCACAGTCTCCCAACCATCAGCTCAACTGCTATTCTACATACTGGGAATTTGCTGGATCCTGTGCACGACCACAAATGCATCCGAGAGTCCCACTTTCACTGGGTGGTTGGTCGAACTTATCTGTGTCACAGCGACAGGAATCTAGAATATAAAACAGGAAGGTATGCATGAAATACTGAAGTAAAAATATCAAACTAAAAATAACAGCACTGCCAGAATGAACATTTAACCAGTATAAAGGAAAAGTCCTGAATAACCACTTTATATAATACAGCATAATATGAATAAGGATTTATTAAACATCTAAATTACTGGTTTTAATTTGTATTTTATTTCATTTTGCTTTGTTTCTTAAGAACAATATTCACATCATTACTTAGAGGAGGAACAATTATGATGAAACAGAATAGTGCAGTAATTTTCAGCAATTTATTTTCCCCAGCAGAAAAAGTGGGATAATGTGCTAGTATCAGACAAGGAGAAGGAGGCAATACCTCTTATCTAATGTTGAACACACAAACTGTGGAAGTTGAGCCTGGAATTAACATTTTAAAAGCTTAAGGCTCAGTTAACTTGCACTGAAAACTGTTTGAAGAGCTTTCTGAAGAGATCTCTGGACCAATGATATTCACATTTAACATGTCTAGGACTAATAGGGAATGTCATGCAAAATGTTAAAAGTGCCAGATGCTCACTTGGAGGAAGAAATAAAAACACTTTGATAGCCAGCTTTACCTTACAGAGAAGTATTCTTTCTGGGCAACATGGTTGTATGGAAATAGGTGTGAAATTTGATCTCATTCTTCGGGTATATTGCAGGTTTGGCTGATACTTGTATAGAAGTAATAGCTTTAGAATTTAAAGTGTTTAACTTAGTGACATGTAGGATTTAGACAATATTAATACTTAGTTAACTGGACTGACTGATCACAAACAGGAGCCATCACTAAAGAATCAGCTCAAACTGATAGTGGTCTTTACAATATGTCTTGTTTCTACAGACATCAGGCCTACTACCCAAAAGTTTTATCAAAGAATGGGAAAGAAACATATACTTACTGCCTAGCAGTTGTGCAGATGATGCTTGCAGAGAAAAACTAATGAAATGCCTGGATCAATTAGCAAAGTTATGCCTTGCAAAATTTGCAAAGTTGTAACTCAGAGAAAAAAAGAACTCAGGGTAGGGGTTTGGGGACCATATTCCAGAAAGCAGCAGTTCTAGAAGGAATCTCAGTATTACAGTATTACAACTCCAAATGTCAGAAAGGACATTCCAGCAAGAAACTTAATAGATGTGATATTTAGTTATAAAAACAGTGAAATATGGCCTAGGAGTGGGTTTCTACCTTCTACCATTTAGCTTCTACTTGCACATTAGATCATTACTGAAATGTTACACAGACTTTGGGAGTATCTATTTCTTAATATCCTATTAATATTCTATTTCTTGTCCCCAACAGGAGGGACAATTTCTTGCAGTACAAATGCCACAAGTGATCAAGTGGTTTGTTGTTTGGAGTCCTTTAAAATAAATTTACTTTAACTACAATTTGGTTCAGAGCTTGAAAGTCACTTTTCCTTTCACCACTTAACACAAAATTTAATGACTCAGTAATATCTTGTACTAAAACAGGATGTAGCAGCCAAATTGAATATAAAACACAAACAAAAACTTCAGGAGAAGTTAGAAAATTTTGGATCAGAAATATCTTAGTAGATTTTGCCAAAATCCCTATATGTGTCCATGCTCTTGGGCTGGGAAGTCTAGTGAGACTGACAAACTTGAACAAGCATTTTCTAAAACAATTAAGAAAATCATAGTAGGATCCATTTTAACAGAAGAAGCAGCCAAAATTTTGGATATATGTTTTAGAAACAAACAGGGGTTTGGGTAAGGTGAAGAAAACATAAATTTAGTATAGCCAGCACTCCAAATTGAGGTAAAGCCTGTGTCAAACAATTAGTTGTACAGACAGAAATGCAGTCAAAGCAAAAGCAAATACATGACCCAGGGGAACTCCTTTATTCTCTTGGAAAACTACATGGTTACTGAACCTGTACTCACAAAAAACATAAGCTTGGAAAAAGGAATAATTTAGAGAACTGAATACTTGCGTCAATGATGAGTGATGAGTGTATTAAGTGCCACTTTATATGTGAAATCTTTTCTATGAGATGTCAAGATAAAATTAGTTTTTATCATATGATAGCCTATTAGGAAATATGCCCTTTTGGCAGAACACTTGTAGTAAATAATAAATTACTGACAATTAAAACAAAACATAGGTAGCAAGCAGATAGCTGCTGTTCTGAATTCCTCATCTTAATGGCAAGACACATCATGACTGACACAGTTTGATCAGTAAGCTAGGAATATGCAAGTGGTTGTTAACTGTTGGCAGAGGTTTTACGTCATTAGATTCAGAGGATAGATTTTAGCTAGAATCATTCCAAAATGCGTGTTAGCTCTACCATAGATAATATCAACTCTTGTGCTGTACCAGTCACCAGTTTATGAATAAGCTTCCCACTAGTGCTGCAGTCATATATTTTGGATTCTACACTTTGAGAGCAGGGGGAAAGCTATTTAGAATTCATGTAGAATTCTATACATAATTTGATCAGTATTCTAGATAGTATTTTCCATCACAGTTCTCAAATTTTATTCAACTTTGAAGACATGGCAGAACCTTACTCTTCCAAAAAGAATAAAATAATGGCCTCTGAACTTATTTTGAAGGCTATGGTAAGCAGGGTGCAATTACTACTAGACTTCAAGAGTGAGTCAAAAATAAGAGCCAGAGGATGCTGCAAAATAATAATTAGGATAACAATGGTACTTTCATAGAGTCTTCATTGCCAGTATCCTAAATAGTTACTAATTATTCTACAAGCCAAACTGCATGAAATTTAACTAGAAGTTTTAAGTTGCATAAACTGAGCACTCTTAAAATCAAAGATTCTGTTTGCATGTTAATGTTATTTATAATAATAACAGAGGCAAAGAAATGCCAGGTATACATAAAGCAGGCTGAATATTCAGGAAGACTCTGGGTTTTTTCCTGAGTCTTCAGGAAACAATCACAAGGGTTGTAGTCTTGTTACTGAACCCAAAATATTTTCCATAAAGCATAGCAGGAGCGGCAATTTTATCTAAGTGCTAGAAATTAATGAGTTTCATTCCATTCTGCCTCTTCTTATGGTAGAAAGTAATCTACCACAAGTCTCTTTTAGAATTCTTTTCCAACTTCACATATTGGGCAATTTGAACAGGCATTTCTACTTTAGTAATGGTTTTTGGATGGCTACATAAATAGAGAGTCATTACTATTTAAATGAACAAAGAAAGCTTTCAAGCCAATGAAATTAAGGAAAATTTCCTAAACTATTAACAAAGCCTTTGCCTAATTTGTTCTGTATTAATCATGGACAGAAAAAGACATTAAATGTTACACTAAGGAATATTAGCTATAAGCACTAATGAGAAAATTATATATAGAATAGTTATTTTGTCCAAAAAGAAGTAAAGCTCTTGAGAACTGAACTTCTGTGAAATGTAGAAAATAAGAAATGAGTCACTACTGATGTACAAATAAAGTATATCTTTACAGAAACTTTTCTTTATTACAGTTTATGTTCTGTTGGCTGGTTTGCACTAGAATGTATTTCACATGTAGTAGATGTGCACCAGTGAAATTCCTGCCAGCTGATGTTTCATGGAGTATTGATCATTTGCCAGAAAGTACTGTTGGTGTAGGCAAGATAGTACTTAAAATGGAAGGTGCACGCACTGTCAATTGGTAAAGAAATAACACTTTGACTTCCTGTAAGACCTTGATATAATTCAAATTACTTTTACATTTTGACAAACTTGACTGATTAGCTCCTTCTCCTACCCATTAACACTTCTGAGAGAAAGTCTGACGTCTCCAGAATATCCTAGCTGCTCAGCTCCTTTTATTTTTCAGAATCTATTCTGAATTAACAACTGTGCATTTCAGTCTGCTTCCTATTGGGCAAACAAGAATGGGGAGAACAGCTTCTTTGATACTTAGCAAACCTCAACCAAGATCCTGCCTTGGTGGTCCACACCAGATTTATAAGCTAGCAAACCTTATACGTGAGTGAGAAGGATATGAAAAATGGAATCTCAAGTGGTTTTGACAAATAAGAAATAAAAAGCAAAGTTTCCTGAAATACACATCTTTCATATGAGGAAAGACTGCGGGAACTGGGCCTGTTTAGACCAGAAAAGAGGAGACTGAGGGGTGATCTTATTAATATTTACAAATATCGAAATGTTGGATGTCAGGAGGTTGGGATATCCCTTTTTTCCTATAGTATCTAGCAACAGGGCAAGGGGTAATGGGATAAAGCTGGATCACAAAAGTTCAATTTAAACATAAGAAAAAACTATTTTACTGTGAGGGTGAGGGAGCCCTGGCACAGGCTGCCCAGGAAGTATGTGGAGTCTGCTTCCTTGGAGGTCTTCAAGACCTGCTTGGACACATTCCTGTGTGACCTGACTGAGGTGGACCTGCTTCTGCAGGGGAGTTGGACCAGATGATCTCTAAAGGTCTCTTCCAACCCCTACCATTCTATGGTTCTATGATAGAAGTCTCTACTTGTATGTTCTTTCAAACGTATAATCATAGTTATTTTAGAAGTAGATTTTTAAGATAAATGCCTGGTGTTGTTAGCACAGAGCCCCAGTGGGATGCTTTATATTATGGCAACCTGTCTGCTGCATTTCTTACACGGTGTTTCAGCTTGGAAACTTTCAATGACAATGCAATTAAGACCCCACAGATTTGCCGTACGTGACTGTCATTTCTGATGAACTGTGACGCTAAACTGAAATCACACCAAAAAGACAGCAGAAATCTTGTGCCACTCATGCAAATAATATTACTGGAGTTAATGAGGCTCCTGACAACACGACTCACCAGCAAGAGAAATGGTTCCATAAGGAAGAATTTCCTCAGAAAACAATGGATTTAACACTGGAAAGTAAATAAATTGCTAGCCAAACTTGTAGTTACTAGATTTTAAAAATTCAAGTGTCTCAGTTTTTGCTTTCAAACTTGTGTCTGATTAGTGATTTCATATTTTATTCATGCCAAATTGAGATTAAAATAATAATAATAAAAGGAAAATGTTCTTTGCCCATAGAAATTTGAGCTTATCTACCTTCTGATTCTCTTTTGCATGTGATTTAACTGGAGCTAGAGCCGCAAGGCTTTAGCCTTGGGAACTCCAGCACTGTAGTAAGAAAAAAAAAAAAATCACTTAAAGTAACAACTGAAATTCTGAAATACTTGGAGAATGCAGAAAAGCCCAACAGAGACAACAACATTTTGGTGCTATGAAGACAAACAAAAAGACCTCAATTTAACCAGTGTTATCACCAAATAGTTGTGAAACATCACAGAGACTGAGATGCAAATCACTTATTCGAAATATGTGAACTCTGAAATACAATAATTACCAAGAAATGATAGCTGCAGGAAAAAAGTTGACCATTTAATATTAACCATTAATTAAAGAGTGTTTTCAAATAGGCCTATATTAGGTGAAGTAATTGAGAAAATTAGACCTTACCTTTCAAAACTTGAGAGGAATTTACTAAAAAATTATGAATTTACTAAACATACAACACTTTCAATCGCTGAAACAATGCCAGTCGAAACCCAGGAGTAGCACACATTTGAGCTATGTTGATGGATTTCAAGTCAATCATATCAGTATTACTTTTACAACAAAATGTTGTTTTCAGCAAAATAATGATCTTGTAATATAATGAAATGATTTTACATACCTGAAGTTTCAAATACCCCTCCCAAAAATTTAGGGAAATTGCTGGCAGGTATGAAGTAATGTGTCTACTTAAATGACAATTTTCATACCCAACTTACTTCTTTGTAGCCGAAAATGATACGCCCATCATTGAGAAGGGTGGCCTGAAAAGTGAAACTGCCCAGGTTGTAATTATCCTGCAGATGTACATGATCCCATTGGACAACTAGTGCTGTGCCTGTGAACCCCAGAGTGGGGGCAGAAAGGCAAAGGGAAGAAAAAAATGTGAGAAAAAGATTAACTAACTGTAGGAAAAGTACTTAACTGCAGTTTCTTGAAACAAGAACAGTGATTTGTTTCTTTTCAGTGACTTTCAGCCCAACATCTTAAAATCCCAAAGATATTACAAACACTTTGCAACTGAAATCCTCTTAAAGACAGACACCACAGTGCCACAAATAACTGCCACAACTATGCACGCAAAAGTCCACTGAAGAGAAAGCAGTCAAGTAACTTGGTTGGAATTGCACAAGGAGCAACAGTTACTAAAGGAAGGATCTAGCACTCAAGAGTTCAGGTATGCTGCCCTAAGCACTGCTGTGCAGTGGCTTTTTTGCACTATATATATATGCACCCTAATGACTTTAAACTGTGAAGTGCTAATAGCATTGCCTGTTTAGTAAAAGTTACTATTTGAGGAATTCAGATTCTTCCATTAACTATGCATTAATATAAATAGCATTAATAGTTTTCTGCTCTTGCTGAGGTCCTGCAAGTTGAAAAATATTAGGTGTTGGTAATAAATAAATGCAGTTTAAATTAAAACCACTAAGAATTCATAGACAGGGTAAATATTGAGTCTGGCATGCAAAGATTTAGTTGCAAGAGGCTCATTCATATTCATGGGAGTTCTCTGGATGAATATCTGCTAATGCATTAAAAATGTAACCCAAGCAACTTGCATACCCTGTGAGCATGTTTTACAGATGTTGAGGGTTACATTCAAGCAGCTCAACTGAAAGACAATTATCAGCAAAACTGCATTTACCAAAAATGACTTTTTCTTCTTTATATGCCTGCCTTAACATCTCTCTTTGGCACTTAATGTGACTCGTGCTTTCATTTCATTAATTTCATTTCTTCTTGGAGTGTTCAAAGTGGGTCAATATGCATCCATATCAATGCATTTCTTACACACCGTTGAAATCTCTTTTGTCACAGATCTTCTGTGATGTAACTTTGGGCACATCTTGGTAGGGGACGTCATGATATTAGAGCACTCAAATTTTTGGTGTATACGGCACCATGTTACTGTCCTGTATGTCTTTTGTAAGTAGAGTACATACTCATTAACTGTGCACACAGTGCATTTCTCCTTCTGTGACCACATCTGTTAACTGCTTTCTGGACACTTATTTGATTGTATTAAAATTAATTTTAAAGGCATTTGAAGTGACTTTTAAAATTATTGGAGCGAAAAAACTCCAGCGCTTCTTGTAGTCAATCTTTGAGTACCTCAGATCTGTGTGCATCTCAGAATTTCAAGTTAAAGTGGAAGTCAGCCGCCTCCAAAACAGTTTTCTCATTCTTAGAGCCTTTTTTCAGATTTATGTTTAAGTTCCTCTCAGCCGGCCACATGAGTGAGGCAACAATCGGTCTCCATGCTCTGTGCATGTCCACTGCAGATGGTGCTCTAAAGCAGCACACTTATCCACAAGGATAAAACACAGATAAACAAGGAATAAGGAGATGAAGATACAATTTGCTCAGTTCCTTTTTATTTGCGGTAAGATAGCAAATCTTTAGCACATAGGGTCCGAAAGATCACACATAAAGAGAGATAAAAAAATCTCAAAGAGATATTCAATCTTGTCATGAAAAGCCTGATATCCCTGGTATGAAGAGTGGAAGTCAGGAATACAATGAGAATTAGCAATGTCTTTCCAGGATCCTCACATTCTTTCAGTAAAGATGACAAATCTGAGGCTAGAACTTAAAATAATTTATGATTTTTTTTTTTCTGCTTGAAAATTCTATATGCAAAAGGTAGGATTTTGTCCTATTTTACTGGATTTTTAACAAATAAATGCTGCAAGTAATGACTAGATTGAAAGGAGAGATTAAGACCACGTGCAAAGGTTATAGGCTTCATGAGACAAATAACCACGCAGTCAAGGCCTTTGAAATATCTCACAGAGCTGCAGGATAACACTACAGTTTGCCTTTTACTCTTTTGTACAAGGGACTGTCGAGTACTCGTGGTGTAGATGAGTGCCTTGGACTCCAGTCCTGGGACTCCACGCACACTTAGTCATTGACAGGTTTATCAACCTTATACCTGCTCTACTTATGTGTATTCTTCCATTGCATCCCACAAATGCTATTTTCATCGTAGCTACTGGTGGATAGCATTTACTATATATATTATATATTTTAAAGCAACAAGAACTTGCACTTTTATACAAGACAGATTTTTCCTTTTAAAACTGAAAAAAACACATTGCTAGTTTAGGTACTTTAACATCCAGAAGATATCTGTCCAATTAGGAAAACATATTCATGATTCTTTAACTGTGTTCTAAATGAAGAACTACTTCTGGATGTCTAGTCACATGCTTTATACAGCTTGTGAGTTAAAAAAAAACCAAACCAAACCAAAAGCATTTTAAAATTTCAAATTTCCTGACAAAAATAGTTATTTAGGAAAATATGAAGAGCCAAGGGACACAGACACATTCATTTATGAAGGACTACTACATACCATTATCAAAGTATCTGACTGTTGAATTTCTTGACACACTGGGGTCGAAATTTGCCATTAAGGGTGCAATATATTGTGTAGCTGTTAGCATTCGATGCACAACTTCTCCAGTATATATGAAACCTACAACAAAAAAAAGAGAGACTATTTCAGTAACTTCTGAAAAGATTTAATAGAATGATAAATTGAACAAGGCATTGCTAGAATAGTAAAGGGTCATCTGAGAGAAATAATTCCCACCACCAGTTTTATACTGAATCAAGAGCTAAAAGTTTCAGGAAAATCTCCATGATGGCTGCCAAAAGAACAAGATCCAAGATGAAAAACAGAGCAATTAGTTAAAAAAGCAAGTTTTCATACAGAGATAAAACCAGAGTAAACTCAATGAGGAATAACTCCAGTTACAGACAAAATGCAGATGTCTGGTGTTATCAGAATGAGCCACTTACCACTTTGCATATACAAAAGTGATTTCTATCACTTCCAAAAATTTGAAATTTGTTTTGCTTTTGCAAATTGATACTTCTTCAAAAATTAGTCTAATTCTAATAGTGATAGTAAGAATCTAGTTCAGACAAGAAGTGACAACCTAAAAAAAAAAGTTCAGGTGAAGAATGGACCCGATAGGATTTTTCCATAATTCTAAGCCAAGCAGCATTTCTGCTACATTCACTGCAGTGTTAGGTCTCACTAGTTTATCTTACCCATCACTGAATCCATAGCACTCCTCAGATCTAGAGTGGGCTACTTCATTAGAAATGCTCATCCAAAACTTCTTACTGATTTGGAACTGGAGCTCTTCCTTCAAGGAAGAACATTCATCTATGGTGAATACAGGTTTGGTATGGTGCTGCATCTACGGTGCTGCAGGTTTTTTTTCAAAGCAAAAGTGTGTGTATTTTAATGGCAGGAAACCCCTGCATTTTAAACAAGACATGATTTATAAATAAACCTCTGCTTTTTTAGGTTTGCCAACTCTATCTGACTAATGGACCTAACTTCTTCAGATGTGCCAACCTAAGGCCTGACTTAACAACTCCAGTCACTCTAGAGTGAATCTTTTCATTTTAGTCTTTGCTAAACTTTAAGTTTATAAGTCTGACAAACTTTAAATTGATTTGAGCTACAAGTAGATCTTCAAAACTATGATTTACATATTACCTCTCAAAGTGTTTACCAGATGGTGCCTTATGCTGAAGTGTTTGCTTTTTCTCCTTCTATTGATTTAATGAAGTGTATTCCAACAGCAAACACCTCCATAACAACAAGAATATTAGAGCTGGCTGAGAATTTTCTAAGAGAAAAAAATTATCTTTGGAAGATGTTTCACAGAAATTCAATTCTTTAGTAGCAAATAGTATCCACTGCAACAGTATTTATGCTGGTTTGTGTTTTCCTTCTTCAGTGGTAGAGAGTCTCTCTTCCTCCACAACTCTGCTTAATGTCAAGATGAAGAGGTACTTTCTTCACACATTCAGTACTATCAAAACGTAACACATGATGAAGGAACATGTAAATGTATCCCTAAAACACAATTGTGAAATTCCAGAACTAAACAAAAACCTGGAAAACTGGAATTAACCTCAAGGTAGAAGTACCATTTTCTAGCCAATTCCAGTTAGCCTATGACATTACAAGCTATTAGTATGCAACTCTGCTTTCTTAGTAATAGTATTGCCATCCTAACCACTGTGAGATGTGACAGGTTTCTGAAAAGGCTCATTTGATATGGTACAGGAAATCTCTGAGAGCAAGAGAAAAAAACAGGAGTGTTTTTATTGTTTGTCTTCACATCTTTCTGTTCCTGTCCTTTAAGTGAACTTGCCAACTGTTAATGGAACTAGTTCTAGAAGCCATAAGATGGTGTAAGCAAACAAAAAAGGGGTTCTCTGGAATAAATTTCCTGCATAGCTTCTAGCAACAAAGATCAAGTTAAGACTGACCATTAAGTCAATTCAAGTGGAGTGGATAGGAGACCTAAGAACAAGCCAAGTGTGGAGAAAATACAACAGAAGATTCAGTTGGAAATATTTGTCACTGATCAAGGGGTGAGGTAGGAACCTAGCTGCCTTTGCTTCATTTAAAACACATCTATGTATTCAAATGATACAGCATTTTAATACCTGGACACCTCTCGACCACTAAATGAATTCTTACAGAAGTCTTTGAGGGGGAAGATGACACTTTCAGTTAAATATTAAAATACCATTTGTCTCTTTTACTAATTGATAAGGAGAGAGGAGAGAAACAACCATGAGAAAAAAAAATCTACTCACACATATTTACAAGTCATGGATACATCTGAACTGTAATTGTGACTGTAATTTTACACTATTACTCATCATTTTCAGATAGCTAACATTCCTGCTGGAGTACAGTCCCTGAAATGCTTTTTCATGATTTCTTGCTTATTACGGTCTGCTTCTAAAATGCCATTCACTTAAGAAGCATTTTTCCATGCTTATTAAAACACTTGAAATACATATTTCGTAGAATATTTGTGCCGCTTATTATTCCCATGGTAATGTGCAAACATATTTTAACTTAATCTTGTGTAGGGCTACAACCTTGAAACCGTTCCTTAAACATCTTCTGAAGACAACATAAACAAAAACTTTGAATCCATATTAAGGTACTACAATTAGCCTTAATGCTCCAGTAATTATTCATCCCTTGCACAATGGTTCTATCCTTACAGTTTCCCTTTCATGCATTCATTCTATTTACAGAATAAATGTCATCATTATCACTACTACTGAGCAAGATACAATAGCAAAGAAAAGGACTTAATTGTGCTTGAACACATAACTAAGTAAATCAGCCCAGGTAATTAGTAACCACAGAGCGTATTTCCAAGTGTTTGCCGGATGCAGCTTTACTTTAGACAAAAATGGAAAGCAGGAGGTGGATGATAGCTGGGAAGCAGGCAAGCCTTGCATGAAGATCATTCTAATGAGAACTTCCAGTCATGCATTGAAACAACTTGAAAAGAAACAAAGTCATTTCAAATCATCGCAGAGACTCAAAGGCCGAGGCCACTGTTTAGTGCAGACATTTTATCATTACCACTGCAAGCTAAAGAAAACAGCAAACGTAAAATTAACTTATTCCTGAATGGAATTCCACAGAAAATTGGCTTATACTATCTGTGACCTAATTTTCTGACAGTGCTATATGTCCACGGTTAATTCATTTAGTCAAGGGAGAATTTTTCAGACCTGCAATTTCCTGAACTACTTAAGCTCTGCTTTGTGGAAGGGGTTGGTAGAGCTCTTTTCCAAAACTCTCCACAAGTACTATACCTAGAAGCATAATGGACTCCTAAACACTTAATTGAAGACAAATAGGAAAGACTGCTCAGCATTTTGTAAGTTTTACGTGTATGAATAAATTTAACTAAAACTAAGGTTGAAGTAATAACAAAGCCACTTGTAAATGAAGAAGGGTATACTCGTACTCCTCATAGTGTACAAATGCATACTCACACAAACAGAGGGGGGAAAAAGACCCTATACCACTTAAATACGAAAACACTCTTCTGCTTGATGCAGGAACACATGAAATTATCCAATCCAAAATATGGTCTGTATGTTTTGGATTTCAACATATATTTACATAGAAGACTTAACATCCAAAAGTACCACAATCTACATATCATCTTTTGGTGGTTTCATTTTTCTGCTCCTAGCTGTACCACTTAGAAAGTTTTCTGACAGTTTGCCAAGTGTACAGAATAGCAGAATACAGAATAATCTTACTCTTCCCTTTTCCCAGGCTCAGTGTCACCCCATCATTCCCATGGCTTCTACATCCTCTCACCATACGCAGCACAGTGTGGTGGGGAATATGGGTTGCAGGCAGTTCATAGTGCTTATTTCTGTCACTTGTTCCTCCTCACATTTTTCCTTGCTCCAGTGTAAGTCCTTCTTTTGGAAGGCTAGATCCATTTCTGTCTGACATGGGGCAGCTCCTCACCTCTTTCTATAGAGGCAGTCACCCTACTACTAAAACATTCTTACAGACTCCTAATACAATCTAAGACTTAGACTAATATTTTACTTCTTTTATCTATTATCTATTTCAGATTTTATTTTATATATAAAGTCTTTTACCTAAAATGCAAAAATAACATTATTTACCCGAATAACTGGATTTTCTAGTATTGTGTTAAGAGATTTTTCATTTTAGATTACTGATTTTTCAGTGGAACATAGGTGGAAAGTTTTTGCTGAAACAAAGAACTTAATGTACCAGTCTTATTCTCAGCAATTGCTAGCTCCTGCCCAGCTCAAGTCAATCCCAATATATACCTTTCATCTTCTAAAATGGGAAAAATGTTCTTGCAAAAAGAAAATGATCTAGAGAAAAAGAATCTATGTCTGCTGAAAAGAAAAAAATTAATGGTGCTGAACAGCAATAAATTGATGTGGAATTACTTCTCCAAAAAGCCATGATATTTACTTCATAAAAAGCATTTACATTTTTACTTAGTCTCCAAAATTATATTTATTGGAAATAAACACCTGAAAACACATTTCTTTCAATGTGAAATACCAAATAATGTATTTCACAAGAACAGGAATGTTCAAAAGCACTTTGTATAGCTGCCAGCGAGTAGTTCAACAGAGGCCTCAAAAACTACTGTAATTATCTTTCTTTTCAGAGTTCTGATGAATTTCAGAGCCTGGCTGAATGGCAGGTACATTCAATCAAAGCCCCATAAACCAACTCTACCTTATCAGGTAGTTTTGCCATGATGGTACAAGTTGGCTCCTGTACCTTTTGTACAGCAGCATTCATGTTTCAGATATGGACATCTATATTACTTTTTTGATCTTCAAAGGTAACTAACTGCTTCCCCTTGTACATCACTTGATGTTACCTGAAGTGTGTCAGGGAGTCCCTGGAGAAGGCTGTTTCTGCTATACAATGTGCCTGAAGCTGTTGACTCACAGGGAAGCAAAAATGCATGATGTGCATTTTCCTTGAGCCAGCTTACTTAAGATGACACATGGAATTTAAGGCTAAATGAAAAAGTATGTATTTAAAACATTTCAAATGAATGGAGTAGTACAACAACATGGAGTTCAAACCAAAGAACAAATCTAACCATCTTGTAGAAAATGTTAAACGTAGAAGGAAGTGAAACTGCTTTGGGTGAAAAAAAAGGTCATTTTCTTGTCAGGCAGCTAAAGTTAAGTAAAGCCATATGTTTAAACCCTTAGTAATAAAACAAGCTGTAGTAACTTAGCTGGAAAAGGAACCGCCTGCCAGCAGTGGCTGAACGACGAAAGGTTTTGCTTGAGAGTGTCTGTCACTGGGCAAAGGCAGAGTTACCATTTGAGCACACAGTTCAGTGTGAGTTTACTCAGGCACCTTTGCAACATATGAACTATAAGGCAAACAGCAGAGAAGCTTCTGAAAAAAAATGGAACCTAAGGGAAAGCCTTGATTTTTGCTCAGTCACATATGCAAAAAGCTTTGTAGAGATATAACAACCCACTATCACACACCCCCTGAAAAGTCTTGTTGTGTAGAGGCATCATTCCTTTCATTTTTTACTGTTCATTTTCTTACTTATGCAGAGCGAGAGCACATAACTCCTGCTACCCTTTCTCCTCCAAAACACTCTGAAAACTGTTGTACAGCCAAGAGAGAAAGCTGCAGAAGAACTGTCAAGAATTTCCCAGCTCTTTGGCTGCTTCTCTTTCGGTCTCAGAATAATCAGAGACTTTTGAGAGTATCTACGCCGGGGCATTTGGTGGTATCTCATATGACTCCAAATTTACTCAAAGGGTAAATTCTACTCCATCTTTGCTATCTCAAATCTAGCACACTGTCCATTTGTTATGAAAGTCAGAGTCAGCACAATTACAGATTAAAATTTACAACAATTTTCACATCTTCCCAGCCTAGAAATTATGTATTGTTAAAAGACTGACATAAACTGGGCTATGTTATATACCACATCCAAGGATTCATTTCCCCATCCTTGATGAAGAAGATAATAAGAGAGAAATAGTAAGAGACTTACTTTGGTTTCTTTAAAAAAAAAAATAACACCACCATAACCAGTAGTTGGGCCAAATAAATGTTTAAAGTTTATTTTCTCTGACCAAGATAAAGATAAGGTGATCACAATTTTAGGAGATAAATATTATTGTATTTGTTTCACCCATCAACATCTCAGCATACCTACATGAGATTAACCTTTAAAGACAATTTCAGCAGTTTCTGGATATCCCCATTTGGAAATAGAAAGCTGCCAATAAATTGAACAGAGAAATCAGAGTAAAATCAGAATATAGTTTATTGTTATTTGTAGCTAGGAAGCCCAGGTTCAGGTAGGGAAATAAAAGCTTGTAAAATGTACCTTCATGCTCTGCAAAGATGATTGGAGTATAGCAACAGCTTAGCCAAAAGCAAGAAGGGAACTGCAGTCTCTGACCTCAGGGCCACTCTATGCCGTGTATACTCTGTCACATATGCTCTGTTCAAATTACTCCAATATCTTTGTCAAGATCTACTAGTGAGCCCAGATCACTGGGCTCAGTCCACAGACAGCCCACCTAAGATCTCTCTGATTTCATAACAGGCACATGTTAATACAGACCTACAAAAAGAAACCCACTAATAAAAAAAATTAACCATGAAAAACCTTTCAATATGTAAACAGATATTCCTTAATGGACTTTTTCAGTAGTTAGATGCTGGAGAAGGCAGCTATCATTTTGGAAAGCTATGGTCTCATCTGCTTTCAGCACAACCAACCAAGCTTTCCTCAGTAGAAAGGCTGGAAAATTTTAGGAGTGTTGTTACTTAGGCACATCTAACCATCAGCTGAGATCAATCTTACGACAGAGAACACAGGCATAACTCAGGAAGAAATGCATTTGTGTTCTCAAAGTGTCAGAGAATTCTCAATTGTTCTGCCACTGGAAAACATCACCTTTAAACAACTGGTTCCTATGCAGTCATTCACTTCTAAAAGATTTTTGTAAACAAAGCTTTACTAAAATCTAGCATCTAATAAAATCCTGGCACCCTTTTATTCATTAGCCATTCAAGGAAAACCATTTCAACTGCAGCACGAGTCAACTCATCTGCAAAAATCTCTACTCTGTTCAAACAAGAGAATAAATTATGTTTTGTGCCTTGTATAAATGAGACCATAGAATTTAGATTCTTCCTCTAAAAGACTCTTCCACATACATTAACACCTCTTCCTGCTCATCTTTTTTTTTTTTTTTTTTAATAAATATAATTCTTCTGAGTGGTAGGGAAATATTCTGCCCTTTTATTGCAGTTAGTCTTCTCCAGGGTGATAAACATTACTACTTCAGAGGTATCTTCTCATTAGCTTAGAAGACATTTGTTTGGACTGACATTGTATAAACACATTCTTGAAATAGTTATTCCATCAGTTGAATTCCACTCTTTTAATTTACCTTAGTATAATTACGAACAACATAACAGAAATTAATTGGAAATAAGCAGACCAGCTCCCTAACAAGTAAATTTGAGCTTTATCAACTGGTAAAGTTCTCTCCCTGTCTGTATCAAAGTATGTTTTCAAAATATTCTTCATAAATTTATGATCATAGCTGGTATCTCAGTTTGGAAAGGTCAGAGCTCCAAGTTTTCTCTGGTTGAAAGCCTAGTAGGATGCTACATTTTTGTAATTATTTTGATTGGAGCTGCTGAGAACAGCTTTGAAATTTGACTTGCATTTTATTTTCAGGTTGTTTCTTGTTCCCTGTCTCACTGTTTCTAACATACCACTTATTTTCATTTTATGTTCTTTTTTTTCTCTTCAGCAGTAACAATAAAAAACTGATGAATCTTTTTTCATTTCTGGAATTAAACTCAAAAGAACTCAAAAGACACTTTTATATTCTACGGAAAAATGGCAAGATGTTTCATGAGGGAAATAAAACATATCAGGGAAAGTGTTGCTCATATTTATTGGTGAAGCTGACAAATATTGCATTGGTGTACAAAGCCTACAAAACTCTGCATTTTACATTTTTCAGCTATGCTATAATGTGTTTTCCCTGTGCTTTTTTCTGGTCTTTCTCCACCAACTATTTCATGAGGCAGCAAATTCCAGAATCTGTTATGCTTTTAAGCCTCTAAAATATATTGGAATGCTGAATTCTAATGTAATTTACTTTCATGTCTTGTCCTATACAGCCACATTAATATTTCTTTGATACTTCACTGAAGTAAGCTTTAAGTAATGCCATTTATCCCTAGATAGATAATTTATTGTTATGTCTGTGGAAGAATGTTATCATCACTGTAATTGCACGAAGATTACAGTATAATTAAACAAAACTATAGCAGCAACTTCAGATGCCCCAGAAAATCTATGAAAGTTAAATACCTTAATGGGCTTTCAAGACCAGTGTAAAAATGAATCAATCTCATGCTGTTCTATAATTTTTTTCAACTTTCTTGGGAAAATGAATTAGGGAGACATTATATGTTTTTTTTTTTTGGTTTTGCTTTGGCTTGACTAGGTTGAATGCACCAAGTCTTTTCTACTTTCAATCTAGGAAAGTGAACTATCTGTAAGCTAAACCCCTGAAAGCATAACACAGTTCCTTAATTGCATATCCATACAAGGACATCTTGTGTGTCTGTACATGAGAGAAAAAATTAAAAGCTATCCATAATCCTCATACTCTTGGCTGTAGTTCTGTATTATCTTATGTATATATCTAAAGGTCAGAAGATTGGTTTTTCACCATCATTTTTCCTGCTGCCTTGTTAATACTGAAAGTATTATCTGGAAAAATTGAGAATGGATAATGTATACCATTGATCCAGTAAGAGTCCCAGCTTGCTGTAGTTTCTGCTGTTGTGAAAACTATATGATCTGGTGGAATGTAACCCATTCTGATGAATGTTCTGAATTCAGAGAAGGAATTTAGGGGTTTATGTCACTTCTAAGTAAGATGCTGTGATTGACTACAAACAACTCGCAAATGCAATTGTAACTGAAGTATCTGTTTGCATACTTTTAATGACTTTAAATTGGAAATGCTCTCAAGTTCATGAGAAACAAAGCCACAGGTTATTTAGAGTCTAATGGCTTGTATTAGTTCCTATCTGATCAGGCCCATTCTTCCCCAGAGAAAAACCTTGGACAGAGGCACAAAATACAATATCTACTCAGTGAGCTACTGCCATGTGATAGCTCCCATGTGCCTCTCAGCTCTGGCCAAACAAAGACCAGTGCAGTTCCTAGACAGGTCGGAACCAGAGAAAAGTGGTTGATGGGAGGATTATCTCGCTTGCGCCAAATATCTTATCAGCTCTGTCATTGCAGTAACCTTAGCACTGCTAATCCTTGGGATGAGTCTTGAATAAGAGAAGTTGGAGAAAACCCAATTTTTCAGTCTAATCTGATATAAGCGTCTCTTCTACTGAGTGGGCAAAACATCCTCATGTCTGAACACTTCTTGTCATCATAGAATCATAGAATGGTAGGGTTGGAAGGGACCTTTAGAGGTCATCCAGTCCAAACCCCCTGCAGAAACAGATCCACCTAGATCAGGTCACATAGGAATGCGTCCAGGTGGATCTTGAAGATCTCCAAGGAAGGAGACTCCATGTGAAAAAAGTTTGGATGAAACTGTCTTTTAAAACATTAACTAAAAAATGGTTCATCTTTGAATCAAACTGTTGTAATATCAGTACAGATTTTTTTTTTCTCCTTTGCTGCTGTGTCTCCTCCTGGATTTCCAGAGTCTAATAAGAATAACTATCATAAGCCCTTTTGCTTGGCCTATTTGTTCTCCTCTTCCTCCTAATTTTTAAAGCTAGTTATGACCTGGATAAATCATATGAAATGCAAATCACATGAATCATGTGAATTTCATGAAAAATGAAGGACTTTCAGGTTATAATGAAATCATTATTCTTCAAAGTTTTAAAAAAATCAGTAAGGAAAACAAAAACGCTGAATGTCATCAAACTGAGTTGTCATTCATTTTAGAGAGGTTTATAACAAAAAGAAAACAATAGAATAGGAAAAGATGTTTAAAAATTTTTAAAAGTCTGCTTAGAATTGATTCATAACAGAAAGAAACTTTGCTGAACATCTAGTTTCTTATTTGAAATACAATTTTGGGATTATTAGGTATCAGATTAATTTCACACCTATTATATAATGCTATTGTATTACTCTGATTAATTCTTCCTAAACTATTAAAGCTAATCCTTTGTCTATAATATTCACATACTTCTGTCCAAACTGAACACATCACTCATCAAACTGAACTGGACAATTTATTTCCTCTCTTTCTGAACTACTAGAGGGCAATGAGGAATTGCTATTCTGGGTCAATAATAAACAAATCCCAAGCCAGACACACTGTATCCTGAAGTTGAAGCCACCCTTTTTAAGCTCATCTTTTCTTTGCCTCCTTTCTCCACTCATTACCTCACTATCAGTGTGGTCTATGCACTTTAGTTGAGGAGTGTCTACAAAAATATCTGACTTAGAGGCATGCAAGCAGAACAAAACAGAAAACAGGAAAAATCAAAGTGGGGAAAAGAAAAATATATTAGTCTCAGTGTTTAGACTTTGCAAATTAAGTCACATTAGCTCTGGTATCATCAGTAAGTCCCTTGTGTTTGCTCTCTTTTGCTGCATTAGTTTACATAAAAGCAAATTACAGAACCACAGAATTTTTTAGATTGGAAAAGACCTTTAAGCCTATTTAGTCCAATCTTTACATTACACAATAGTGCTGTATTCATCTGTACTTCAATGCACACAATCAAAACTGCAAGCAGGTAGGGAAATTGACTGATTTCCCTTTGCTAAAGCCAATTATGGCCTACATAAAGTGTTCCTTTATTATATTTAAGTTTTTTAAGAATTTCAATACTAAACACCTTCATGAAGAATATAGATATTCATATACAACTTAGTAATACATGATGGTCACGGAAAGAGTAAACTGTCTTTTTCAGTGTCAGTCAATATAGGAAATCTTCTCTCTACAGAAGTATCTTAACAAAGATTCTTATAAAGCTGTCAGGAAAATCTGCTGTGTCAAATCTGGCAATTACTCTCTCCCTTCACATTAATTCTTTTAATCAGAGAAAAAGCTTTCTCGTGTCTTTCTGTTAGACCAGGACCTGTGCTGTATCACAACTAAAAATAATGAATGGGAAAAAATATTTAATGCCAGTTTGAACCAGCTGATGACAAATTTCTGTCCTGGGAAGCACACTAGCCTCAACTTTGAACACAAAGATTGCAGTAAAAGTAACAGCAGTATGTTAAAAAGAGTAGTTGTGTATGTGAATAAGGGCTCTGAAGGGAAGATTGAAATGATTTATCTTAACAGTCACAGAAATAAAAAAAAAAAAAGGAAAAATCTTTGGCTCAAATTCAAGTAATGTTTTTAAAATGTGTGTTGCCTCTTAAAGAACTTGGCAGGGGTGAGTCTACGTTGGAGTTGTGAATGCAGAGGTTTAGGAACACAAGGACATTCATCTTTTGCTCAGACTTGCAATAACCCATCTGTTCCATATAGTCAGAGTATGGAAATGGGCCATGGCTGGCCAGTTGGTGGTATGTAGCTGTGCTGTTCAGAGTTTGCTTTTCATAGCCACAAAAAGCCAAAAGTAGGAAGCTGATTTGCCTGCAATCACTGCAAACCCCTTTAGTACATACAGCTCTGCCAGTCTCACGGCTCTTTTTATTATCATCTTTTTAACAGACTGAAGTATAGAGTCTCAAGTGGGATGCACATGTTGTAATGGGTTGCCTGGACACTTTATCGTACACTAGCATTAGCCTTCCTAGGCAGAAACTTTTAATTAGTAAATTCTATCCCAATGTCTAAGTCTTCCAACAATAATTTGATGAGCTTAAATATGACTATTGGAGGGAGAGTCATAAGAAGTAAACAGAAAATGCCTTTAGACTAAACTAGACCAAAAATTAATTTGAAAGGGCTAACTTGTTACAATATTGTTCTAACTTTGTGGAAGACATATAACGCAATACACACTTTACTTTGACAATGAATGTTGGTCATTTAAATATATGGTAAGTTACAAGTAGCAATAGGATATCTGTGGTAAATACTATGTAATTACAGAGTACATAAACAGCAATACTTGCCTCCTAAACCAAAGTGAAGGTTACAACATAATTGTGTTTAGACTCACTAAAAGTAATCATCATATGCAGCTGGATGCTATTTGCCAAAAAGAAAAAAGGCAATTAGGTTTTGTCCAAAGAAAACATATTCCTTTCAACATTAGAAGCTGGTGAAGCGTAACTGTAGTGCCATGACTCATCACCCCATGAAAAGAGAAAAGTTATGTCAGGAAAGTTATAAGACTACTCTTAATGTATTAAGCCTTAGACAGACATTAGCTGTAATGAGGATAAGGCTGTTTGTATCCATGTTGTGGTTGAAAAATGTCTGCTACAGAACACACAATATGCTGCTCTTCCTATCAGATGACTGCTATAGAAGAGTGGTGACAGTTTTTCCATGAGCATTTCATCCACTTTTGAATGAATAACGAAATGGAACATGTGGATTAAACCATGAAGATACAAGAAGAAAATCTTGTCTCCTGTGCTATCTCATACGGCAAAACGAAGTCTTGTTCACAACCTGTTATTTTTTTAAGAAATTAAATTTCTGAAAGATTAAATTCAAGAAGCATGCACAGGTAGATGCAGAAACAGGACTGCTTTCAGCTACCACCTGTAGACACAGTTTTCATTGTTGGAGGTCATGAATGGCAGCATATGAAAAACAGAGAACTATGAATTTTGCTACTTCATTCAGCTTGTACAAGAAAATAAGAGCATGTTCTATTTATTTCTCTTGAAAGTATATAGACATATGGCTTGGCATCCCTCTGGGTGATATCATAGTTACCATGGTTTCATTAGGGAGCTCATTATTACTTTCACTCTTGTCCAAATCTTCTACCCCTGATTTAACCCCAGCCAGAAACTAATCCCCACACAGTCAGTTGCTCACTCTCTTCAGGAGAGATGGGGAGAGAATCAGAAGTGCGAAAGTGAGAAAATGGATGGGTTGACATAGATAGTTTAAAAGCAAAATGGCACAAACAAGCAAAGCAAAACAAGAAATTATTTCACCACTTCCCATCAGCAGACTGGAGCTCAGGCATCCCCAGGCTCCAGCACACATAATAGTTATTTGGGAAGACAAAATATCATAACACTAAATGTCATTGTGTCCTCCCCTTCTTCCCCCAGCTTTATATGATGCTATACTGTATGGAATATATATATACTGTATGGAAAAACATGGAAGAAGCCCTGATATAACAGGGAAACTTTAGAGCAGAGGCTTGAGAGTAGCTTAAAGAGGCTTCAGAGGATGATGACTATAATGGGAAAAAGAGTTATTAGGCAGAAAAGGGATGTTAATCAAGTACTCAATGGCTCTTACACACCTGGCTGTTCCACAAAACTCACAGTACTCAGCGGGCCTCCACTGGATCAGGACTTCTTTGCCTCATCATGGACCAAAGAGTTTGTGCCTCTGCATCTGTCATACCATAAAGGCTTTTATAACAATTGCAGTGCATAATATGACCCAGATCTTTGTCCAGAAGACTCCCTAGCCTGGGAACACACTCATTTGGACACAGTTATTTTACATCTTCCCTGGATATTGCAGCTTATAAGGCCAATACTTGATGGTTCCAATTTTTAAAAATTCACTGTGGACCTACAAATATATAAAACCAAACACAATTTGTCCTGACCAGAAACACATTCAGGAAAATGAAGCAAGGAGGAACCAGCTTGTACTCTCTATTACTAATTGTACCACATGTATATGTAGTGCAGGTCATAGATAGCAGTAACCAAGATTTTGTAACTGAGTCTATATAAAAGGCCCTGTAGAGATTTGATTTTTCTGGAAATGTAAAGAAGTGACAGCTAGTACTAGTAATGACAGCTAGTAGGTAATGCAATCCTGTGTTTGGCTATAGCCTTCTCAGCCTGGTACTACCTGTTTCCTTTTCACAGAAGGGCAGGGGTTGAAAGTGAGCTCTAGAGATCATCTAGTCCACCACCCCCCCCCCCCCCCCCCCACTAAAGCAGCTTCACCTCGATCAGGATGCATAGGAATGTGCCCAAGTAAGCATCATACAAGGCACTTCAGAAAAACAGGATCCTGTTAAGGGTCAGTCAGACTCTTATCTGCACTCTGCTCACATAGGTCAATGGCTACAGCAATGAGTAGTGAAATTGTAGTGATTCCTCACACTGTCAGAGCACAGCTTTCTTAGCTCAGTGACTGCTGGAGAGGAAGGCAACACCAGAAATGATGAAGAGCAGCACAATGATTTTTTTGATCTTAACAGGCCTTGGATCACATGCATCCTGACTTTCTTGCACAGTATCAGTCAGGAAGGAATTGTGGAAGATAAGGACGTCGTGCAACTTCCTACATCAATCAAAGTGACAGAAGGAAAACTTTGTGTGTGATTTACACTGGTATAAAATGTGACAGAAAAATATTTTTTCTTGTCAGAAAAGATAATGGTTGGGACATGTCTGATCAACAAGACCAACACACTGAGAAAGTGATCAAGTAAAACCCCCTAAGATCACCTCCATATCTATTACTCGGCAATAATACTGGACTGGAGGGTTGAGAGATATCTCCTGAACTACTCTGGTGCTTGCTGCATCTTTTTCACTAAACTGTCTGGCTCAGGGAAAGGCAGTTTCCAAATGGTCAAATCAATTATCTTCTCCTGTCACCTGAAACACTGCATAAGAGGCAATTTTAACAGGGATTTTTAGGAACATTCATACTTCTATCCCTAAATTCTGTCTTCACTGCACATCTTCCTCTATTTGCAGATTAACTTTAATTACAATTTATTAGTCCTTGCATGAACTTCAGCATTATGCAGAAAGGCCATCACAGAAAAAGAATCACTGCTGAGGATTTCTACCAATGTGACTTATCTGACTTGCAAGTCTATCTACAAGTAATCTAAGATGCCAACTAAGACTAGTAAAGGTCTCAATGAGAGAAAGCTTGGTACAGGTATACTGTAGTATGGGTACAACTATGTACAGATCTATGTTGCTGCTGCTGCTCTTCTGCAACTGCCAAAGAGAAAGGTTGAAACAACACTGCTTTGGCAGCACCTAAATTCAAATAGTCACCACAGTACCATGGTTGTTGCTGTCTCTGAAACTTTTTGCCAAAAAGTTGATTGGTACCAGTAGTGAAAGGCTTTCCTCTTGCTACCTTCTTGGGGAATTTGTCTTGAAATCTCTATCACAGAACAGGACTGACTTCCCTTTGTGGGCACTAGGCCCTTGGCTTACACCAAAATAAAAGCCTGCCATGTTTATAATCTTGAAAGGGGTTGTCACCAATGGTCTTCATGCCATAGTCTTTTTGCCTCCAAGACTAGACTCGCACTTCCCTATTGAATTTCAGCTTCTTATTCTTTAGGTAGTTTAATGAACACACCAAGGTGACATAAACACATATCCGCATCCAACACACTGTCTCCAGCTCCACATTCCTGCTTTCACATCCCTCCTACCAAGAGACAGAAAACTAAGCCAGCAAAATTACAAAAAGCAAAGCTTCATTACTTTACTGTATTGCAGCACAAGCACCTCTGCTATCCCCAAAGACGGTGCCTTAAAGGTAACAGGCAGAGTCAGTGGCAAGTGAAACAGTTTCTTTTCTTGGCTTTCTAGACTTAGGCCACTGGAAGTCTTTATGAACTTCTGGTCTTAGATAAATTGGTATAATTATTGTAATTTTTTAAATCTCTTGAGTTTTCAATTTCCACTTGAGACTGTAATCTATTTCCCCTCAGTCTTCTAAAGGTTTTGGCCTAAATTGCATCTAACAAAAATTTTTACTTTGCAAATGTAAAGTAGGTGTAAACCCGCTAGTTAGACTTAACCTTTTTCTTCAATTCTAGGATAGGGATGACCAAATGACCAAAACAACTTGGAAAAGCCAATAAAGGTGGAAGGCTAATTTGGGCAGAGGAGTGGTTCTATCTCTCTAGAATTAAAGATGGCAAAGGGTTTTCCTATTTCATCTCACTTCATAAAGTTGGCTATTTTTCATACAGACTGCACCAGTCGGTCTGTATCTAAGATTTTTTGCTTCTATTAACAGTGTTTTTGTTTCTACTTCTGTTCTACTTCTGTTTATCCCTTGTAAATAGTTTTTAAACATGGAGTCTTCTCATGAAAATTGGAATACCAGAAGTCCACGTAGACAGTAAACAGCAGAGCACCACATCTGCTGAAACATCACTTATTTGCACATTTTCTCTTCAGTAAAATATATCTCGCTTTAAAAGTAGAGATGTGCAGTCAAAAACATTTCTGAAGTGGCAATTTATTTTCCCACCATAGTTAATCCTTTATCTGGGAATATGTCATTTGCTTGGTTTTGCACATTTCATCCTCTTATATGATGTGTGAGTTGTGTCCTCTCACTTGACCTGCAAACTTATAAACTAGAGAAACTCATACATGTTCCCAAGACAGTATGGCTGAGCTCCCTTAGAGTTAGTAATGTTAAACATAATGCACTTGTTCTCCTGCCACATTAGCAAGAACAGAAATTTATTTTAACTCATGAAAAATTTGCTTCCTGAATATCCCAGACACAATTTTGCCAGACTTATAGCAAACAAACAAAAACCTGGACTCTCATGAACACTTATCATTGGGAAATGACATCTTTTGATCTAAATTAGCCTACCATGATATCACGTTCCATTTCCATGAGACTGCAGAGGAAAAGTGGCCTTCTTCCATAACTGTCTAAATTTCATACGTAAAAACAACTTGCTCATGGGACTATTTAGGAAAATCTTGCATATGCATGTACAACATTTCTTATTCATAGTAGACAGTACCTGCTTTTAGCAAAATTGACTGCACAGAAAGAACACAGGGCAAAAATAATATTTGACTTACCTAACTCGTGTAGTTCTTGGGTGCAATTCTTTACTGGATCTATACATTTTAATCTTACACATAGTCAGCCAATATTTGTCTGAACAAAGTGCCAGAAAATAAAGTGTTCAGCTGATCTTTTGATACCTTATTAAATGTTGGTAGGATTTACTAAAGTACTTCCTCTCTTTCTTTTGATGCTGAAGAAGAAAGGAATTTCAGATACCAGTGTTGCAGATATAGTCCTTTACAGGGTAGTGCTCAGCTGAAGATATTGAATATTTCAACTTGACTTTTTCCTGCTACTGATCCGTTTGTGCTGAGAGACAAATCTTCCCTTTACTGTCAGTTCTCAACATTTCATAATTCAAAGTCTTTTACTTTTCCATCTCTAACCTGAGCAGGTCTTTCCTGAGGCACTTGCATTGGTCTTTTAAATACTTAAACTCTGTAATCGAGTCCTCTCTTCTTTCTCAAAGCTGCATATTTTCAATATATTGGGTCTTTCTGATGTTCAGGTTAGAATTGTACCCTTTTCTTCTGCAAGAATTTCAGTACTCTTTCTGAACTTCAGTGTTTAATTTTAACTACAGGTTTCTGAGACATTTTTGCAAAATGAGTAGGGCAAGGGATTCTGTATCTAACAGAACAACTCTTTTGATTTCCAACTAATGCTGTTCTGCAGCCTGCATGCTTCACAACATTTTTTACAATAACACAGTGGGTTTTTAAAATTTAGGTTTTTTTTACAACATCTAATTCTTACTTCTCCTGTTGTGTGAAACATGCTAAAGACAGAACAGCAGAGGACTGCTAGCTCGCAGAATTTGCTGTTAGCTGCTGCCTCAAACACATGTCCAATTGCTGTGCGTTTTCTTGGCCTGCTAAGTCTGCTGCTGCTGATATCTTCCATCTTGTGTATTTTGACACTGCACTTCAACAAATGACTGCCTGTTTTATTTGTTGGCACATTTACAGTCTTTTCTACCAGAGATCTGAGAATCTTAAAGGGTCAAGATAAATCATTTACCTTCAGCAGGTGTAACTCACTCTCTTAACCCATTTCTTGGAGTGAAGATCTGCTGGTAATATATTCTTTTTGCTCATCAGATGGGACCTGCTCTTGATTTCTCATCAACAGCTTCTTAATGGTAGTGAATTCCTACACTAGAAGCAAAGTGAAAATATGCTGTAGTACTACAATGCTCTGCTACAAAGATTTACCTCAGGCTGTGGCTGTGACTTCTGAAACAGCAGATAAATGGGGAAAAAAAAAACGAGTCCTGGTTTGTAAGATGTTTATTATCATGCTGCATAAGAAACCTCCCTGTCACACTGCTATTTGACTTTTCAGGGAAGAAAGTTGATGGGACATTAAAAAAAAAATCATACTCTTATATTTAGGCACAATCTTACGTTTACCCTGTTATAAAGAGCCTCCTAGAGAGCTCTCTTGGGTCTAACTCACTGTTTTTTGCTGTGTCAAGTGTTTCCTTTGTTACATGGCTAAGGAAAATCCAATTTTAAGTAACCTATTAGTGGAGCTTTAGTTTGTTTAGGAACAATCTTTGCTCAGCCTGACATACTATAGTCTTATCTGAGACCAAATGTTAATCAGTTAAGTTCATGCTAGCCCTACAGTCATTTTTCCCCTTTTCCTGAACAACAAAGCCCTTACTATATATAATGACAGTGTTATCTCTTTGCTAGTGGCAGGACCTCTGATGAGGAATACCTTTCTAAATGCAATCATACTGAATCAAACCAGACTGTATTGAGATATATATCTATATTACAAAGCTAAATTTTTTAAATAAAGACATCCTCAATCAATACTATTCAAAGAAAAGACTTACCCCAAAAAATATTTTACAAGCACAAAGCAAATGTTTTTCTTTCTTGAGGAAACAAAAAAGGCAATTCTTCTGAGCTTTTGGGGCTTTTTAATTCCACGTATTTTAATTTTCAGTCCTTCTAAGTCTGTTTTCATAAGTGTATGTGCCATGTACATAAAATAAGTGGAATGAGATGTATTAAAGCATACAGCTAGGTATACTATAAGATTCTACTGCCAGTTGTTTTTTGCTCTGTGTTTTCAGAAAAGTAGCTGATGAAAGTCAGATGAATGTACTACCTTGGCTGACAGTAAGAAAGCACCAGCAGTTGAAGCAATGCTTTGTGAGATCCTTCCCATCACAGTTGGATGCAGTCAGGTGTCTTTCCTTCATGTTCTAAAACAACAAGAGTCTGCAGCTAGATTTATAGCATGCCTTTTACACTGAAATTTGTTCTTAAACATCAATTTCCATTGCTGATCCAAAGTCATAGTTGGTACAACTCAAGTGGAGAAACTGATTTTGTTCACTTTAGACTTCTATGCCATTAAATTAATAGACTGAGAAGCTGTCATTTTTAAGGTTAAAGGACACCAACATAGAAACACATACCTCTAGCATTTATGAGACATTGAGTACTCTGAATACTGGTTGCAGCTCAGTCTTCATGCTTGGTGGTTTCAGGGGTTTTTTAAGAGTATATACTGAGGAGTGGTTGGTGAAAGGAACTTTACAGAAAACGACCTGGAGTTCTAGTTTCGACAACATATTGAAGCTGTGGCAGTAATGGTAGGATACATCCAGACTGCTGTTTTCAGTTCTGGACTTCCTAGCAGAACCGAAACTTGAAGATACTGAGGAGAGTTCACTGAAGGACTCTCCAGTAATGACAGTCCAGTGGAGACTGCTTAGCCTGTAGAACACAAGGCTCAGAGTGGATGTTTCATCAAGGTATATAAATACCTAAAAGGCAGAGTGCAAAGATGGAGCGAGGCTGTTTTCAGTGGTGCCCAGTGACAGGACAAGGGGCAATGGATGTGAACCGAAACACAGGAGGTTCTATCTGAACACCAGAAAGCATTTTTTTTTGCTGTGGAGGTGACTGAGCACTGGCACAGGTTGCCCAGAGAGGTTGTGCAGTCTTCAGTCCTAGAGATATTCAAAAGCTTTCTCAACACTGCCGTGGGCAACCTGCTCTAGGTGACCCTGCTTCAGCACATAGCTGACCCAATGACTTCCAGAGGTCCTTTCCAGCCCCAACTCCTCTGTAGGCAAATGCATGCAAGGCTATTATATGTATATTTTGTGACATATTCATTAATTTTCAGACTAATAAGAACTGGCAGATCTGCTAATCTAATCCAGTAACTGTCCTTTGTATTTACTGCCTGGCTATTAAAGTTCTTATCACCTGGCTCACAGGGCACAACAATTTCAATCTTAAATTGTACTGCTAGAGAAACTAGAGTTATAGAATAGGGCAGTCTTATAGGATGAAGTTAGAGCCATTCATGAATAAAATTAAGCAGCCAGCTGAATTACACAAACTGTCTGCAGGTTGCTGATAACTATACTGTTTTTGTACTGCTTCAAACTTTACCTGGAGGTGAGACACTGTTTAGATCACACTACAATTCTTTTATCGATTTTCTGCTGTGTTACCATGGAAACTTTTCCCACAAAAAAAAAAAAATGCACATCGCATTACAAATTCATACATGCACTGTGTTCATTTTGATGATGGGTTAGAGGAAGGGCCAACTCTAAATGCTCCTTCATTTTAATCATCCAGCTAACTGATAACAATGCACTGAGTCCTATTTAGTAATTTTTCTTGTGGCTATTTATTTTCTCAACCTTCTTACAAGGTTGAGAAGGTTTCCATGGATATCAATCAGCTCTTGTAATGAGATTCTTCTACTCAATGTCCCCTTAAAGTTTCTCCACTCACTCATTACAGAGGCAACCTTTTATTTGTTTCTTCCTTGGGTTTATTGCTGTGAAACCACTGGGCTAGAACCTGCTTGTAGGTGTTGTGACATAAAATGCGGTTTTAGGCCAGTGCTTTTAAATCATTCATTTTCTCTAGCAGGTGAAAGGGAAAATGCTTCATGCAGTTACGTTTGCTTTCGTAAAGTCAATCAGGGAAGCAGCCATGTTTTAATTCTTTCTATGGTAAGGACCATTCAACATAGAATAACTGCAGTAAATAGCAGAAGTTAATTTTATTTCAGGTTAGAAAGATCAAAACAAAACACCTGAAACTTCATTTATGAAAACAGCTTCATACAGCTGTCTTCAGCTCTGTAATTTTATCCAAGGATCACATCTGATAAAGATTAAAATAGTGAATTAAGTTAATAACATAAAGATTACTTTAATGGTTAAAGAAATTCCTGCAATCCTATAGTGGAACAAATAGTAACAGAAATGTAATGAGTCCTTGCCTCCCATGACTGTGATCTGCCTTGCTTCATTGAGTCTACAAGGGCTTTTACCCTCTGACTAAAGCTGAACCAGAAGGTCAGATGAATATTTATAAAGCAGGAATGCCTACAGGCAACCATAGTTTGCTCATTTCACATTGCAAAATTCTTTTTTACATATCAGTGTATTAATGAGTTTTCCTTGGTTCCTGTTTTAAGTGTATTCTATGGTTCTACCTCCTTAATCTTACTGAAAATACTTGAAGTTTAATTACCCAATTCAAAAAATGATTGCAACTCTAATATTGATTTTAAATTAAATATCTGCCTCCCTGGTTTGTATATTCTGATTACATTGAAAAAATAATTTACTAACTAACTCCATGCTTGGAGCAAAAGGTTGGACATTAGATCTCTGAAGATCCTTCTCAATCTGGGTTGCTCAGCATTTTTATGGTTATTTATATGACTGTCCCAAACAGAGCCCACAATTACAGGTTCAGTCTTTTTTTTTTTCCTGATGCATGCCATAAACAGCATTGCTATGCCATCCAACAGCTTTCAGTCCCAGTTAATGATGAGACACAATAGGAAGATGAAGCTAAACTGAATCACAGATTGATTCCCACTCTTACTGAGATTGATAACAAATCTCCTAAGGATATTGAGGAGAGAATGTTGAGGTTTGAGCTAAAAGCTTATATTTTAACCAATGACTTAAAGTTTGAGAATGTGCTGAAATATAGGCAGAAATGGGCTCCAGAATGGGAGCACTAATATACAATATATAGAAGCCAAAACACAAGCAAGATGACACTGAAGTGCCAAGAGTTGTGAGGAGACAAATCAAGTGGAAGCTCTGAGACTGTCAACAGGACAAGAAGACATGATATACTCAGAGATGGATGAGTGATTGGAACTAGATAATCTTTAAGGTCCCTTCCAACCCAAACAATTCTATCATTTGCATGACCAGATGCATTTCTTCACATGTGGGCAAGCTTAATCCTCATAAGTCAATTGGGACCTGATGGGATGCACCCAAGAGTGGTGAGGGAGTGGGCTGATGTGGTTGCTAAGCCACTCTTAGCATTAAAGAAAGACAATCACAAAAAAAAAAAAAAAAAAAGGGCTTCCAAACATTCATTCCAAGGAATGATGTTAGATTATTTGAAGTCAAAATATTAATAGGAGTGCCAATCTGCTACAGAAAATAATGACAAGATAACAAGATATCTGTAAACCTATTCAAAATGAGCTCTCCTTTCTGTTACCCCTTACATTTTCTTCTGATTGAAGCTTCCTGGTACATTGTTATCTTTGGAGACCACCTGTTTCATATAGCTGTTCAATAAACATACTTCCAATGCCTGCTGACTTAAAGGACAAGTTGACTGCCTGCTAAACAGAATCTTTTTTACATTGTCCCAGTTTTATATTAGCTGAAGTGACAAGTTATTTGCCATATTATCAAAAAAGCATAGCTTAATTTTTGCAATACAACTGTCATTCTCCTACAGAACTGCTGTTCAGTTGCAATACAGTTAATGGGCACATCAAACAGTTATGCATTAGTGAAAATGCACTAATAACCTGCCTAACTGTGCTGTAATTGCTCTTGCAGTGGGAAAACTTCTGACATATCCAGGGAGCGCAACTGACTGGTAAAGGTGAAGCTAATGCTGAAGAATAAGAAGTCAGTATGCTCTAAATATGAAGCCACTTACAGTACCCTCTGACCTTTCAGCTACCTGTTATACAGAGGCAATCATCAAAAGGCAGAGAACTCATTTCAAAAGCTTCTCCAAGTTGAATCATGCCTTGTTACCGCCAGGCCTCTGGTAGTATAGGAGAATAGCTCTGCATTTTAGAGCTGGAGGATTGGAATCCTCAGACATCCTTTTGTATCTTAAAGAACAACACTAGTTTTTCTGAAAGGAACACTTTTGATCTGTGTAAAAAAAGAACAATTTTAATAAGGCTCAGAGCCTTCTATGACTATGGGATTTGCAAGATCAAAATATGCTTTCCTTAGATGGCTGATTTCATGTGACCAGGTCAATAAGACCAAATAACCTGAGCTGCTATGGAAGGGACAAAAGACATCATGTGTCCCGTTTTCAGTGATAACTCATCTAAAGGAGCAAGGCTGAAAAGACCTTTCCCAGGGAACTGTTTTCCCTGCCATTGCACAATGGCAAACACAGCAGAATCTGAGTGACTTGAGAGGATCTGCAAGTCAATAATAATGCTTACACTTCATTTCACATGACATCATCCAAAAAATAACCCAGGAAAAACCTACCTGACTGTGGTATCCTGATAATATCACTACAAGGCAAAAAAACCAAAATGTATTAGAAAAAATATATAGATCTAAGTGTGAAAACACTAAAAAAACCCCATGTGCGTTTATTAGTTTTCAAATATTTGATAAGTTTAAAGTACTTTTGTGAATGGAGCTGACCTTTAGTATCTATGCTGAGTGCCCAAATGAGTACATTTAAAAGAAAGTAAAATGCCAACACTGCTAACTTCAAAACAACTATATTTCAGCCACAGAAATATTTGAGAATATTTTGACTGCCTAACTAGTACTGCATTTTTGCCTGTAAGAGAAGGACTTTCAACATCTGTGAAAAGAAAATACGCCATATAAAATTCATAAAAATTCAAATCCTTCCTGTCTCCCTAGTCTTAGCAAGAATATGTGATAGAAATAGGTTAGACTTCTGTCAATAAAATATACACATAAAATTCTGTCTCCAAACTAGAAAGTGCCCATCACATGGATTTTAAAAGATCTTTTTTTATGGATGAAGTGTACACTCTGCAGGTATTTTTTTCTACTTTTTTTACTTCACAGTAAACCAAACACTTTGCTACAGAAAATCCATGTTTTACCATTCTTTTCTGGTCTGCAGAAAATGCAATTAGACCTTTTGGGATAATTGATAATTATGGATATTTGAGAATATCCTGCGAGACTGCTAGAATGTGTCAGTATTCCTCTCGTAAGATACACATTTATAACTAGATATTTTTTGTGCTCCATATGCATTTTCAGCCAAATTGTGGTTTCTCAGTAAGCAGCGGTGACAACAGAATAAATCCCACATAGCTAGCAGTGAAAATAGCATGTCTCAGAGAATGAAATGACCTCAACCACTCTCTCCAAACGCCTAGAGTGCTTGCTAAGAATTACTTGATTTACTCTTCATGTAGGGTAAAATCAGCTGAAGGCCTCATGAATATCTGTCCCATTCCCTCTCTCCTGCAACAGAAATAGATGGCAAATGTATTTATAAAAATTGGATTAAATGCATTTTGCAGCTGTAGATCTAGGCCTAGATTCTAAAGGATTTTGAGTTCTGAAAAGTACATGAGGATGCAAGCTGTTCCACCAAACTTTTTTTGCTATTTGTTGAGTGAATGCATGTGAAGTAATGCCAAATATTATTCCTTGGATGTTTTCACAGCTGAATGCACAACTTTCTCATCACGGAGTTATCAGAAGCCCATGTTCATACCAGAAGTTGGAATTAACAAAGAAGAGAGTCATAAAAGCCTCTGTTGCAGGAGAATGAAGAAAAGAATTTGTAAAAACTCAGAAACTCTCCTTCAAGAGAAATTTTTATGTATCTAATCAAGCTGCTGGCTTGGCTGTTTATGAGTGTACAGCCTCCAAAGTAAAACATGGTTTCTCTTTCACATCACTGTTTTAAAAAGCCAATAATTTAGTAGGATGACTAAGAATAAAACTTATTTAAAGAAGGTTTGAAGATATTTTTGTGAAAATGCAGATATGGATTTTTATAACTGAGGTGAGTAATGCAATTGCTGTCCTAACCCAACTCTGATACCTGGAAAGAGGTAGAGCTCAGAGCCACTAAGTTGGACAAAAGATAGCAGCAGGCACGGGCAGGAACGTGGGGTTTGGACAGGGAAGGCATATTATTCACAATTATTCTGACTGTAAAGGAGGCCCAAAAACCTCCAAGTCTAATGGCTTACAGAATGCCCTGCAGGGAAACAAAATTCTGCCCTTAAAATGCAGGTTGTACTGAATTTTGTGAGAGAGGTAGAAATTAAGGGATAGAAATTGGAAAGTGAAATCTATTAACATGTATAATGCCTCTAAATCACAATTCATGGATATCTGCTCAGAAGAAAGTCTATTTTAGTGCATAGGATTGAGTGAGATGGAATTTAAGAATCTTATTCAACACTCCATATATATGTTTATGCCTTTATATTTCAAGGATCCTACATGTGAGACAAATGAAAGCAGAACATAAGCTGCAGTGAAAAAGAAATTGACTTATTTTCTACTATTAAGCCATTGGCAGATAACACCTTGTTTTGTTTGGCTTCACTGAAACTAACCAGTGAGATATATGAAAATGCACATCCAGTGCCATTCAGCTCAGGATATAACAATTACACAGATAGTTCATTTCAATTCATAAATACTTCAATGAATAAGCATTTCTTTCTTTGAAGAAACAAGAGGATAATACCATGTTTATTTTTAGCAAGCCAGTTAAGTCCTCTGATTCTTAAAACAGACATCATTCAAGCTCTCTCAAACAGCCTTTAGGCTCTCTGCTCTCAGGTGTGTAGGCACGTACCAGACAGCCACGTGCAACAGCTTGAAATCTAAAGTTGCCGTTTCATGAGCAAAGAGCTACTAAAGGATTTTTCAAGGTATGTGGCCCCAGGCATCAGAAGTCATGATGCAGTTTTAAAAGGTCTGGCTTTCTTTTTTCAGGTTGGTTACAAGTAGAGTTACAGGCTATACTTCAGCCTGAACAGATATTGTACTACAGGAATGGGTGAAGTTAAAAAGTTTCTAACAGGAACTGTAGAGCAGCCCCAACCTGCAAAGTTATACCAACGTTGTCTCTAGCAAGATGTCATCTCTAAACACATGAAGGAAAAGATGATTATCAGGGGGAGTCAGTGTGGATTCACCAAGGAAAATTCCTGGGTGACCAACCTGATAGCCTTCTATGAGAGTATTACTGGGTGGCTGAACAAGAGGAAAGCAGTGGATATCATCTACCTTGACTTCAGCAAGGCCTTTGACACTGTCTCCCATTATATTTTCAAAGGAAACCTCATCAGTGTGGACTGGATGAGTGGACAGTGAGGTAGATCGAGAGCTGACTTTATGACAGAATGTGATGATCAACAGCACTAAGTCAAATTGGAGGCCTGTGGCCAGTGGAGTTCCACAGGGATCAGTTCTGGGTCAATGCTGTTCAACATCTTCATCAACAACCTGAGTGAGAAGACAGAGTGGACCCTCAGCAAGTTCCCTGATGACACCAATCTGGGAGCATTGGCTGATTCCCCTGACGCTGTGCTGCCATTCAGTGGTATCTTGACTGGCTTGAGAGATGGGCAGAGAGGAACCTCATGAGGTTCAACAAGGACAAGTGCAGAATCCTGCACCTGGGGAGGAACAACCCCATGCACCAGAAGAAGGAGTCTATTTGAATGCCACTATTGAAATGACACACATAACATTTGAAATGATTACTATATTATGGGATGGTTGTAGTAGTTCTAAAATAAAAGGCTTGCCTGGAGTAGTGACTGCAATGTACTGGAACACGAAGAAACTATTCAAAGTCAACAGAACTTATTCAATTTTCGTGTTCTTATCATTGAAATTAACGTTTTGGGATAAAATTATCAATTCAAGACAAGGAAAAAAACCAAAAAACTCTCCAATTAATTCTTTCCTGAGAAATTCTTATTTGAGTAGCTAACTATTGTCTAGTCCTAAGTGCTTAATTTTCAGGGCTCACACCTAGATTCATCTCCTCAGGAAGAAGAAAAAGTACAAAAAACCTTAAAGGTTAGAGGTGTCACAGCCAAATGATAACACTGAAAGAAGGAAGGAAAAAGGATGCAAAGGGTGCCAAAGCCAAGATTTTAAGGAGGGGTGGGAAGTGAGTGAAGAAATTTAAGTCCCAACTCAAAATTGACAAAGATCCACGGGAACCTGTTTACTTCAATAGCCTTTGTTTCAGAAAACAGACTGACATCAATCTGAACAATTTGCAAGGGTAATGAATTTAGCAAGGACTAGCTTGAGACAAGGTTGTTGCCGAGGAAGGAATGATGTTATAAGGAAAAACTGGCAACGGACAAGTGATTTTTCATAATGTGACTCAGACAACCATTGCATGCCTTGTGTTTTCCAGCTGTTGAGTATGCAAACCATGTAGCAGCATTTGCTTTTCTTAAGACCCTCTGAGAGTCAGAGGGGGACAGTCATTGCATCCACATTGCAGCACAGCCAAGATATTAAAACAAGTCTGTATTCCCTATACTGTCTGTTCGAGATGCTAAATAATTCCAGGTGCAGACATTTCCTCTGACATTGACAGATCCCAAGTAGGGAAATTAGAATACTTTATCTGAAGTAATAAACATAAAAAGGCTTACACAGTTTGATTCATGTGCTTTTCATACTCTCTAGCAGTCTTTCTTCACACATACAGATAGGAAATAGAAATTATGGATGATTACTAGGTTTGGCTACAAAAAAGTACATACTCTTAACAATAAAGATAAATTATATTTATTTTTTTTAAAGAATACTACTGGCAACATGTAAAACTAGAATGCATAAATAGCCTCTCCATAATGTGAAGCTATGCCATCAGTAGGATGGTTCCAGCCTTCTTTGTTGCTACCTTCTTTCAGCTCTTACAGAATACTTCCTGCTGGCTCATCAATGAGGACTGGCTTTGGGCCCCTGTGGGCTGATCTGGAACTGTTTTAGGATGCAATTTACTTTGTTAATTATATTTCTCCAGCATTAATTTCAATGCTCACTTTTAAATCCTTCATTGATTTTAATTAAGCCTGTGTAAGCTTCCAAACTTTTCTTTTAGATAACAACAAGCTGCTCACAGCACAACAACCACAAATTCCACAATTATTAATGCAGTTGGAAACCAAACCTACTGTCACTTGCTAAAATTCCTTTGGACATACTTTGGCCAAATGAATTAATAAGCTTGCATTGAAAAAAATTTCTTTCAAGATATTACAAGTTGCAAACTAGGACACCGTTTCAAGGCTCACGTTTCTTTTTTTCTTACAATTTATTTTCATTATTGATTAATTCTTTGGATGATGACTCTTCAGGTTATTTTATATTATTTTTAAAATTAAAATCAAGCCCTTATAAGCACATGCATACCATGTATTTCTCCACCATGTTAGAGACACTACTGCTAATATAATGCAATGCAGAGCTATTAGATTAAATGCACAAAGGTAATATAGCATAAATGCTTAACTGTTGTACTAACATTGTTGTACTAACATTGCAACAGCTTAAATACCTTGCTATATATGTCACCGTATGAGCTGTTAAAATACTGTTAAAGGCACTGAAGTACTCAGCATAAAAGCAGAGAAAGATCCCTTCATTACAAGAACAAAAAAATTCTTGACTGCATAGGAGTATCACCTAATCTTAACCTTGTAAACCACCATTAAGCTGAACTGACATAGCAGTTTATGAGTTCTCCCAAAAATAATATTTCTAATATCCTTTCCTGACAGAATTAATGGCATTGTATCTATCCCCATGCAACACCCTTGCAACTCCCTTCTTGTACCTAGTCCTATCCACATAACTGGAAAAAAAAAACCCACTCAGATTTTGACACTTTACGCTTTGAGCGTTGGTCTGCTACAACTTGTAAATATACTCAGCTACTTCAGAGGGGATCAGGGGTGAGTAACAGTGCTATTTGCCATGGTAGAACATGGTTTTAACAAAGCAGTTATCTTGAATTGAAGAGCTGCCCTAATACGTAATATAGGCAGTTAGGGATGTATCCTGCTGCAAAACAATGAGCTTTACTGTTCTGCGATCAGTTATTTTAACAGTCATTTCTTAAGGAAGCTAACGGATTGTGTCCAGTTCTGGGCCCCTCAGTTCCAGAAGGACAGGGAGCTGCCAGAGAATTCAGCACAGGGCCACCAAGATGATTAAGGGAATGGAGCATCTCTGCTATGATGAAAGTCTGAGAGAGTTGGGGCTCTTCAGCTTGGAGAAGAGAAGACTATGGGGTGATTTCGTTAGTGTTTACAAATATGTAAAGAGTGGGTGTCAGGAGGATGGAAGCCAGGCTGTTCTCAACGATGTCCAATGATAGGACAAGAGTCAGTGGTACAAGCTGGAACATAAGAAGTTCCAAAGAAATACAAGGAAGAATTTCTTCCCTGTTGAGGTGAGGGAGCACTGGAAGGGGATGCCCAGATGGGCTGTGGAGTCTCCTTCTCTGGAGACATTCAAAACCCACTTGGACAAGTTCCTGTGTGACCTACTCAAGGTGGTCCTGCTCTGGCAGGGGTGTTGAACTGGATGATCTTTTGAGGTCCCTTCCAACCCTTTAAGATTCTGAGATAAGTCAGTGTAATTGTCTCTAGATTTCAGTAGAAACATGAAGAACAATATGAATAGCAAGTATTTTAGGAATAAGAACACAAATTTATGACATTTAAAGATATTGATGATGACAAGTTAGGGAGATTAAGTCCCCAATTTCCCTGGCTGTTAGAAATAATCAGCAAGGTACATCATGTAATGGTACCAGACAGCAATAGTATCACATAATATACAAGCATTTCACATCCAGAATTTTAATACTGCATTTACAGCAGCCTGATTTGAGGCTCAAAACAAGTTATCTCAAAAAAATAAAAGGAAAGTGCCTTCACTTAGACACATATGGGACCAACTGACAAAAAAAATCTTTTAATACCCCGTTGCATTTAAATTGATATTACTAGGAATTCAACACATTAAAAAAACCCCAATCAACAAGAAGTTATTTAAGTGGACAGGGAACAGAGTTTTTGACAAAGTTAGAGATTAACTTTTTGGAGGACAGCTCTTTTAAGACAGAATTCAAACTAAGAAGAACATGCTTATATTAGAAATACTGCAACTTACAGCGGTCCTTGTTTTTAATAATTAATACTGGATCTGAGGCAAATTTTAAACACATTTACCTGGCCTGACTGGTCTCTAAATGTTCCACGATTTAAAAAAACACTTTGTAAAAAAAGTAAACAAAATTTACAAAAAAAAGTAACCAACTACCACTGTGGTTTTTATTTTGACTTTGTGAAACAGATCTATACAAGTACTATTTTACAAATGTCAGCAGTTTTATGGACTGAGCACTTTTCATTGGGCCCATGACTTCCACACTAGAACAACATTTTTATGAGGTACTATCTCACAGCAACAAAGGTCCATTTCTGACTCTTTATCAGGGATTTCCTCTTTTAATTAGAAAGTAAATATATTATCCACTGTTCTCACCTTCTATGTTTTTTGGGTTTGAGAATGATTTTTTGTTTTCTTAGTAAGTAATTTTTCAACTGGGGTTTGCAGAGTTCAGTTTTTTAATATTTTACATTGACAATAGGAGCTAAAATTGTTTTGTAAGGTAGAAAAGACAAAATAAAACCATGTAAAATGTTATGAGACTGGGCGTACACAGTAGCTTTTACAGAGTCGACTGGTAAAAAGAGAGAGAGAAAAGAGAGTTTATTTTTTAACTTACAAGCATGAAGCCAATCAAATAAAGACTGTATTTTGTAGGAAGAACAGAAAATAAAGACTTGTCATGCATTAAAAATCTTTACTACAGTGTAAGAGAATTTGAAACTTTGCAATGCTACTATAAAGACTGAACATAAGATATATACCTCCTGTAAAATTCTACAATAAAAAGTGATGGACCTGTGTTAAACATAGCCTACACCTAACAACTTCCCAGTGTTCAGTGAAGCAGTTGCTTGTTTCTGATCTGCAAAATATCTTGAGTGCTGGTTTGACATTACATGGTTGCAATTGCTTTGGATAGTTATCTGTTACTCCGTGAAACAGAACCTTACAGATGAACACAAATGTGGTCATTTTAAGTCCAGTTACCACTTCAGTGCAACTACTGCCCATAAGCCTCACAGTCAAAGTTGGCAAATGCTTTCCTATATGAAGGTCAAAGTGACATCAAGGCATATGGAATTTAATTTTTGTGTGGGCAGCATCTTAATCATAAAAATTATTTCAAATAATTCCCCTGTATGCTACTCAGGAATGTTCCCCTGCTGAAAGATGATTTCTCAAATATGATGTCACCAGATTTTAATACAATCTTTACAAATTCAACTGTTTGCTCCATCTTCAGCAGGGCTATATGTATGTGACTGAATTCTTATCCTCCGATAAATACCAGAAATGCTACAGGATGACTGGGAGTCATTGCCTCAAATGCTTCAAGCTGGAATAGCCTTCTACTCTGCTAAAATGTGTCCGTGCTTTGTGTCCATTGTTTGCCATGGAGGTGTCTGACAGGCTGTCTAGTTTCCAGATCTTAGCAGTAAGCCACAGCAATGAGCTTTTTAAAGGCTCATTTCTACTCCAAAGCCTATTGCACATCTTTTTTGCTCCTACTGCTGTTGTCTCCCTACACTCCCACCTGCCCTGTAATATCTTTCATTATATTTGGCCAATGCATGCTGTATACCAGGTTATTTCAAACACACACCATATTATGTTTTCTGTGCTAGGATTTGATTGCCTACAAGATGTCATTTTAGCTATCTTTTGACTGGTTTAGCACTTGCAAGCTTTCCTTCTAATTTGTATACAAAACTTCTACCTATGGAGAACAGTTTTGATGAATATTTTTTCTCTGTAACAACTTGAGTCAATGACTTACATTTTTTTTCCTGACTTGTATTTGTGCGTTTGCTATTGCATGAGGCAGGTGGACTTTTCTGGAGCTTTCTTCCTGTTAGCTGTAAAATATCTCAATCCCACTCAGCTTACTAAATCTAAAAATGTAAACATCTATATATGAGCTCATCACACCAGACTCTCTTTGTAGCCATATATATATATATATATACACACACACACACATTGACACACAGAATGCAATCCATCCAACATCTGCCTTGAGTGTTCATAGACTGCTGACTACATTGATTACCTCTTGACTGACCACGAACGTTTAGGTTTGTAAACGTGGATGTAGATATTGGCACAATTAGATGGGTTTTACTCTTTGTATATAATCTACTTATTTTACTTGCAAGTTTGTCTGCAGGCTAGGCCCTCACAGCTTACAGCAGAGCTGCATAGCATAGCAACTCTTCCAGATGCATTGCATAGCATCCCTTCCAGCACTACCAGTGTTCAACCCATCATGAATTAGCTAAACTTTCACAAAGCAATAACCACATCACTCAGTCCTCTCCTGCTGTCCTTTGCAAATACTAATCTCTTGTTTCTCTGTTACATTTTACTTCATAAGAGTATACATTTTCAGTCATGCTTACAACTTGTATAACTTATGCTTCTAGGCTTATGTTTTTCAAACTGAATTTTTCATGGCATATCCAGGCAGTTACTGACACGTTCAGAGGTTGCTGGAGTAGATAGTGATCTTTGCCTACTACAGGTCACCAGGTGGTTGCTCTTACCTTGTTCAATTTATAATCTATTCCCCTACAATTCCGTGCTTTTCCTACTGAAACTTATCTACTATTAAAAACATACTGATTTTCATATTTTTCCACGTGGAAGCCTACCACAATTATTTGCTTTGTATTCTCTGTCATTTCCACAGTATTCATGTTTCCAATTTCATATACTTGCAGAAATGCATTCATTTCCAACATAATAACCTGCATGATAGAGTATATAGAGCACCAAAGTGAAGTTTAATCTTTTCTTCCACGTCTGTTTTTCCTCTCTTGTGCCACTCGTGTACTCCCACACCAGTACAACAGCTTCCCCGTTGGGAGATAGTACTGAAATTACTTATTTGAATAAAGCTACTTATTTGAATAACAGTGACTTCCAGCTTGATTTCTCTCTTCATCCATTTTCTCCTGCAGTTTCTTTGCTCTAGCTTTTCCAGGATAATCCCATTTACTTGCTACACTACAATCCAGCTCTCCCTGTCAACATTCAGCTATACTATACCTTTTCAGTGTATAAACTTTTCAACTCATTTACTTCACAGGGCTCCTTAATAAACCACTGCAACTCCAACAGGGAAGCCATTCCTGTCACTCATTCTGTCCTCTAATCATGAGCATCTTTTCATACTCATACAGTCCATCCAGTTGGAGGTCTACATATTCACATTCCAGAGTAAACTAAGTCTCAATTTTACACTGCCCTTCATCTCTTTCTATTTCATATTCAGACCTTATTTTCTTACTTTGAACTTGGAAATTAGTAGTTATATCCCCAAGTCAAGACTGAGTGAAAAATGAACCAGAGACTTTAGGAGTTAGCTCACAGACCTAATTTCCATTTTCAGTTTGCTGAAAGTAATTAGTCCTACGTTTTTGGGGCTGATATTTAAGGAATAAAAGTTTTTTTCAATTCTGAAAATTTTATTTCATTAATAGTATAATATTTAATTTAATTGAATTTGCTAGTGAAACATTCAAGTGTACAGTTGTAATCAGCATGTTAATACACTGACTTCTGCTTTGCAAAGCAGTTACTGGCTTGAGAATAAAACATGATCAATGGTTCAAAACAAACAACCTCAGTGGTAGAAAATTCTAGTCATATAGAATTTTCTGGATGGGCCTAGAAAGATTTTCTAGAAGTAAAGGAATTTTCAGCTCCTGACTTCAATCCTTTTCACCTGTGGAGCCACATTTTGCACAAATTGTGAAATGTTCTATGTTTTATGGTTCTAAGCAATGTGGGGTTTTTTTATAGATTCTTCAATTACAGAGTATATATAATATTCAGCTATTCCATGGACAGAATAGAGAATGAGACTTCTTTAAGACCTCTCAGAATTCTGATCAATTTAAACCATGAGGAGAAATTTCAAAACTGAAAACTGAAACCTTTATTAAGCCCAGGGAATAAATATAAGGTTTAAGGAAAATCTACAATAATCTGGGTTAGCTACCACCCTCCTCCATAATGCTGCTACAGTCATGGTAAAAACACAGAAAAATGTAATCTCAATGAGAGATACTACACAAAGAAAATTCCTAAGTAACTTACACTAGCCACTACAAAGCTGCACTAGAAAACACATAGCAAGAAACAAGAACAACAAAGAAGAGCCACAGAGAATAAACAAGAGGGACTTGCTACCAGAGGACACAGAAAAACGTTACAACCAAGTGTGAAACATTGCTAGATGTTGAATAGGATGTGGGGCCACAGAGATTCAAGGACTTCCACGTGAAAGGCTGTTATTTGCGTGGAGAAATGTAGCACAGCAAGCGTTTTCCCACCTCCACAGCCACTGAGCTCTATTAGGGACATCAATGACTGGCAACAAACAGACTTCATGAGCATAGTTCCCTATAATTTGCAACATAACTCACTAACTCAGAGTGGTTTATTACAGAAATAAATGCATTTATGATCTGTAGAGGACAAACTTAAGAAAGCTTCACAGAAAACAAAATTCATCTTCTTGTGTTATCTACTATTATTAAGGATTTGGGACCTCTCCAGAGGATGCTTTGAAAATGTTCTCTATAGGAATGTGAGGAGATAAATGCCCATATCCCAAAGAACCAAAAATTCCTAATTATGTTACTAATACTAAAAGCTGTCTTACCTCCTAGTTATGAATTAAATAGCCTTGTCAAATACAAGCTAAGGACAACAGTGAGTAAAGTCCTCAAAGTAGTTATTTCCACTCCCCACTCTTCCTTTCCTTAGTTAAACACACTCAGCTCATCAAAACCATTCTGAAGAGGAAAGAAATATTAGTTAAAAAGAGAAAAAAAGCTGAGTTTTTTACTGCAGCAATTTCAAAATCATCTTAAAGTAACTCTACTATACCAGAGTGCACCCTACATGAAGAATGGCAGAAATCATTTGGGGAGACATTTCTATTGTAACAGGGACTTAACTTGCTATTGTTCTAAACTTTCCTTTAAACAAGGTTATTTGATCTATGATTTGGAGGTAAAAACAGTTTTGTAATGCTGTCATTAGCATAATTAATCATATCTTGCTGTTCAGAAAGTGCACATCTGTCATGTGGGACTCCTGTACACATGAACTCTGTAACTCTTTTGATCTCAGAATAACTTCTGGAGATGTTCCAGAACTCTATTAATAGTAATGCCATTGTCAAATATTAGTTAGTAAGAAACAGTACAGCATATAGTATAAAAAGCACTTGGAATCTCTCTATCTTTTGTTACTAGGCTAAGACACACTGCACCACCAATGACTTATGGTAACAAAAATGTGCAAATATAGTAAAACATTTATCAGAGAGTTAGGATAGAAATAGACTTTTCTTCTTTTTTTCAGCTAAATAGTATAGGAGTCTTAAAAGTTGTAGAAGAAGATGCATCATGTTCTGGATTGATAAAATGACTCATAGGAACAGGGCTCTATGAAGATAATATTTTAAAAATGATTACCAGCTAGACCTTGTGTTTTCATTCTTAAATTGAGGTTAAAGCTCACAGAAGTGTCACATGAAAGACAAAAATATTTCTGCTAATGTCAGTGGCCTACAGTAAAAGGACTGATGTTCAAATGTTATTTAGCTTGACAATAATCCACAGATCTATTCCCAGCAATATTATTTTATTTAGTAAATTGGAGCAAAAGGAAAAGCAGAATTATCAGTGTTCTACTATTAGTATGAGAAAAGAGTGCTGCAGAACTGCAGCTGTTCTCATAAGCCTACATGCTTGCTTCTTTTTTTGTAAAAATCTCAAAACCAAACAAACTAAAACACCCAGATTCCCCAAATACTCTACACCAAAAGAAAAAGTGGTTCCCTCACAAAATGCTACTGCACAGCTCTCCTTAGGACCTTAACTTTACTATACCAAGTCTTTGGGGCTGGATGGGGGAGACTAATAACAGCAGCATATTAGTGTCAGCACTGATAAAAATTCAGGGCTTTCTTTAAAAGTGAAGGTATAGTAGAGTGACCAAACAAGAAGAATTACTTGGAGAAAGAGTGAACTTTTAAGGAATCAATTTCAACAGTAAGAATAAGCAGACATTTACAGAATGAGCACTGTCCTCACTGCTGCTGTTTCAGCTGTGCAGGGTCCATCCTATTCCATTCTTTCAGATAACACAGATCATGCGTTTGATTTTGGTACCTCATCAAATGCAGCTCCTCTAATATGAGAGCACAGAACTAGGCATTGAGGATTAAGCACCAAAATGAAACTAAAGCAAAGCAGAATGGAAATCTGACAAGTCTCAAAAAATATCAATCAATAGTTCATGGCTCATATTCTCCAAAGAAGGAATAAAATAAAAGCCCTGATACTCAAATCACGACATGATTATGCATCCTTTTTAATAATTCTGACTGCAAATCTAACATTCATTACTAGCCTTTATTCACCTCTGTTTATCTCTTCTATTCCTCTGCTTTGGTAACAAAGATCTTGATGCAAAGCACAACAGAAACCTGTTTCAGCTCCTACTCTTGTTGAGACACTGGTTGCAACTCTTCCCCAATCTTTTAGTCATACCATTACCATTCATAGCAATAGTGGGACATGGGAATCCCCCAATACTGGACAGTTGGCTACCTATTGCAGGAGAAAGAGAAACTTTGACCAGAGACAAGGTAGGATTGGTCCTGGTGACAGTGATCCAGGTTTCTGTACCATCACACATCTACGCAGAGCATCACCATCTAGAGTCCATGAACTTGCTAGACACGTTGAAGTACCAGAGGATGCTATGTGATGCTACCCTCCGATTCCCTGTTTCCATCTTTTGACCATTATTCTTTCTCCTTTTTCTCATTTGTTGTCTCCCCTATCTTTTCATTTTCCTCTGGTCTTCTCTTTGTCTTTCAAGGAGGTGGAGTGGGAGTCAATGGCTGTAACTAGTGCAGGAGATCAGTGTGAGCAGAAGCCAGAAGCAGTGGGAGTTAGAACACTAACCGTGAGCCATCAGTGTAGGCCAGGAGCTTGAGCTGTGCCATATCTACCATCTTTCCTCACACAGAAGGAGAGGAATCACATGGTACTGTTGCAGACACCAAACCAAACCAAGGCAAGGCACTTACATGGGTTTGCCTTGCAGGTCAGATTACGTATTTCTAACAGCCCTTCTTATCTTCAGATAGTAAATCCTCTGCCCCAAGTTTCCCTCTGTTTTGGCTCCAGCACTATTTCCGCAAGTGCAACTGCTCCAGACACACACACACCCCCCAAAATATTTCTTAGGAAAATACTTAGATAGAAAGTAATCAATGCTATAAAAAGTCTTACATTGAGAGGATTTTATAACAGTTCAACTTGGCAGCTCGGTGTTTTTCATCATACTGATATATTGTCAGTTTCTTTTTGTAGAAAGTAAAATTTCCTGAAGAAACACTGCATTTTACCTCTTGACATACATGGGTGGAAAAAGATATTTTAAAAAGCTACAAAAAACTTCTTATATTACCCAAAGTAAACGGTTAGAAAGTCACTTACCCCCAGTTGCCACAGTAATTTCGCGTAGAAAATGGCCATAAAATGGAAAATCGAAAGACAGATTCACTCTCTGAAAGGAACAACACCAGAAAATAAAATCAATATTGTACAGAAAGGTAAGAGATAAAAAAATGAACAGTCCTCCACTTCAAACATCTGTTTCATTGCTTTTTATTTTTCACTGGAGCTTTGCTATTCTTACTTTGGAATTTCCAATAGCTATCTGGAAACAACTGTGCAGTACTTAAACATCCAAAAGCAGTGGATCTTCATAACTGAAGACATCAGAAAAAAAAGTACATCAGACATTATAACTCTCTCATAAGAATAAAATAAATAAAGGTCTGTAGATCTTTTCCTTTTAAAAAATAACATTGCTTTCACCTCTTCTTAAAAGGAGCCATCAATATTTCAGGCTTTAACAATATGTAAGTTTTACTGAATGCCTGCTCCCTTGGCTGCAGCTGGTTTGCTTTTCTGCCACATGCTCCTTCAGATTTAAGTGCTCTCCCTGACACCTTTTACCTGAGTGCTTATACAATGAAGGCTGGTCACTGGAAGGCAATTCCCCATCAAAACCGCATGACACCATCACTCAAACCTTTCTATACTGTTAACTACGAGCTCAAATGACGAATGAAGAAATAGTCAACATAAATATTAACAAAATCTACATGAGCTACTTATTATAAAATAAAAAAAGGAAGAAAAATCTTTTTTTACCAGTCTGCCTACAGGTTACTATTCACTCTCAGATGAATTGATAACAGAGAACTGTAATTTGGAGAGCAGTTGCTTGTCCTCATCTTAGCTCACTATAAGCACCATTCAAATTTAAACTCATTTTCCCTCTGTTCCAATGATTCTCTCCTTTCCCATGTATTCTACTCCTTCCCCAAAGCTCACTGATTATTGTGGCCACTCATAATTATCAACTGGTGTGCTATCTAGCTAAACTCTAAACAAATGAGTAGTCATAACAAGAAGAGAGTACTGAAATTGCAGTAAGGTTTTAAAAATGTGATATCCCAAAAAAAACACATCTCTTCCATAATGGCCCAAAGCTCAAATAGTAACTGGGTATGCAGACCATTGTTATTTGCTATTTGCTATTTAGAAGGAATTACTATATCAAAATTGGTGCGAAGTTGGTGGCTGTGCCCCAGCCCTTACGTTTGATGACTCCACTTAAGAAAGGGCAAGAGATAATACATTAAAAAAATGGGGGGAAAAAAGAGGTATTTTTTGTCTTTTTTTCCCCCCTACCATTATTTCTACACCAGGTTTATTATTTTCAGATTGTATCTGAGTATTCTTTCTCTCAGGAAGAATTATATTTAGATCCACCAGAAATGTTTAAAGAATTACTTAGCATGAAATTAACAGCTGAAGGTTTACAGTGACTTTAAATTAGATTTGCTATTCACTTAAGCAGAAGACAGAATTTTGACAGGATTTACTAGTACTTTTTTTGTTTGCTTTTAATTAGAATGCAAAATCCATTTGCATTGTATTAATTGGACTGAGTAAGTTCTAATGACCTTTTCTGTATATACATAAATATGGATATACAACTGAACATTTCTAATCAAAATGGCATATGCAGAAAACAGCTCACGAATTAACTTAAACAGATGTTTATTTACCATGTTCTAAATTTTTCACTGCTGAGATATATGCTCTGTGTTATGTATGTGCTCCATTTAAATTTTGTCCTTGCCAATTTCCAAGAACACTATCAAAACCATAAAGTTTTCTGACAAACCTTCCCTTTTTTCTTTATACACTATTGTCCACTTTACTTATTAACATTAACTTTCTGAAAAACACATTAATCATCAAACTGATTCAAAAGGAAACTGTGCTCCCTTAACAGTCTTCTGAATTTAAAGACATGTTAAAGACATTTACAGTAAAAACTTGATCCTTTCCACATTCAAGCCAGATATAGATCTCCCATTGATTTCAAAGTGATGCCTTAAATTTTGTCAATGTAAGAATGTTTAATATAGACAGCTGATTAGCATAATACTGTAACAAAAACCCAGCAGGAATGTTTCAAAATGTAGCATTGTTAACAGCCACTAGAAATAGTTGTGGTTTAATCTTTCCTGCTAGAAAGCATATCTTGTTTTTTGAGAAAAAACATCAGAATTCATTTATTCCAACCCCTTAGAATAAAAAAAGTTTTCTCCATGCTTGTAATGAAAGAGCAGACTGGCAGGAAAGTAAACTGAGTTCCCAAGTATGAGGGTTTCCTTTATCTAGTTCAAAGTTTGAGTAATCATCTATTAGATATCATGAGGTTCAGTAAGGACAAGTGCAGAGTCCTGCATCTTGGAAGGAACAACCCCATGCATCAGTACAGGCTGGGGATTGACCTGCTGGGGAGCAGCTCTGCAGAGAGAGACCTGGGAGTCCTGGTTGATAATAAGCTAATCATGAGCCAGCAATGTGCCCTCGTGNCTATTTCTAATCTAAACACACTGAGCAGCCAAGCAACATCTAAAATTTTACTATACAATTAAGAAGCCAGAGGCAAGACATTGGGAAAAAAAAAAAAAAAAAAGAAAGAACAAATCACTACTAGTGATATAAATCCTGTAGTGCTGAGTGTTTCAAGTGTTCCATTAATTTTTGAGTGTTACTTCCCCCAAAAAACTACTATGTTGTTTATAGTCAAAACCATCTCATGGATCTTCTCTTTACTACTTTTCCTGCAGAAGCAAAACCAACTGGCAGCTTTTGGGAACTCAGGATTATGTACTTCCAAATGATGGAAAACTTTCAGTGTAAAATTTTTAGGATTCAAAGAATCCTTGCCAATTCATTAATACTTAGTATATAGTAATTTAATGCCTTGGTCTACTGTCAAATTAGAGAATAATCTTTAGAAATCTAAGCAATATAGTCATCACAGTAGTATATCACAGAAAGATGTGCAAAATGCCCTATTAAAAAGAGTAACAGCAAAGCTTATCCCTACGGAAGAAAAAGGAACAGATTGCTGC